>JADRCH010000017.1:5761209-5791467 GCA_019843965.1 Rhynchomys soricoides
GCATAGTCAGACCCTGGGTCAAGCAGCATAGTCAGACCCTGGGTCAAACAGCATAGTCAGACCCTGGGTCAAACAGCATAGTCAGACTCTGGGTCAAGCAGCATAGTCAGACCCTGGGTCAAACAGCATAGTCAAACCCTAGGTCAAGCAGAAGGGGGCTGGAGACCTGGCTCAGTAGTACGTGCTTGCTGCACTAGTGTGAGGTCTCAGAACCCATAATAAAAACAGGAAGGTGTGGTGCAGCCTGGAATCTCAGCCCTCAGAAGAGAGAGAAGGATCCCTGGGGCAAGCTGGCTAGCTAAACTAGCTGCAGTCAGCAGGCCTTGGGGTCAATAAGACTCAATAAAGCAAGTACAGTGGTCAAGAAAGAGGATCCAATTCAAGTTTGGGCCTCCACATGCATGCACACAGGTAAATGCATGTGCCCCCCAACCCACAAATGAACATACAAGCATGCCTGCACACCACACCCACACAGTACCACCTACAACCCCTACATACGTACACACGCACTGCTTCCCCCATCACACACACACACACACACACACACACACACACACACACACACTTTTTAAAAAATAACAACAACAAAACAAGGAAGAAGAGGGGAGCAGACAGAAGGGAAGGACAGGAGGACAGGAGGGGAGGGGGACAGATAGGGAGGGGGAAGGAGGGGAGGAGAGGGGGCAGGAGGGGAGGAGAGGGGGAAGGATGGAAGGAGAGGGGGACAGGAGGGGAGGGGGCAGGAGGGGAGGAGAGAGGACAGGAGGAAAGGGAAGCAGGTGTGGAGGGGAGGGGGGCAGGGGAGAGAAGGGGGACAGGTGTAGGGGACATGAGGGGAGGAGGAAAAAGCATAGTGAGAAAACATTAACAACTGTTGAACTGACCGGGTGATGTAATCACCTCTATGTGTAGGTAAGTTGTGATTTTGTGATTTTTACAGGATAGAAAGTTTAAAGTTTAAAGTTTCATTGATTTCAATGAAAACAATCTCCTTCCTGTTTCTTTTATGCACATACATTGCTCTCAGAGTCAGAACTGATTCTAGCACTAGATTTGCCACAGCTCTCCAGAACACTAATTCACATATCCCACTGGACTTAAGGCATGTTTAACATGCACAGAGAAAGTCTCTTATCCACAGGACTAGGTCCTAAGAGCCCTAAGTAACAGACTGAAATCTCAGATTTCACCAAGCCTGCAATCCACTGTTTTTCCCTATACTTATTTCTGAGAAAATTTAATTTCTAAATTAATCACTCAAAGAGATTAATAATAAAATAGAACAATTATATCAATAGACTATAATAAAAGAGATGGCACCAGGCTTCTCAAAATGGTGCACAACTTTAAACTTATGAATGGTTTGTTTCTGGAATTTTCCATCTAGCATTTTGGACTGCAGTTAACTTGAGTAGGTGAAACCATGTGCATTTGTATGGTGGCTAATGGGGGCTACCGTATCAGGGCTGACAGCGTCAGAATCAATGCAAGAGTTAGTTCATGTTGCCATGACAGATTACCATCAACTCAGAGCCTAAAAAAATGAGGCCAGTATCTTTGTGTAGTGTGTGTGTGTGTGTGTGTGTGTGTGTGTGTCCCTGTGTGCATGCAGATGTGTTTACACACGAGTGTGTGAAGGCCAGAGGTGGCTATCTAATGTCTTTTAGCACCCTTCTTTACCTTATTTTTTTGAGGTAGTGTCTCTCTGGAGTTCACTGAATGAGGCAGATTGGCCACCAAACACTAGGAATCTTCTTTCCACTGCTAGGATCACAGGCATGTGCAATTATAAGCCCAGATTTTTTCATTTTTATTTTATTTTATTATATTTATTTTATTATTTGTGGGGACAATGTGCACATGAATGCAGTGTCTATGGAAGTCATAAGAGGATCCCTTGGAGCCAGAGTTACAGGTAGTTATGAGCCACCAGATATGGGTGCTGTGAACCAAACTTGGATCCTCTGTAATAGCAGCAAGTGCCTTCAACCATTGAGCTGTCTCTCCAGCTGATAAATGTATGTGTTTGTTTTTCTGAATCTGGATTTGTATGTGGATACTGGGGAACCAAACTTAGGTCTTTGAGCTTGAACAGTACCCCATTTTACTGATTGGACCATCTCCCTGCCTGTTTGTTTGTTTGTTTGTTTCTGTAGTGCAGAGGTCTAATAGAGGTAGTATTAGGCCAAGTCATGCCTTTGGTACCAGGAATTCTATCAGAAAACCCTTCTCCTTGTTTCTAGAGGCTTCCAGAATTATTTGGCTCATGATTGTTGTCCTAGTTGACATAGGATAGAGTCACCTGAGAAGGGAAGCTCAAGTGAGGGATTGGCCTGGGGATATATCTGTGGGGAATTATCTTGATTGCTAATTGATGTAGATAAGCCCAACCCAATGTGGGCAGCACCAACTCTAGGTATGTGGCCCTGGGCTATATAAGAAAGCTAGCTGATTATGAGCCTGAGAGTGAGCTAGTATTCCTCTGTGGTTTCTGCCTTGACCTCCCTAAATGTTGGACTGTGATCTATAAGATGAAATAAATCCTTCACCCATACTAAGTTGCTATTAGCAAGAGTATTTCATCATATAAAAAATCGAAACAAACAAACAAAAAACTAGAATGGCCTCTCTCTATCTTCAGCACCATCCACCTTGAGTCTTTTTAATTTTCTGTGTGTCTTCACATCTGTCTCTGGCTACAGCTAGAAAGTCCAGATAAAACCAGGCTGTAAGTAGAGTAGGCATCAATAGTCAAGGATAAATCCTACACTGTAAGGCCCATACCCCAGTGCATATTCAAAGCCCCATCTGCAGGGTGCAGATGTGTACAATGTCAACATCTCGGCTAGGGTATTCTTGCTCCCATCACAAATACTGTTGAAGGTCCTACAGATATCACACATAGTATGACTGTACATAACCTCAGCAACACCCATTCCATCTGTCAGTGTGAATGGCAGGCCAAGCACACACTAGCATGTGCACACATGTTTCTTCATTTAAGCCACCGGGTCTCGAGAGGTGTATACTCTATCCTTGTGGCATAGACAAGTATCTAGAAGGTTCTACCATTCCCTGGAGTAGAACTTAAATGAAGGCAAATGTGATCATACAGGTCATGAGAAAACCCTGGAGTCTCCCAATCACTGCCCGATCTCTGTCTACTCTAACCTCCTGTTTCAATTTCTCTTATTTCACCTCTTTCACACTCTGAGTTTTTCCATTCCTTTTTAAAAGAAAAGAAATCTACATCCTATTAGTTGTCTCCTGGAAAAAGCATACCCCCCTCTCCTCCCAAATATGGGAGAAAGTAACTGTTACCCATCTGGGACATGTCATCGGCTTGCATAAACTGACTGGGACAGATGTCACTTTGAAAACATTTAACTTAAAAATTGTGTGGTTTGGGCTTAGAAACTCCAAAAATTGTGTTTTTAAATCAGGAAATGCTGGTTAGGAGACATAGGGAGAACCCAGCAATGAGGAGTCAGGGGCCCTGAACTGGTCCTGGGGGAGGAGGCTTGCAGCTTTGGTGGCTCCTGTTTCATAAGAATCAACGTGGTCTCATCACAACCAGCTCAGCCTGGCCACCGGGGGGCTCCCTCCTCTGAAGCTGAAGCAAAGCTGCACAGAGATGTCTTCTGATACATCTATAGGGGTGATATGGCACCCCACAGCATAAGCTTAATTCTTATTTCCTTGTCTTGATTTCAAAATGACCCTAGACAGCATATCAGCATATTCCTTATCCAAGACTTCAGTCCTCTCTCTCTCTCTCTCTCTCTCTCTCTCTCTCTCTCTGTGTGTGTATGTGTGTGTGTGTGTGTGTGTGTGTGTGTGTGTGTGTGGTGTATATATGTAAACATGTGTGAAGACCAGAGATCATTCCTCAAGTGTTGTTCTTCTTGTTTTGTGAGATAGGCTCTCTCCTTTGCTTGGGACTTGCTAATTGGGCTACGGAGGCTGGCCAGTGAGAGCAACGATCTGCCTGTCTCTGTCTCTGCAGTGTTGAGATGACAAACACATGGCCCTATACCCAGCTTTTTTTTTTTTTTTTTTAAAGATTTATTTATTTATTTTATGTATTCAAGTACACTGTAGCTGTCTTCAGACACACCAGAAGAGGACATCAGATCCCATTACAGATGGTTGTGAACCACCATGTGGTTGCTGGGAATTGAACTCAGGACCTCTGGAAGAGCAGTCAGTGCTCTTAACCACTGATCCATTTCTCCAGCTCCTATACCCAGCTTTTTAATGCATGTTTTGGGGGTTGAACTCGGGTCCTCATGCTTGAACAGACATACTTTACTGAGTTAACTCCCCAGACTGTGAGTTTTTACAATTACTTGATGTACAAGTTTTGCATAGAGAATTTGATTTAGCATATGAACTCTTTTTGTTTGTTTGTTTGTTTTTCAAGACAGGATTTCTCTGTGTAACCCTGGCTGTCCTGGGACTCACTCTGTAGACCAGACTGACCTCAAATTCAGAGATCTGCCTGCCTCTGCTTTTGGAGTGCTGGGATTAAAGGCGTGCACCACCACTGCCTAGCTATAAATTCTTAAAGATACAAAAAAAACATTTCCTGAATAACAACAGGTACTAAAGGCCCAACAGGCCTCCACTGGTCCACTTGAGAAGATCTCTCTCCTCCACAGGCTCTCCAAGGTGACATCACTGTCCTTCTAGGGACAATCCCTTAGAATCACAGGCAGGAAAAGTACATGTGGAGACCCTGACCCTGGACTCTGCATGGTCCTGTCATACCTTTTCTCTATCTTTCCCTTTTCAGTAACACACAGCACACTACAGAAATGATGCATGGACATCTGGGGACAGCAAGGACTTTAGCCAGTATACTAATTCCGAACCCTCATCCCTCAAGGACAGTGTAAATGACCTATTCTCCTAACTGGCTAATGAGCTCTAAAAAGCCCCTTAGCCACCTGCAGCCACCCTCCCCCCAGTGCTGCCAAACTCCCTGAGTTAATATTTCCCCATTTAGGAAATAGGAATAATGTAACCACGAGATGAGGGACTTAATGCTTCTTTTAGCATGTCCTTCTGGAGCAGAGAGGGCTGCCCAGGGCCTTCACACAACACCGCCTTTCTGGTCTCCAACTCAGCTCCACTTGAGACATTTTTAGGACCTCCTCCGGAGGCTCAGGCCCAAGCAGATGTCCCTCTCGCCCCCAATCCAAAGCGGTGTGGTGTGAGAGAACACAAGACAGAAGAGAGAAGGGGGGGAAAGCTGCGGTAACCATGTGTCACAGCATAGGGAATGTTTGTATTTGAAGGAAAAGTCAAAGGAGAATCCAGGAAGCAGAGAGTTCCCAGCCCCATGGGAAACAACCAGCTGCTGCCTGCAGAGCTAGGCAGAGGTATGCTTTAGACGGTGGGGTAAAGGCGACCAAGTTGCTGAGCTTTGGACAGAGGGGACCAAGTGTGAACATCCCGAGGTAGTGTCTCACCTTTGCACTAATGGCATGTCCCTTCCTTTCCTTTCTTAGAAGAGTTTCATGTATCCCAGGCTAATCTTGAACTCACCGTGGAACCCTGTACTCTGGATCTCCCTGCCTCTTCCTCTCCAGGGTTAAGATAACAGACGTGCACTACCATGCCTAGCTCATGCCCCACTGGGGACTGAACCCAGGGCTTCTTACATCCTAGGCAAGCACTCTGTCACCAGATATATTGGGGGTCAGGGGGCTGTAGTGATGGCTCAGCAGGTACATGTTCTTGCTGCCAAGCCTGATGTTCTGAGTTTAACTCACAGGACCTACATGTGGGGGGAGAGAACAGAGTTCTAGAAGTAGTCTTCTGATCTCCACGTGTGTGCCTTTGCACATGTGCACGTCCACACACAATAAATAAAAATGATAAAAAGATAATTAACATAGGCATTTGCATAAGAGTTAAGAGAAAGTGATCCTACGAATGAAACAAGAAGCATAGATGTGAGTTACAGTTAGGGCTCGAACGTTAGACATAGCCAGTGTGGGTGTGGTCTCCTCTAGATAGTACTGAACATGAAAAGCAGGGCAACTGCAGACTTACACAGCAGAGATGAGTGTGTCAACAGCTTCCTCCACCTTTCAGTCCAAGGGAAAGCAGTTCTATTGCTTTCAGTTCCCAGCCTGCTTGGTTACCTGTCTGGTCTCTTCTTGAGGAATCCCATGAGCAACCTCAAAAATCTCCATGGTCAGTGCTGCTTTATAGAAAGTAGATGTGAAGGGCCACAGAGGACACTTCCAGCCCTGGAACTATGGAGAAAGCCCCTCCACTGCTGTGCACTCCCAGCTGCCCTGCCTCTTCAAAGATATTGTTGTTTTGGTCTTCAGGATCAGGTTCCTTCTTCATTTGATGAAAACATCCTAGGTTTTGGTGGTTTTGTGTTCTCCTCAAAGGAACTAGAGCGTCTATGGGGCAGCTGGGATTCCTCCTTGAGTGGAATGGGACCCAAGCTTAACTCAGCAGAGTTCTGCACCATTTCAGCAATAGCACTTGGCTCCAGGCTGAGCTTGTGAGCCAGTCACAGCCAAGGAAGCTAGACGGTGGGAAGGCTGCCTTGCTGTGGAGAAAGATTGACTGGAGGCATAGATGCAGCTGGGCCGGTGGGGCTCAGGATTCAAGTGGGAAAAGAAAAGAAGCAGAAGGAGTTCAGGGAGGGGAGGGGCAGAAAGGGTGGGGGAGAGAATGAAGAAAGAGGGAGAAGACAGGAGAGTAAAGGGGAGGAGGGGGGAGGGGAAGGGAAGGAGAGAAGAAGTAGAGGGAAAGAGACAGAAGGGGGGAAGAAGGGAAGTGAGGGGAGTGGAGGGGAAGGAAAGAAAGAAGGGAAGGGAGAGGAAGGGAAGAGAAGGGAGGGGAGAGGAAGGGGGAGAGGAGAGGAGAGGAGAGGAGAGGAGAGGAGAGGAGAGAAGCACTAACCTAGGGATGGAGAGAGAGACAGACCCTGGCACAACTATTTTGCTTGATGGTCAAAGGCTAGTCCTGAATCAACCCTCACCATTTCTATGGACTTTACAGTATCCAGCTGATTATTCTGTGCTGGGGCCAAGTGAGGGTGAGTTTCCATTACTGGCCCCTGAAGCAGCTCTGGTGATCACAGCAGATGGAATGTACCCTCACAGTCCACAGTCCAGACACCAAGTTCGTACCTCCAGACATCCCATATCTTGTATTCCAAGAAAAAGATTTCCATGGCTGTTCATCACTAAGCAACCTAGGCCCCTTTGCTTGGCATTGACTTGAAACACCTTGGCCAGCCTTTGCTCTGTTCCCTCTCTCTGGCATCATAATCTCCCCTGTATACATGCTGGCCCACCAGAGTTTGTCCATCCTGGCTATCTTCTGTGATACACTGAGTAAAAGCTCTGTGTACCAAAAAAGCTTGCACTACCATGGATACACTGAGGCAATAGCACACCTGTAGACCTACTGTGGCAGGTACAGTGACCCATGATTTAGTTTTCTGATTATATCTCCATCTTCTTAGTCCTGGGAGATTAAGTCTAAGCCATAAATCCCAAAGAGTCTGTGATGATTTGTATATGCTTAGCCCAGGGAGTGGCACTATTTGGAGGTATGGCCTTGTTGGAGTAGGTGGTCACTGTGGGTGTGGGCTTTAAGACCCTCATCCTAGCTGCCAGGAAGCCAGTCTTCCACCAGCAGCCTTCAGATGAAGAGGTAGAACTCTCAGCTCTGCCTGCACCATGCCTGCCTGGACGCTGTCATGCTCCCACCTTGATGATAATAGACTGAACCTCTGAACCTGTAAGCCAGCTCCGATTAAATGTTGTCCTTTATAAGACTTGCCTTGGTCATGGTGTCTGCAGTGAAACCCTAACTGAGACAGAGTCCCTGTTCCATCTATTTTTACTTCCTGATGGCAACAAAGAGATACTGTTGAAAAAGTAAGTACATGCATGGACACTTCACTATTAGATTTGACTGCTTATATTGTTGAGATAGAGTAGCCCAAGCTAGCGTGGAGCTCATTATGTAGTTCAGGCTGTCCTTAAATTCTTGGTTATCTTCCTATCTCAGCCCTCTGACTACTGGGGTGGCTGAAGTAAGTCACTATGCTCATCTTGGACATTGCTTAAAACCAAGATCAGTTACTAGCTAATTATTCTCTATCTGCATACAGTCCCAGCACCTGAGAGATATAGGTGGGAGGATTGTGAGCTTGAGGTTGGCGTGGGCTACCCAGTGAGATCCTGTACCAAATAAAATTAAGCAAGAAATACCCAACATTCTAGGACTGCGTTTTCAGCTGGTAATTCATGAGAGAGACACAGTGACATGATAGTCCTGCTACTGTGTCTAAGCTAAAGTGAGATGCCAGTGAAGGCACAGCTTAGGACCACAGCCCTTAAAGATGCCCCATCTGGGTTCAGATCCCAGCTCTGCTCATGCTGTGTTGATCTGACTCCATTTCCAAACCTTCTAAGTCTGTGTGTCCTCGTCAGAGAACTGGGTTTAATAAATCCCATCTCACAGGGTGCTCAGGAGGTGTAAACATTACAACGTGCTCCAATATGTATCATGCCCTGACGTGTAACATGGTTCAAATAGTGGCAGGAGAAGAAACCCATCTGAGACTCCACATCCCAGCGCAGCGTCCCTGCCCCTCCCCAGAGGCCTAGGCCTTGGGGGCTCACGACACCAGCTGCTCCTTTGTTCTGATCACTTTCTATAGCCTGGAATAACAGAGTCCTTTGTCATATATGGGTCCCTTGTTGTTCTCTGAAAATTAATGTTTAATTTTTCCCTCTATTCCTCTGTATTTCTTTTCTGAGTGACTCATTTCAGCAAGGTAATTAGGGGCACAAAGATCACTTTCTATTGCTGTTAGGATACATTAGAGAAGAACTTTGAACAGTTGGTTCTGTCCTTCCATCTTTACGTGGGTTCCATAGACCAAACTCAGGTTGCCAAGCCAGTACATCAGGTGCCTCCTTCACCCACCGAGCCATCTCCCAGGCCCCAGATCTCCCCCCTCCCCCTGGCCAATCAGGATCATTTAAACATGCAATCACCTCTACAGGACACTGGGAAAAGTTCAAGGGGACATTATTTGTGATAATGTTTCTCCTGGTGCCAATCTGCTAACCCTAGATGTCTGCCCTTCTTTCTTCTATAAACACCATCAAGTGTCCTCAAAGCTAGACCTGGCAGACTAGGTGATCCCAGAGCCCAGGTTCTATCCTCCTCCTTCTCCGATTGACTACAGCTTCAAATCAAATGGAAGATGAACATGAGGACTTGCTTATCACTCTTGCTGGTCTCCTCCATTCTTAAAATGACACAATGAGGAAGGGGGGGTGTGTGTGTCAACAACCCTTCTCCAAGAAGCTCTTAATTACCTGTCCCATTCTCAGGGAGGTAAATATGTTCAGTGCTTTTTAATTATATTGGCCTTATTGTTTCATAAGAAAATAAAAAACAGACTCAACAGGAGACGGCAAGGAGCGGAGGAAGCCAAACATAACTTGTGCACCTTATTAAAAACAATTAGGGATTGTTTGATGAGGCGGACTTGGCTCCAGATGGCCAGCCTCCATAGAGCCACGGCTCAGGGTGCTTCTCATCTTCCCCCAGCCTCCTCCTAAGACTTGCATCATCGCTGTTCTTAAAATAATACAAGGATGGGATTGTAAAGGATGCTGTTCCCACGTCTGTGGCTCTGCTCTTCTAGGGGCAATCCAGTCTCTGTACTAGCATTTTACTGGCGCTGGGTTCTTGTGTCCTCTCTGTCAGCATCTTGGTTGTAGCAACCAGGCTGTCAAGACTAAAGCCCAGAGACTCATCATCTTTGCTCTCCTAGGATGGCTATGTAAGACGAGCACATCTGCTTGAATGGGCCTGGGAGGAAAATCCCTGGTCTGCTTGCAACTTCACTGTATGTGACTCAGGAGGAGGAAACTAAACATGACAGGGATGTCACACTGGCTGCTTAGCCTAGCCTCCCTTCCTCCCTCCCATCCCACCCCTTTCACTGTATTCCAACAGTACCTACAATTATGGCTTCCCATACACATGTTGCACATTGCTCTGCCACTGGACCTTTGCTTGTGCAGAATATTTTGTCCCTACTTCATCCTAATGGCTCAGCTGATCACTATTCACCATATAACTGTCAGCTGAGGCACACTGCCCCTCAAAACATCTCATCCAATGCCCACCCATGGGCTGTGTGCACAGCTCCCTGCAGAGAGCTGTTCAAAGCTGTTGAACATGATCCAAGAGGGCCGTTGCTCATGTATCTCTATCATTCTGGCACTGGGCACAACACAGGTACACAACCCAGTTGTCTAATAGAACCAATGGTAAGTATCCTAAAAACACACCTGCTGGCCGTGGTGGGGCCCCACTCTGTATAGGCAGAAAGCTACACCACTGTCACTCAGCTGTAAGTAGTAAAATGAAAAGTCCATGCTGAGACACGGCAGTGCTTCCCTGAGTATACTGTAAGCCACACGATGCTACTTCTAGACTCTGCAAAGTCTGTCTCTATGAAATTTGAGAATCATTCCATTTGACCTCAGAAGTAGAATGGTAAAACCTAAACATCTGTCTAAAAAAAAGCTGGAGATAACCTCGGGGCAGCCACCCACCAACTCTTACCCAGCACTCAAGAGCACATCTCCATAAAAAGATGTGGATCACTGCCCAAGACACAGAGAGACACAGGAATCGGGGACTGCAGAAAGGCTCGAGGCAGTGTTGGTAGCAGTGGCATGTGGCTTTGGGTAACCTTCTCTTACTCAGTACTTCTGAAAGTTGCCATCTTGGGAACAGAGGCCCAGCTGAGATCTTACCACATCAACAGGCCTCCTCAAGCAACTCCTTTTTTTTTTTGTTTTTATTTTTGTTTTAATTTATTTATTTATATGTATATGAGTTTTCTATCTACCAGTATACCTGCATGCCAGAAGAGGGCATCAGATCACATTATAGATAGTTGTGAATCACTATGTGGTTGGCTGGGAATTGAACTCAGACTCTCTTGAAAAGCAATGCTCTTAACCACTGAGCCACCTTTCTAGCCATTGAGACTACTTTTCTTAAATGGTGAGAAGTTTGTACACAGTCACAGACAGATGACATAGGGGGATGATACAGGCAGAGATTGGAGAGCTGTGTCTACTAGCCAAGGTGACCCAAGGATTGCTGCCTTCTACCAGCAGCTAGGAGAAATGTGGGGTGGAGTCACCTCAGAGCTCCCAGAAGGAACCAGCCCTGCCAAAAACTGGGGTTTAGATTTTCTAGGTTGACAACTGTGGGAGAACATATTCTGTTGTCTTAAGCTCCCCAGTTTTGGGTAAACATACAGCAACCTCAGGAAGCTGACATAATAGTCAGTCCTTTCTGGAAATTCCTTATCTATAACTGATAAAACCACTCATGCATGAATGCATCAATCATCCATCATCCATCCTTCAATTAATTCAGTCATGATGTTCCATTAATTCATCCGTTAATACTGAGACTCATCTTGAAATGATACTCAAGAAACAAGGAAGTGCTGGGTTTAGTGGTGTGGCCTTTAGTCCCTCCTTTTAAGCACTTGGGAGGCAGAGGCAGGTGGATCTCTGAGTTCGAGGCCAGCCTGGTCTACAGAACTAGTTCCAGCTCAGCCAGAGCTACATAGAGAAACCATGTCCCTCTGTGCACCCCCCAAACCCCAACAACAAACGAGGGCTGGAGAGATGGCTCAGAGAGTAACAGTGCTGAGTGCTTTTCCAGAAGTCCTGAGTTCAAGTCCCAGCAACTACATGTTGGCTCACAACCATCTATAATGACATCTGGTGCCCTCTTGTTCCATGTAGCCATACATGCAGGAAGAATACTGTATACATAATAATACATTAATAAATCTTTAAAAACAACAATAACAAACAAACAAAGAATCACAAAGAGAGAAAGAGAGAAAAGAAGAGGGGGGGGGAAGCAATGTGGCCTATGGAAAGAGAGGCTGGGAACAAGAGGAAGGACAAAGGGAAATCTGCTTGCCCCTGCACACCATTCTGTGCTGTTTAACGTATGTGTGTAGATATATGTGCTATGCACTATAAAACTGTCAGTTTGGGGCTGGGGAGAAGGCTCAGCCAGTAAAGCACTTGCTGTGTAAGCCTGGGGACCTAAGTTTGGATCCCCAGCTGCTGTATAAAAAGCGGTGTGTGGCAGTGTGCACTTATAATCCCAGCACTGGGGAGGTAGACCCAGGAAGATTCTTGGGGCTTGCTGGCCATCCAGTCTAGACAAATCAGTGAGCTTCAGGTTCAGTAAAAGACTCTTGCTCTCAAAAAATAAGGTGGAGAGTGACTGCAAAGATACCCAACCTCTGGCATTTCTGCAAAAGCCCCACAGGACTTGCATGCCCTGTGAAATCTAGGATGTGCTGGTCTCCATCAGCACCTGTCCCTTGTTCTCTGAGACAGGCACACCTACAGAAGTGGTTAAACATGGACACAGCTGGGAACCAGCAAACCTGAAGTAAGAGTTCTCCAAAAAGCCAAAGGCCATGAAGGGATGCTCTACTGTGAGTCTTCTGACCAGGAGTTTGAGAGTCCCTGCCATGTGCGTAGCATAGAGCCTCAGTTCAGACTGTCTTGGATCAAGAACTTGCTTCCTGGATATTTAAAAGAACCTCGAGGAGACCACACTTAGGGACATGTGGCCACAAGAGGCACACCCCTTCTCAGCAACAGTCTATGTCCTTCACTGGACTACATGAGGGTAGAGCAAGGTCTTCCTGATGTAGAAATTCTGGAGCCAACTGCACATGAACCCTCTGACTTCCCCATCACATAGCAAATACAGTCTTTCATTATTTAGGCCCAGCTACTTTGATTCCTCATTTCTTCTCTCCAAGAGTCTCTGCTAGCACACTTCTGAAGGTCAGCAGAGGTCACCATGACCAAGCATATGAAGCAATGTCTAATCTCATGGCTTCAAAGGAAGTTCTGTTCCATAGAGCAACAGAAAAATATGATGAACATTGAGAATATAGTGAACTTTTTTAAAACTCTAAATAGCGTTATGTAACATCTCTCTTTCTGGTTTTATACATTAGCCTCTTTTGAGTTTGGTTCCTATGAGTTAGTGCCTAGGTTATATTGCTTCTGAGTATACTTAGCAAACTGAATATCTAAAGCAGCACCAAAAAAGAAGTGAAGCCACACCCCACTGCCTTCCAACAGGACAGCTTTAATCACAGAGAGCCTTACAGCCCAGCTGTTCCAAAAGGCTCCTGCCAATATATGCAACAGGGATGTGAGGGCGGTCTGGCTGCGACATCTGTCACCCCATTGGTCGCCAAGGTTGATGTAGCTGATCTGTCCAGCAAGGCTGGTATCCTCCTCTTCCCTCACCATGCCATGCATGTCACTTTAGAAGCTACACACTGAATAGAGGAGCCCTGGTCTTTGGTCAAGGGTATTGGATTAGCTATGCTTCCCTGCTAAAACGTCCAAATAAATTCTCAAGTCCAACATATGCAACAAAAACCTGGACCTTGCTCCCCTCTGCTGAGAGCTTGACTTGTTTATATCAAATGTAAACCGGTTCTTCCTCTTTTCCTATAGAGAGGCTACGGTGAATATTTTCTTTTTATGCTATCTTTCCCGAGCACCCGTTTCTCTGTAAGATTTGCTTATGCTCTTATGTGCTCACATGAAGGTATAAACTGAACTCCTCAACCTGCCTCTCTCTTTTATTTATTTGTAAAGCTTGCTGAATGACTTCCATTCCATTCCAAAGTTCTGATTGGTCAGGCTTCCTACAGCTACTGACAACCCAAGTCTAAACACATGTTTGCACTTCTTCACAGATTCACCCCCCTCCCAGCAGCCTGACTGCTGCTCTCCATTTCTGCATTCAACACATGGAATGACCACAGCAACATCTAAATAGATTCAAGATTTTTGAAGGTCAAACCCAATGTACAGAAAGAGCCTGATCCAAAGTAGCCCAGGCAGTGATAGACCCTAACAGAGCAGCAAGATAAGCATACAAAATTGTCCATCCAAAGGTAGTTGGCATTTTATAAAGCTGATGAGCTTCAAATAATTCAACGTCTGATAATAGGAAAATAAAAAATATTTAAGCCAAAATATAACAACAAACAAACAAAAAACACCACCACCACATCATGGAACAGTAAGGATCTGTAACTACAGAAGATGCCATAGGATGAAACTGCTCCTCATCCCTTGTCTACAATCTGATTGCCAAGCAAAGGAAAGCTCATGTTCGTTCTTTGTCTGTGTGTTGGAGATGGGGGTCAGTGCAAGCGGTACTGACAAGATTGGGGGTCAAAACAGAGATGGAGGAGAAGTTCTTTCTGGCAGGGTTCTCCTGGCCTCAATTTCCTATATGAGCAATGACATGCATGCCAACAAACAGGAAAACTACCTGGAACTGCTGTTCCCAGAGGCACCATCAAGATACAGGTCCCCAAATTGTTCCCCATTAATACCTAAAGCATAGTGGCCAGTCACTATCACCAGAAATGAAAAGCAATCAGGCCAACTGAACAGATTTTCTGCCTGTCTTACAGATTGCCATCACCCCTCTGGGTGAATTCTCCTGGGATCTCTGAGGGTGGTGGGGAAACTGAGGCAGGAACAGAACTTAGTTCACAGTCAGTGCTGTTCTTGTTATTGTTGGTGCTGACAATTCTCTACCAGCTTTCTTTCCTCTTTCCCGAGCAGCGTTGGGCTTGCTAACTGAACAGCTGCACTTGTTATCAACTCGATGCCTTCACACATGGCAATCCTAATGCCACATCACAATGAATAATTGGATGTTGGTTCATTTCTTTGCTCTGAGCCACGGACGGCAGCAGACCCAACTCAAGCAGAGATCTCGCGCTTCCCAGTTTGGAGGCAAAGTCATTCATAAATTTAAAAAAGGAAAGAAAGAAAGAAAAAGAAAAAAAAGAAAAAGAAAGAAACAGCTCCTTGTTTTGTCTGAATCAATTCACAAGATAAATATTTAAATAAAATGTGGTTTCAATTGTGCTCTCTGAGGATAATTGCTGGCTCACACTCTGTTTCTATATCAATGTGTTTTCCCTTATTTTTTCCCCCAAGCTGACTAATGAACAGAGCTGTCAGAAGCCCATTGCTCATGATGTAGCCAGCAACACATTAGCAGCTTTGCATAAATACAAAAACTATACTTGATGCAGCTAGTGAAATACACACGGAGCACACAAAACCTCCAAAAAGAGCCGGGGGAGATGCTTCAGGTGGCAGTGCACTAGCTGTGGAAACAGAAAGACTTGAGATTCCTCACTGGAATGCACTTTTTAAAAAAAATGACCATGGTGGTATGTGCTTATAATCTCATCATTGTGGAGGACCTTTGGGACTTGCTGGCTAGCCAACCTAGCCAGATGGGTGAGCTCACGGCCAATGAGAGTCTGTCTCAAAAACCAAGATCTGAGTAGTGACCGTCCAGGGTGATTTTGACCTTTACACACATGTACTTATACACAAACATGCACACATGTGTGCACAGGGGGCATGTGCATGTACACATACACAAACTAAAAAATGACTCCACTGTTCGTGATAGATACAGAAACCTGGATGATGAAGATGAGCATAATTAGGTAACTAGCTGGCCCTCTTTCAGCGGGGACGGACATGGGCATCAGCCTAGCTGTCAATCAGCGAAAGGTAATCCATGAATTCCTTATGCACTAAACATCCTGTTTTGAAGCATCTATAAAATTCTGAATCTGAGGTTTTAAGGGGATAAAACCACATTGACGGCGTGAGGGTTGACCTCAATGTCAGCTTGAGGAGATCCAGAATCACCTGGGACACTGAGCCTTGGGAAATGCTTGTGGAGGATTACCTTGATTAGAGGTGGGAAGACCCTCCTACTGTGGGTGAGGATCACTGTGGGTGGCACCATTCCCTTGGCTGGGATCCTGGATCATATAGAAAGGAAATGTCTGAACATTGGCATTTACCTCTCTCTGGTTCCTGACTGTAGGAATCGGATTAGTTCCCTCAACCTCCTGCTGCAGTGCCTACCATGATGGACTGTAACCTTGGACTGTGAGTCGTGATAAACACTGTTTCCCTTAGGCTGCTTTTGTCTGGGTATTTTATCACAGCAACAGAAAAAGAAACAAAGACAGATATCATCTGGAGATACAGATAATCCCTACACTACACAAAGTCACATATTCTTGAATTTACATGCCATTCAAAGTGGGAAAAATGCAAGGTTTTCTACCTTAAAGACTCAAGATTCTTTCAAGTGTCATTTCATCCCTATAATTTTTTTTTTCCTCTGTCTACACAGAGAGACAGGGTTTCTCTGTGTAGCCCTGGCTGTCCTGGAACTCACTCTGTAGACCAGGCTGGCCTCGAACTCAGAAATCCGCCTGCCTCTGCCTCCCGAGTGCTGGGATTAAAGGCGTGCGCCACCACTGCCCGGCTCATCCCTATAATTTAGAGAGAGTAATCTCATAGGGTTGTTCTGTTCCCATTCTATAGTTTACCCATTTCATGAGGTGCATCAGCCATGACATATCCCTACTGCTATTGGTGAAGGTGAAGTCTTCCAAGAAAACTTCTGAGTTTTGATAGTTATTGAAAGAGCCAATAATGAGAGGTGACCAGCCCCTGAGCTGCTCCTCTCTAGCATAGCACTGTCAAATCTCAGACCTTAGCTGTCTAAGACAAATATTCAAATAAAATATCTTTTTACTTGTCTTCTTCAGCAATGACCATGGCTCAGCCTCTGCCATTGTAGCAATGTATTTTATCTCCTTGCTTCACGTTGACAAATAAGCTTAAGAGATAGAGAATTATGAACCTTCATGATAAATAATGAGATAGAAGTGTCCTAGGTCTTTGATTCTCTCCATCCTGTGACACCTGATCTTTACTCTCCCACCACGTGGAAGTGGTTAACAAAGCCCAAATTGTAAAGCCCTGCCTCAAATCACAGCTGGACTGCCCTACAACAGGGTTCAGTTACCAAAGTCAGTGACCTCCCAGAGGTAGGTCTCTGACAATTTCTGAAGTCCCTAACTGGCTTCTTCAGAAAGGAAAGCAGTCAGGTCTTGATACCACCATACAGTGGCTAAGTCAACAGCAGCTTTGCCAGGGCTTGGAAACCTTGAACATAAGAAAACATCAGTGTTATGGGTTCAGAACTCTCTCAAGTGCCTTGTTCTGACTGCAGACTCTTAGAAGGTCCATTGGATTACTGGTCAGAAATGCTCACGTTCCACCCTTACCACCTGTGTGGATGGAGTACTTAGACCCAGCTCCTGACTTGGAGCCTTGGCATGGGACTTGCTTTGGCCAATGGAGTATTAGCAGATGTGACAAGAGCAAAGTTTCAAAAGGCAACTGTGTGGGGCTGACAAGATGTCTCAGCTCTTAAGAGAACACACTGTTATTTCAGAGGACCTGAGTTTGGTTTTTCACATCCACATTGGCTTGCTCAAGAGAGCCTGCAACTCCAGCTCCAGGGAATCTAACACTCTTCTCTGGCCTTCTTTTGCTCTTCCTCTGTATTTCCAAGCTGTTTAGGCATTTTAAAATATAAAAGAATATATTTGTTTACTGGCTGCAAAGCAACCCATGAACCCAAATTAGTTGATTTCTCCCAGGACACAGGATCATCTTTCCTTCTTGTGTTTATTTCTGCTACATCATCAGCTCTCCTCAGCCTCTGACTCAGGTTCCTCCAGGAGGAAAGGGTGTGGGGAGGGCGGGAGTTCCTGACTTCCTAAGTGGCCTCTTTAGTTACCTGTCAGGCATCAAGCTTGCTACCTGGCCCCAGAATGACTTGCCTTCCCACAGTCTTCCCAGGGTTTCACCGTAACACCTCTCAAATATGTTACTTGCACGAGAATTCTTATGTCAGGGAGCATGTGTGATAGTTAATATTGTCAGCTTGACAGCATCTAGAAATACCTAGAAGACAAGCCTCTAGGCATGCTCATGAGAGATTTTGTAGCTTATATTAAATCAAAAAGGGACTCACCCTAAATGTGGGTGGTACTGTTACTATGGATTGAAATATTGTACTGAATTAAAAGGAGAAGGAGCACCACCATTCATTTCTCTCTGCTTCCTGAGTACACATTCTATGCCGCCAGCTGCCTCCTCAGGCCCCTGCCTCTATAACCCCCTGACATGCTAGACTGTACCCTTGATCGGTGGAGTCAAAATAAATAATTTAAGTTGCTTTTGTCAGGGTATTTTCTCACCGAAATAGGGACAGTTAATAAGACATGGCTTGTGTGGAGACCCAACCTGGGGCAAAATGAGTCTCTAATAGAAGCTAAACCTCTCTCTCTCTCTCTCTCTCTCTCTCTCTCTCTCTCGATCTAACTGATCAGGGGCACAAAGTATGCCTTTGCTCATTTGTGTAAGGGTCTTTTCAAGAGCCTGTATCTGCCAAGGGTCTGGGAACAGCTCTGGCCAGGCCAGGCTGAGGCCCAGTCATCAAGGAAATTACACCAAAAGAGAGGAGGGGGAGATAGTAAAAGCAGACAAATGGATTACCAGTACAGATGAGGTTTGTGAGGGATAACATGAGGGTCATAAGATAAGGTGCTAGGAGAGGTTGTTTCAGTAAAACAGCAAGGGCCTCTCTAAAGATGAGGCCTTGTACCCATACAAGGATCTAGAGAGTGCATCAAGCATCTGGAGGCCTGGAAACGTAAGCAGAGTATCTGAGGTAGGGGGAACAGCTGAGATGAAGGCCCAGAGGTGGGAAAAGAGTCTAACATTCAAAGACGAGAAAGGATCCGCCAAACTGATTTCCAGAGAGGTTGTATCAGCTTGCAATCCCACCAGCAATGGAGGAGTGTTCCTCTTTCTCCACATCCTCGCCAACATCTGCTGTCACCTGAGTTTTTGATCTTAGCCATTCTGACTGGTGTGAGGTGGAATCTCAGGGTTGTTTTGATTTGCATTTCCCTGGTGACTAAGGATGTTGAACATTTCTTTAGGTGCTTCTCAGCCATTCGAGTTTCCTCAGTTGAGAATTCTGTTAGCTCTGTTCCCCATTTTTTGATAGGGTTATTTGGATCTCTGGAAATCAGTTTGGCGGACTCTCAGAAAAATGAACATAATACTACCTGAGGACCCAGCTATTCTACTTCTGGGCATATACCCAGAAGATGCTCCAACATGTTATAAAGACACATGCTCCACTATGTTCACAGCAGTCATATTTATAATAGCCAGAAGCTGGAAACAACCCAGATGTCCCTCAACAGAGGAATGGATACAGAAAATGTGGTACATTTACACAATGGAATACTACTCAGCTATTAAAAACAATGACTTCATGAATTCTTAGGCAAATGGATGGAACTGGAAAATATCATCCTGAGCAAGGTAACGCAGTCACAAAAGAATGAACACAGTATGTACTCACTGATAAGTGATTATTAGTCCAAAAGTTCGGAACACCCAAGAGTCACTTCACAGCAACCATTGGGCTGAGAGTGAGGTACCAGATGGAGGAGTTGGAGAAGGGACTGAAGGAGCTGAGGGAGTTGGCAACCCCATGGAGGGAGCAACAGTGTTCACTGGGCCGACCTCCCGATGCTCCCAGAGACTGGATCACCAACCAAAGAATACACATGGAGGAACCCGTGGTGCTGGCCACATATGTGGCAGAGGAGGGTCTTGTTAGCCATCAGGGGGAGGAGAGGCCTTTGGGCCTGAGGGTGTTAGATCCCCAGTATAGGAGAATGCCAAGGAGGGAAGACGAGAGTGGGTGGGTGGGTGGGGGAAATACCTCCATAGAGATAGGGGAAGGGTGGAGGAAATGGGGAGGTTCCAAAGGGGAGATCTGGAAAGGGGGAAACATTTGAAATGTAAATAAAATATCAAAAAAAAAAAAAAAAGACAAGAAAGGAGCTCTGAGCAAGTAAAGCTTGAGGGTTGTGAAAGGCTGGTTTAGGTAGGAGCTGGTGGGAAGGCTTCTAGCCTCTAAGGGGAAGGGTCTTCTAAAAGCTATGAGCAGCCACTGAAAAGGATTAATTGGCAGTGTGTGCTATGATACAATTGACAGTTTTTAAGTCATTGACTGCTCTGGAAACCATGGTGAAAACCTTGGGAGCGGAGGCTCAGGGGTTCTTGTAATTGGGCCTATTACCCACCTTGCACATTCCTGGCTCACTGTGATGAAAGCATCCACAATCTGCACCTTCAAACTGAGCTAGCTGCAGGGGAGACTAAGAAATAAGTTCTATGCCTGCAAGAGCTTCTCTTCAACCAACAGACACCTACAAGTCAGAGGTCATGATGAAGGAGCACCATGATGATGGAGGCTGCCATGGTAAGAAGTGGGGGAAGATGGGTCCTCAAGCTAGCAGAACATGGAGGGATGGGAAATGGACATAGATCTGAACAGGAGGATAGGAGAGATAGAGAGCAAGGGTCTCATACTAGTGAGTGATTGACAGCAGTTCAAAGGGACATCCTACCTTATCTTTTCTGGTCTTGCCATTCAAGAGCTTAAGTTGGGTGTGTTGGCTCAGATCTGTGATCCCAGTACTTGGAAGGGTAAAGTAAGAGGCCTACCATGAATCTGAGACTTGTCTAGTCTATGTAGTGAATCCAAGGCCAGCTTGGGCTACAAAGACAAGAGCTTCAACTAGCTAGCAGGTGATAGTCCAACAAAGGAGCTAAAGTTAGCCCACGGAAACTTTCCTGTAACCTGCTGTAGATCCAGCCTGGACTGCCCAAGTGCTAAGACCAAGTTGCTCTGCAGGCATGGCTCTGGTCCCAGGGAGGCTCACAAAGGCTGGCACAGCTTTGATACATGTCACTGTTACCCAGGGTCAGGTAGAAATGAAGTGAGTGTTTTCTGTGGATTTTCAGTGGCATCTGCTCTCTGAGTACAGTCCCTCTAGGTCTCTTCCATAAGTGTGTGCTGCTGCATTTCCCCCCAAATATAGGACACACTGTGATCACCTTAGGCCACCACAAGAAGGGACACCGGTCCCCAGAGCACATTTCTATTTCCACCTGCACATTCTCTTGTTCTTTGTAACTTCACCATCCAGTTTTCTTATCTCTACCCATCTGATGTGCAGTAGGTAACTGTGAGCCATGTGTGATTAGGGAACCTTCAAAAGGTAACCATTCTAAACTAAGTTGTGCTGTAGTAAACACCTAAATATAAGTTCAGAGACTAAAAGAAATGTGTAACTCATCTTAATAATCTTTGAGATGGTGCCTTGATATAGTACATGAAATCTATTGGATTAAATAAAATATATCTAAAATACAATAATTAATCTAAGTTCATTGCAACTATATCCTGTTTTAGAAATGGCTATGGGAAAGTTTAAAATACACATGAGATTCCCACATACAAATCATATGATATAGCTGACACTGTAACAAGGCTTATTTTGAAAATGCAATTTTGCTCTAACCCAACAGATATATGGTGGGACAATATGAGAGGGGGAGGAAAGACAGGAGAAAGAGAAAGAAAACGAATAAAAAATCAAAGATAAAAACCACAATCACTAGCTTAGTGTGGTAGTGCACACCTTTAATTCCAGCACCAGGGAGGCAGAGATAGGCAGATCTCTGGAAGTTTGAGAACAGTCTACTCTACACATTGAGTTCCAGGACAGCCAGAGCTACACAGTGAGACCCTGTCTGAGAAACAGACAACCAAAACCAAAACAACAACAATAAAAAAAAATCTACATTTTCAGGGCTGGAGAGATGACTTAGAGGTTTAGAGGAAAGGTCGCTCTACCAAAGGTCCTTGGTTTGGTTCCTAGCACCCACAAGGCAGATCACAACTAGGGGGTCTGACACCCTCTTTTGACCTCTATAAGCACTGCATATATATGCAGCCAGAACACTCTTATACACAAAATTAAAAAAAGTCTGTTGATGTCAGGTATGATCTTTAATCCTAGCACTTCAGAAGCAGAGACAGGCAAATGTCTTTGAGTTTGAGGCCAACCTGGTCTATGTAGTGAATTCCAAGTCAGCCAGGGCTATATACATAGCGAGACCCTGTCTCCAAAAAACACGAAGACAAAACAGAACAAAAAAGCAAAAAGCACAAGCAAAATCCCACAATTATCTTTCAAATGGAACAAATATCTGTGGACTGCATGCCATAGAATATACATGGACAGAGCCAGTGAGGACACTTCTACAAGCCTGAGAACACCCAAGATCAAGGCCAGGGGCAAGTGAGAGCTAAGTTCAGAATTGGCTGCTGTATGAAGCAGCATGTGTTTAGTTATGGCAGATGGACAGAGTGACTAAGCAGGGATCTTCCTTCCAGGCCCAGGGGCCACTGCCACAGGGGAAACCCTGGAACAGGGCTGAAGCTGGGATTCCTGCTCAGAGGACATTTCTTCCTTAAGCCAGACTTTCCTCACATCTCTGCAAAAAATCACCCTGGGGCTCAACTGGAAATCCAAAGACGACCACAGACTCACTTAAACATAGACACTTCCTTAAAAGCTTTTGGTTCGATGTGAATGTAAGTCATTTTGATTACTCAATTTCTATATTTATTAGGAATGATAAACCAAAGCACTTGAAAATCATTTCCGTGGCGATGAACTGTGGCATCAGATCGATAGGGGACATGGCAGCCAATTACCCTTTCGCTTTATTTTGGTCCTCGGCAATCAGTAACGATCAATACTCTCAATCTCGATTGATAGCAGGGTGCAAATCACAAATAATGTTTGTAAGTGGGCTGTCAGAGTGTGTACTTCGGCTCCACCAGACCCGGAGTGGCTGTGAAACCTCGATCGTATGAGCATGGGGACTCTAGTACATACTGCACGTGACTACTTCTGGCCAAGCAGAGGCTTCACATCATAGTCTCAGACACCCCGTCTTATCATACTCAGATTTTAGCGTGGGAATTGTCTTAGTTGTAAACTTGGCAAAACCAGTGAGCTGAGTAAGAGGAAGGAAGGAGAAGGTGAATCAAGAGAAATTCAGGAGATATAAGAGGGAATACTAACATTCTGGTGTGCTTTCAAGGAAGAGAGGGGTTGTGGGGGGGGGTGGAGGTGGGAAGGAGGAGAAGAAGGGCACGCTCATTTCCCTAGGAGCAGGTGCTGGAGAATGACTCACACTTGGCATCAGATTGCATGCTTGTCTTCCTTGGGCCTGCAGAAGGACCCATGTATCATGATGGAGAAGCCCTAGACCCAGGGCAACCACAACACCACCTTGCTCCTACAAGGCAAAAGTAAGCCACCATAAGATGAGAAATGGCGTGGTGGTTGGCAAACTGAGTTCCCTGGAGTATTTGGGGGAGGGGGGGAGGGTCATTGAAGATAAAGGAACAGAGGGAAGGGAAAAAATGAGAGGCAAGGAAAAGGGAAGGGAGGAAGGGAGGGACATGCTGTTCCCCACCCTTTGCAAACAAGAGCATCTCTGTTTATTTTCATTTAGTACCTTTGGATTTATAGAAGACTTTGGTATAGGACGACCTAATTAGTCTGAGAATCTGCAGGACTCGACCCAGAACTCCTGTGTGTGATTCCAGCTTCCTCTGCCTAGCTGGACAACCTTAGGCAAATTATATAACTTCTCTGTGCTTCGGTTTCCACAAAAGAGAGGTCAATAGAAGGTACTCAAATGCGTATTTATAAAGACTAACTGTACACAGGCTCGGTGTGCACTTGCGGCCCACCAGGCATGCAGCAAGCCCTGGAAAAATGTCTGCTAAATAAACAATGCCCCATGCTGCCTTCTGAAGGGCTTTCCAACTGCAGATCTTTTGTTTTGTTTTGGTTTGGTTTTATTTTTTGTTTTGTTTTTGAGACAGGTTTTCTCCCAGTAGCAATGGCTGCTCTGGAACTGTTCTGTAAATCAGGCTGGCCCCAGACTCACAGAGATCCCCCTGCCTCAGCCTCCTGAGTGCTGGGATTAAAGGAATATGCTACTACCACCCAACTCAACTGCAGATCTTAAACTAGGGGGTCTCTAAATTTTTCTGACCTATATCCTTACCAGAAAATTGTGATCCTGCAGTCCTGTGTGTACATTTGGATGCATCTGTGTACTACCATTCTAGTATGTTCTGTGATTTAAGGATACATGCAGGTGAACAGTGATGCAAACAGTGATGAGGTTAGACCATCAAAGCTTTCTTCTCTTGGGTCTGGGCTCAAGTGCTTGTCAACTGTAGTTTACCTCAGGCCTCTAAAGAAAGTAGCTGGGCAAACCTTGACAAGCGGTGGTGGCACACACCTTTAATCAGGAGGCAGAAGCAGAGGCAGAGGCAGATGGATCTCTAAGTTCAAAGTTAGCCTGATCTACAGAGTAAGTTTCAGGACATACAGGTCTACACAGAGAAACCCAAACCCTTGTTCTTGTCTCTACAAGAACAGTGTCATCTACATCTACATTCATGGTGTCATGCTGTTGGTATCCCTAAGAGAGAAATAAGCACCACAAGACTCAAGACAGTCTGAGAAAACCCAGGCTAGAGGTCCAGGCTCTCAGGGTCTGTATCTAAGGCATTGACAGTCAGTCCTGATTCCACAGTATCGATACAGACCTTCCGTGATCCCCATATGTGGGCTTACTTGTCCTAGGAGGCTTGCTAATCCATTATAGCCACTTTGTGGGGCATGAACTCTCTAGACTTGTGAGTGTGGGTGAGTGGGTGCTCACGTGTGTGCTTATGTGTGCAGCGGTCAGAGGTTAACCTTGGGTGCCTTTCCTCCTTAGGAATGTGATCTACCTTCTCCTTTGAGAGGATGTCCCACTACAGCGAACTTGACATCTTGGCTGGCTAATGATCCCTGTCCCCATACCCCAGCACTGGGCTTACAAGCATAGGCCACCAATTGTGGTTGTTTTCATATGGGCAGTGTGAAGGGAACTCAGGTGTTTGTGCTTACACAACAAGCGCTTTATCCATGGATCCCTCTCCCCAACCCTTAGACCTAGGCAAAAATCAGTAAAAGTCTTATTGTAGGCCTACTATGGGCCAAGGAGGGAGACAGCACTGATGGCAAGGAAGCATCCTACAGATGGAAAACACTCACATCACAACAAACATTAGGCAAGATCCAAGGCTCCGCCTGAGTCTGCCTCCCCAGCACTGGCATTCCAGGTGCACGTCACCATGCTGGACTTTTTCAGTGGGATCTGGGGAATCTCATCCAGTCCTGGTAAGTACTTCCCCAGCCAGGGCTCTCCAGCTTTTAGTTTCCAGGTCTGGCTTTGGATGGATTTCCATCCTTTTAGATCCAGGAGGCAGTGCTACACCATAAGAATTTTCTCTATTTTGCCCAGATTTGGTGTTGGTTGCTTTCTGTAACTTGCAACCAAACACCCCTAACTGACTCTGCAGTCTCAAACAAGACTGGTGCCTTTGCATGATACCCTCTGACAGGAAGCTATCCAAGTTGCTGCTTCTTTAGCTGATGACTGGATGAACAGACTGCCCAGGCGTGGTGCTCTCGGCAACTTCTCTTCAGGCGGATTTGAAGAGCCTTCTTTATGTCCTGTCTTGCTGTCAGTCCTGGAGAGTCCAGCACAACACTTCGACTCTTGATTTTTTTTCTGTTTTATGCTGTCTATTCCCTGGGCACTCTTAATTTCATTCTTTGTATCTGGCAAGGGAAGCAGGGACTCAGAGAAGGTGCATTTCCCCTTTAAATACCATGAAAGTTATGAATATATCTCTCCCAAACTGCCAAAATAATTGTTTCATTTACAGAACTGAAATTCTCCAGGGAGCGTCCCACTGATGCTCCGAACTGCTAACATCAGATATGCAGAAAACAAATATGGAGCCGTCCATATGCTCCCTATCCTGAATTTAGCATCTCAGCCCAGCAGACACTTACATTTCAATCACTCCCAGTCAGTCTTGGATGGTGAGTATGTGTGGGATAAGGCTGGATCGAAGCCACAGGCCTGGAACCTTCTGTAGAGAAGGGTCTGCCTGGTCCCAGCCTGAAGCATCAGATCAGCTTGCCATTTAAAGCAGTCACTTCACAGACCCATGTGCAAAGAGAAATCTGATAACCCAGTTTGCTTTCTATTATTGTGATAAAATATTCTCACCAAAAACAACTTGGGGAGGAAAAGGTTTACTTGGTTTAAACCTCCAGACCACAGTCCATTTATTGAGGGAAACAAGGCAGGAGGCAAGTAGAACAGGAACTCAGAGGCAGGTACTGAAGCAGAGGCCATGGAGGAACAGTGCTTCCTGACTTGTTTCTCAGTCTGCATTCTTTTATAAGCCCAGACCACCTGTTTAGGGTTGGTACCACCCATAGTGGGCTGGGGCTTCCCATACCAATCATTAATCAAGAAACTCTCTACAGGCCAATCTGATAGAGGCATTGTCTCAGCTCTGATTGCCTCTTTCCAGATGGCCCTAGCTTGTGTCAAGTTGACAAAAAACTAACCAGCCTACCTGAGAAGGCTATGCTCCATGGTTACAAGAAAAGGTCAGTGCTTCCCTCTTCTCCTGCTAAACAAAAGTTGGTTGCTTACAGGGTTGTGGCTTGGCCAAGAGCATACTGATGGCTGGGTTTCCATTAGGAAAATGGCACATAAACAGAACAAGATGATTGGGAAGTTAGCATGCTGGACAGCCAGCATGGACAGAACAGAGTCTATCTTCTAGAATATTGTCTGAGCCTTACAGATACGCATTCATTTAATCTGCAAACAAATCCTATGATGTATATGTTACTATCACATCCACTTTACAGCAGAGGACGCCATAGCCCAGGAGGAAGGATTAACAATAATTAGGGGCTTTAGAATACATACCTCTGCTTCTTTCTTCCTAATAGTGGCTCATGATTCCTTTGGAAAGCTACCCTTGCCCTCTGTGCCATTTGGATGGAACACTTAAGTGTATAAGATGGGTAAGATTCATCTTATGATAAAAGGGACCTACTTGATACAGTTTCATTTGGCTGTGAGCACCTGGCTGTAAATGGTGGCCTTTCGCACCAAGAACCTAACATCAGGCATGTGTTAAGTGCTTAGTCAATATTGGAAGACAAGCCATGAGCCAAGGCACCCAGGTGTAATCTGTTAATGCAATGCTTTCCGAGGTGGCTACGTGCTCAGGAACTATGCTAATTGTCTGAGTGTGGGCTACATGTGTGTTATGCTAAGCCAGTTAGAAGCTGCCCTGGAACTGTATGAAATGACAGGGTGATAGGAATAGAAGCTTTCTGCACTGGATGTATCCCCACCACTGTGCCCAAGCTAGGCTGCCATCCCTAACCTTGACCCCAGCTCTTGTATTCCAGCTCTTCCTTAAGTTCACCAAAGTGCCCCTAGCCCACACCTAAAAAACCTTTGTTACTTAACCGTGCCAGAACTGATTTCCAGTGCCTAGAATTACACCATACTTCACCCTAACTGGAATACGACAGCCACTCACCACATGTCCAGACACATGCACAGGACAACACTGGGGTGTGGGGGCCTAAAATGTGAGAGAGCCATTGACATGGAGAAACTTTCTCACTTATGCACACCAATCTTCGGGGAAGTCCAATGGCTCCAACGGGTAGATCCTTTTCAAACCCTACAATGCAATGACATAGGCATTATTGTGCCCATTTTGCAGAAGAGGAAACTAAGGCCCATGTAGGTTAGATAGCTTTCCTACAGATGCAGAAACAACAGGTGCTATAGTGAGGATCACAAATCATGTCACCCAGAAGCCAAAGCAAGGGTCTTACCATTATTCCCCATAGTCTTTGAGCAACTGGGGGCTTGTCTCACTGGTGGGGCTGATTAACTCGAGTGTGGAGTCTCCAGTCAGAGTATAGAAAAGAACTCAGTAGAGGCTAAGGTCTGGGTGAGCAAATCTAATCTGTCATATAGGGACAAATGACCTGGGAAGTCACTGTGCACTGCTTAGTCCAATGGCTTTGCTGATGAAGGAAAATCTGGCCTCATATTAAAAAATAGGGTCCTTGAGTTAGGAAGGTGGTTTGCCATGGAGGTTGCTGGTAATTTGAATTCCTGAGTCCCCAGAATAAACTAGCTGGCAAAATTGGCCATAGCGGCCAGCTATGGGTTTAAGAAAACCCAAGGATGACTGCCAACATCAAACTCAGACTTCCACATGCACAGGCACCCACAAACATGCCAAAAACGTGCATACCACACACATGTGAAAATGGAAAGTGAAATAAATAGAATGTTCGCCGTATGGGTGTGGACACTAAGGGCTTTGGATGTGGAGGTTTTTTTTAAAAGCCTGTGGTAAAACTTATATAAAATGTACAGTATAAAGTACATTAGTCAGTGGCACTGTGTGGATGTACAAAGTGTGGCCATAGTTAGCATCTATTTCCAGACCCTCCCCATCATCACAAACAGAATCTCCATACTGCCACCAAACATTAATTCTGTATTCTGTCTTCCTGCAGCATCTAGTCAGCCCCATTTTATCCTCCATGTCTAGTGGGCACCTGTGTTAAATAACTTGTGAGCACCTGAGTGATATATTGGTAGGCAGTTAGAGCTGCTGCCTCTGGGCTAAAGAGAGAGATGGGGACTGAGGATACAGATGTGCATGTGACACCATGTGCACGCAATCCCCTTTGATGGACAGCATGCTTGCCTCTGGTTCTCTCCCTCCCACTCATTCCTAAAACCTGGTGTCAGACACTTTACCTGGCCCACAGTAACACCTCAATCACTACTTGTTCAGTGGAGACGCCAAGCTCTATCCGCTCACCTATGGAAGCATCCATTTGTTGAATGAGACTTTTCAAGAAGACGTGTCTTTTACATAAATGCTTTTGTTCCTTGTAGGTAAGTCTAAACACATTCTGAAATATGCTGGCAGTCTTCAGGAGTAATGCTTGACTCCTGTGATCTCTTCAGAGGACAAGAGCGCCGAAGCCCAACTCCGCTCAATGCCATTCCATGCTATATAAACAGAATGGGAGTGACAGGACCAGATGTGGCATGTCACAGTGTGGATCAATCAGCCTGGAGACCGAGAGAGGCACTTCTGTGTAAATCCAGGCGTTCCAGCTATGCCCCACAATCACCAGCCTCTATTCAAATAACCCTGGCAGCGTTGGAAGAAAAATGTGGTCCTGCAAGGAGGGAGAATTATGATGACTGAGATGAGATTCCGATAGCAATTCATCTTCAGCCTACAAATGTTTTCCAGACAGAATAATCTTCAAGTGCCAGATCTTGATAATCTCTATGTAGGCTCCATGTAGGTCTTTGGGAACTGCTCCTCCAAGACAATCTATAGAAAAGTGATACAGAACTGGGGTGTGGGAGACAAGAGAGTTCTTCCCTGGCCACACACTACAAGTATTGAATTTGGGGGACATGACCTTAGTAGACATTTTGATGCACTGGGATGATGGCTCAGTTAACAAAGTGCCCATGTCCATATCCCCAGCTCCCATGTAGGAGCTGCGAATGGTGGCATGTGCCTGTAATTCTAGTGTAGGAAGCAGGCACAGGGGGATTCTGGGGTCTCAATGAGCAGCCAGAGAGCTCCAGGCTCAATGAGAAAACTTGTCTCAAAAGTAAGGTAGCTTCCACATGTGCAAACATAGATGGATGCAAATGCACACATATATGTACATTACCTCCTACACACAACACGTACATGAGTTCCAGCCACACGACACGTACATGAGTCCCAGCCACGTGACACGTATCACACTTTTTGTTGTTGTTGTCGACCTACTTCCCTACACCTCTGTGACTACAGGTCTTTTGCGCTCTCTCTCTCTCTCTCTCTCTCTCTCTCTCCTGCTCTCTTTCCTTTTATTTATTTATTTTTGGTGGTTTTCTTTTGTTTTTGAGACAGTTTCTCTTTGTAACCCTGTAACCCTGGCTGTCCTGGAACCTGCTCTGTAGTCTAGGCTAGCCTCAAACTTAAACAAAGATCTGCCTGCCTCTGAGATGAAAGGCGTTGCCTACTTGGGAAAAAAAAAAGATTGAGTTTTAAAAGCTGGGAGTCCAAGTCAAACTGCACAAAGAAAGATTTAATTTATCTCCTCAAAATCTCATCACTGGGCTAGAAACTTCCTTGTAAAGTCAGAGGAGGAAGGGATCATATTCCTCTGTGTGTGTGTGTGTGTGTGCTGTATGTGTATATGTACGTAGTGTATGTTGAATGTTTGTGTGTGTGCAGTATGTAGGATGTATGTGTGTGTGGTATGTGGTGCATATGTGTATGTGTGATATGTGTATGTGTATTTGTGTATATGTGAGG
>JADRCH010000017.1:5791477-5820449 GCA_019843965.1 Rhynchomys soricoides
GTGATATGTGTATGTGTATTTGTGTATATGTGAGGTGTGTGCATATGGTCTGTGTGCTAGATGTGTGTAGTATCCGTGTGTGGCATATAGGTATGTGGAGCATGTATGTGTGTGCATGTGTGTGATATGTGTGGTTTATGGTATGCATGAGTGAGTGATATGTATATAGTGTATGGGCACATGTATGTGCAGGCATACATGCTTATGTGTATGCATGGAGATGAAGTGTCTCCCTAAACCTAGAGTTTGTGCTTTTTGGCTAGGCTGGTGCTGGCAAGCTCTGGTGATCCTACTGCTTCCAACTCCCTCAGCATTAGAACTGCAAACGTGCATGAGACCACATCTGGCTTATATGAGTGCTGAAATCTGAACTCAGTTCTTCTGATTATATAGCAAGTGTAGTTCACAGCTGGTCCATCTCTCCAGCCCCATATTTTTTTCTATCAAAAAAAAAAAAAAAAAAAGGTAGAAAAAACTAGTCAGAACACATTCCGCCAAATCCTTTCCCAGCCTGATGCTGTGTGGAGTCGTCACCCACCTCCAGGTACAGTGTTCGCGGAGTACGTGGGCCTCCACCTGTCTCCAGTGGGTGGGAGAAAAGAATCATTTTTATTGCTATTGTATCATGAATAGACAGATGAAATAAATGATAAAATTCTTGCTTCTGAGTGCTGGCAAAACACATGGAATCTTTATTTCTAACGACAGTCAAGGAAGACAACGATCATATCCCTGGTGATGTGCCGGTAGCATTTTTCTTACAAATTCAAGTATAAACTCAAAGTCAGAAATCTTTTTCTAACAGACACAATAATTCCTCTTGCCCTGAGGTTTCTCAATGAACCATCTATCTGATGTAAAACTGTATTTCATTCAGTAATGTGCCCAATTTTTGAAACTATTCTTAAATTGTCATGGCCCTATTAAGCACTGCAATACTGCTGATGGCCATGATTAGTAGAAGTTTGAATTAATTAATTAATTAATTAATTAATTAATTAATTGAGACAAGGCTTCCCTGTATAGCCCTGGCTGTCTTGGAACTCTCTTTGTAGGCCAGGCTGGCCTCAAGCTCACAGAGATCTGCCTATCTCTGCCTTCCCAGTGCTGGAATGAAAAGCCTGCCCCATCACGCCAGGCGATGAGAATTGACTCCCGATGTTTCCTGTGGTCATGGCTTAGAGTACATCATAATCCATCATCAAGGGGCAACACAAGTTATTTTTATTTAGCCAAATTGCAGCGATTTTTAAAGTTTGCTTGGGCAGTAATATAAGGAGGGGCTTCAATAAGGGCTTGGGGACAGGGGGGTGGCTCAGTCCGTAGGGTGCCTGCCATGCAAACCTGATAACCTGAGTGTGATTCCCAGATCTCACATGAAAAAGCCAGATGTGATGTGCACATCTGTGATCCCAGCACCCTGATGGCAAGATGAAAGGAAGAGACAGGAGAACTATCTAGAAGCTCCCGGACCAGCTGGGATACACAGCATATGAGCAGACACAAGAGAGACCCTGCCTCAGCAAGGTTGAAGAAGAGAACCGACTCCTAAAAGTTGCCTTCTGATCTCCACACCGGCATTGTCGAATACCCACACCCAGTAATAATAAAGGACAAAGGAAAACTTAGGTAGAGAGTAATTGAAGAAGACAACTGATATCAACCCCTGATCTCCACATGTGTACACACACACACACACACACACATACATACACACACACATATTTTTAATATATTTTAGGGCATGAACTCCAATCCTGCTATTTTATTGCTGCGAGTCCACAGAAAACATAATATGTTCTAGGAAGTCCAAATAGAAGCGATGTTAAATATAATAATCTATTTAAATAAATAAAATAATATATTTTTTAAATATCCATGAATTGATCTAACTTTAGCAATGAGATCTTAGCTTCTGGGTCTTCCAGTGAGCCTCCACCTCAGACAAAAAGGGGAAATACATTTTTTTTTTAAATCAGAATATATGACGTGAGTACATAAGATGCTCAGGTGATCAAGCCTATAATGTTCACAAAAATAGGAGTTATAGTCAATAACACTGAATATACAGTGGATGAGGGTAAAGGACAGCCTCTTGAGCTTAGTAAGAATCAGTTTAACCTGGACCCTAACATGATCCATTTGGACAACAGGTGAACAACCTGACTACTACTGGGTTTGGGAAATATTGGATCTGTAAGAGGACAAGGGAGGCCTAGAGCAATAAAGTCCCCAGGCTGTGGCTGGTGTGATGTATTAGAGAGAGAGAGGTAAAGGCAGCAGAGAAAAAAGAACCATTGACATTCTCATGCCAGTAGGATGTCAAGTGTTGGCTCACCCATCCCTGGGGCAACTCACCAGCAGGTGAAGGTGATGAGGGCAGAGGTGTTCCGGGTTCTGATTCAGGGAGGTTGAGTCTTAGGAGTCTGTGGAAAATCCAATCAGAACCTCAGGGCTTGTCTCCAGGAAGAAGAGACACCCAGAAATGTCTACCTTCGTAGATAGAGACACTATTTAGATTTGAGTGACACCACAGGAGTGGCATGTAAAGAAAAAGCAAGCTGAGGCCAGACCTGGTGGAGGAAGGTGGAATGTGGTCCATGGTGATGAAGGAGGGCACCCAGAACTCAGTGATGTGGACACGGGGTGTGGGTGTGGGGACAATACAGGTTGAATGATACAAATTAGTTGAAGAGCGAGAAGGACCCCATTGGGATTGGTTAGTTAGGGACTATGTTTCTGTTGGGTCAGATTGAAAGTGAACCCAGAAAGGAGCCAGAGGCCTCATTGGTTATAACTCTGGAGATGTGGCAGGTGGGCAAAAGCAGGGCGAAGACAGAAGGGAACCATGCATGTATCCTGAGTCCCATACTGTCGACAGGTAAAGAGCCTTCTACCTGTGGATGGTGAACTGTGTGAAACCAAGGTGGAAGAAAGCAGGTGGCTTTTCCACATCCATTACATAGCTGAGAACTAGACCCTGGATGCCAGCTGTAGGCGTAGCATCAGTGCAAAGACAGAAGCAACAGAACATTTCAGGAACCAGGAGAAGACTGTGCAATAATCTATACATGAAAGCCATATAAGGTTTCAAGTGACTAATGAAAAGATATAAGTGACATGCTTTCACAGAAGTCTGTTGACACTGACTCTGAGGACAGCACATTCAACCTTTTCTCTGATAGTTCTCAATAAGTGGTGCGCCCAGACAACTTCCCCACTTAGCAAAATGCATCTCCTTTGGATGATGCAGGCATTTCCCAGTGCCCTGGTCCTTCCCAAGCAAAACAGAGAGGTTGGCAACCCTGGTTTACAGGTTGGGGTTTTTCATCAATGAGAAAGAAAACATTGAAAGCACTGGATATGCAAGGGGCTGTGGTTATTGGCAATTTCAGCATCACATCTTGGCGAGTCTTTTTTTTTTTATTTTTTAGAAAATAACCCATAGATTGTGAGTATAGCATCTACATCAATTTTCTCTAAAACCATAAACGTACAAGTTCACTTTAGACATCCATCTTCTCTAACTCACTCTTATGAAACTCCCAGGCTATCTAGGGCAAAATATTCCATTATCATTGTGCAAGTGAGCATGTGACTGAGCAGGTGCACACGTTTATGCGTGTGCAACGGCCAGAGAAGACTGTTGGGTGTCCTGTTCCATCACCCCCCCCCAACCCCATCTTATTCCTTTGAGATAGGGTCCCTTCCTGAACCTGAGCCTAGCCATCTTCCCTGTCTTTACCTCACACAGTGCTTGGGTTATAGGACCACGTGGCTATGCTTACCTTTTGACATGGAGGCTGGGGATTCGAACTCACAGCCCAATCCTTATATAGCAAGCACTCTAGCTCTCTGAGCCATCTCTTCAAGCCCCAACTGCCTTTTTTATTAAGAATTAACTCCACATTGTCAAGACTGGAGTTGATGTGGTACTCTCTCTGGAGAGCATGTTTCCTAGGTCACCTGGCTGCTCACAGGCTTCACTGCAGAAGCAATGCTACCACCAGTTACACGGTATATAAATACAGCATGTGTATCATGGAAACTTTGTAGAAATCCCCCCAGTGCTACCAAATACTAAGATCTAGCACCAAGGGCTTGGGTAAGAGATTGGGATCCTTAGAGATGAACTTTCACATACTTAAACGGGCTAAAACATAATTATCTCCATTTAGAAAAAAAGCTGTTACCCATTGGGGAAGAGGGAGGAGAATTTTAAAGTAGCATTTATGAAGACAATCAGGATAGTTTCATGTCCTCCAAAAAGCAAGGATTTGAGGGAAGAGAGTATGTGTGGTCTCAGCAGATTTTTACCTACAGAGAGCCAAGGACATGGGTTTATTAAGAAGCGTGTCTTTTCTGTTCCCTAGCCCCATACAGACCTGCCACAGTGGTCCAGACATGCTGAGAGATAGCTGTCTTCAGTGCAGGATGACCTCAGAGGGTGCATGAGACTCTGGCAGGGTCCTCCCATTTAACATACAATTAAAATGGTCATTTCTGGTTTTCATATACATGGACATGTGGCTGGATATATCTGTCTTCTCCAAAACTGCTGCTCTACTCTCCCAGAGAGAATCCACCAGGTTTGGTGTCTGTTAAAAGTAAGGTTTTGTGGGATCCTGGAAAGAGACTGCCATGTTTGGCTTCCCAGAATACCACACCCCAAACTTTAAAAATATACATACATATATATGTACATGTACACGTACATATATATGTATATATATTAACTTAGTAGTAGTAGTAGTGTGTGCTAGTATTTGGTATGTGTGCCACTGCAGGAACATTGTATGCACATGTGGCAGTACACATACGAAGGTCATAGGACCACCTTGCCAAGTTGGCTCTCTCCACAAAGAGTTCTAGGGCTCAAACTTAGGTAGTCAGACTTGTGTAGTAATTTGTTTTATCTGCTGAACAATCTCATCAGAGACTGGATACCTATGTTTTTTTGAGCAACATTTACCATTCTTAGTATTCCCTCTGTTTTGGTAGACAGGAGATGTCTACCCAGAGCCTCCAATGCCCAGCTTCTCAAAGGCCTCTCAGTAAGCGCAGTCACGTGCTGATGGTGCACAGAGCATTTGGATGCCTGACTTGTGGATGTTCTGGTGGCATCCTGCCTCACTCCTTGGAGCACAGGGGATTGAGTGGGCCTGGATACCTGCTTGCTAAGCAGAGCAAAGCTTGTACCTGGGCCTCTGCCAAGCCTGAGAGTACTCACTTTCTGTCACAATGGCCAAAGATCTCCAAGAAACTGATTTTTTTTTTTTTTTAAAAAAAAAAAGCTTTCTCTACAAAGCCAGAGAACATGTTGGCAAGGCTGCTGTATTCAGCTGTATCTGAAGCTATGGAGCCCAGACAAAGGGCCTGGGAGGAGGTTTTTTTCTTCCCCTTTTCCTCTTTAATCTCCAAGGAATTGCCACTAACTCAGGACCACACTGACAGAGGCAGCTGTGACCCAGCCCTTCTCGGAATATGAGAAGAAGGGAGGGTGGGGAGAGATGCCTGGTGCCTCACATCCCAGAATACCTTTTATTCTTCGATGTCTATCTGTGAAAGGCAATAGCTGTGACAAACGAGGGGACAAACGTGCTGGCGCCAATGTTCAGCCTCCACAGCCAGGCACTGTAGGGCCGGGGATGTTTTTGAGAGTATTTACCACCTCTGTCCTATGAGCACAGAACATGAAGGAGGAAAGGGAGATGGAGAAACAAAGCAGGCTTTCCCTTTGCCCTTGGTTATTATATATCTCAAATAAAATACAGAGTAGGAAAAAAAAAACCTTTCCAATTTGGCACTCGTGGTCTGGTTTCTCTTTTTCTTTTATTTTTTATATTCAAATTCATTTTCTCTGAAATTCTAAAAGGGCCATCTATGTTGGCTAGTATCTTACCAGTTCAAGCTCATTGCAAGCATAGTGAGTTCTTAGCATGTGCTCGTTCAGAGACCTCTGTGGGAACAAGTCCCGTGCCCACCTGCCAAGCTGGGGCGCACACTGTTCACACCCGCAGTCCTTACCCTAAAGTCACCTCTTCCCATAATTTATGCTACACTGCCATCTTATGGTGGCTTATGACTACAATTTGGAAAGGAGAAAAAAAAACCTAGATTGTCTCATCTGTATTTTAAAGAAATGTTTTGGTTTAAAAATCATCTTTAATTAATCACACCAGATACACATTTAAAAATGGTTGTCTATAAACAAATGTGGCAGGCTGAAGGCCAGAGTCCACAACAAGGATCTGAGGGGCCACACCAAAGACAGCTAGAGAATCTCCTCAGAGGCATCGGTGTCCTTGTGCAGTATCCTGCACAATCCGACATTTAGAAGCAGCCTTCTTTGTGAATTCCATGATGTATTTGGGAAGAGGAGAGAAAAAAAAATCTGTCATAAGTCAGTGATTTTTGGCCTGAAATGTTTGGCTCTGGGTTCACATCATACAACAGTCCCCCTGCCTCATCTTAGGAACAAAAGGAAGAAGGAAAGATAAAACAACCTGCAGAACTCCGGTCCTGTACCAGTACGACACGCGGCCAGCCAGCCCACTTTTCAGCCCCACCATTTATCCGTGAATTTCACTCTCAGCTTAATTCTAAGACAAGCCTCCTTGGAGGAACTGCCTTCCTTCCGGAAGTCTGCCTGCCAATTTTGGGAGGCTTTAAGGCTTATTTCCTCTCCCTCCTCCACCCACAAGTCAAATTATGAAGGGGCCTGAATCTAATTCCTTCACCGAACTTGCCAGTTCTGTGGCTGCGCCATCAGTCAGTCATTCTCAAAAACACCCGAGGAGAGACGTTTCCAACTCTAGGTCTGCCTAGGAGGCTGTGGTAAATGGGATGATCTGGAAGCTATGGTAATAGAAATGACTAAAGCTAATGCCCCATCCTCTTGGCTGAGAGAGTGTCCCAAGCAGGAGCAGAGCAAGGGACCAGCCTCCAACTCCCATGGCCAAGGAGCCTTGCAGGCCCACACCATCTTTTTCCAGATTACCCCATTCCATATCTCACGGCTCCCATGGGATTGAGCTGAAAAGTCTGAGCCACCCAGCAAGGCAAGGAGGGTATCCTGTAGCCTCCAGTCCATGGATACGTGCTTTCCTCTCCACAGAGAAGACCCAGAATACACGGTGATTCATTTTGAAAGAAAAAAATTAATATGCATTTAACTACATGCAAAAGAAGCACGGAACAAAGCCGGTTTATAAAAAGGCACCCAAATGTCAAATATTTCTCCAGTTCTTCCTGCACTGTCACAATAGAAGTGTTTTCTTTTTTTAAGTGCTCCACTCTCAGTAATTGTAGGGATCACAATTTCAAATTAAACATGCCCAATAAACCACGGTGGGTGGCTTTTGTTGGCTTGCTTCTGTTACTTTTGTCTGGTCCCCAGTTTAGCCCCACCTCCCACACACCCCCACCCCAACTCTGGTTTGCTTAGAGACTTACCTTTGTTGACCTTTCCCCCTCCTTCCTGGGAGGCTGGTCCTGCTGCCATCCCTGCACTGAGAATGTCCTCTCTTCCTCTGTCACCCCTCACATTTGGAGGGGTGTTCCTGGCACCCATATTCCTACCATCTTTCCCTGAATATATGTTTGTATGTCTGTTATTTATCCCCAGCCCCTTTAACCAGAAGAAAAGGATCAGAGACTTCTAACACAGCACAGCGCTATCTGAACTGACTGTACCCATTAGGAATTCTTCAAGTGCAGATGGACTCTTCAGAGTGACTTGTTTATAAATGCAGAAGTAAAATTATGGGTTGCCTCACCCCCACCCTACCTCCTAACATGGATGGGGTTTCATTGCCGCTCTGATTGCAATTTCTCCGTTTACCACCCCAAAGAGCTGATTTTCCTAATATCCATCCTGCAGACTCCATCTGGGATCCCCCAAACAAGCTGTGTGCTTCTGCTTTTCTTGCACACAGGAATTATAAAAAGTCTTCAGTGGGAATGGCAAGGAGGTCAGACCCTCCCAGGACTGAGCTATCAGAGTTTTAACGCCTAGAAATAGAAAGAGACTGGACAGGGAAGGCTTAATGGACACCCATCAAGAAGGGATGCTGTTCTCTCCCTATGCCTGCCCGTGGGTGCAGACCACAGTGGGGAAGCCAAGTTGAAGCCCTCAGAAAGCCAGAAGCCAGCAATGTCTACTATGATCACAATTACCCCATGATGTTCCTGTTTCTCAGGATTTACTATCCTTCCAAGCTTTCGGCCCAGTGTCTTGTGTGAACAGAGAACCAGATGGAAGTTTTGGGGGCTAAAATGGATGCACCAATTATTTATAGATTCGGACTAAAAATCATGTGAACTGCCTTCTGTGGAGTCCCATCTTCCGAGAACAGACTTGAAATAGGCAGAGTTGTGGAAAGTCTCAGAATCATTTAGAATAATCCTCAACATGATATTGCAAGTAGGGAATAGTGGAATTAAGCCTAAAGAATTTCAGGAGCCCCTTCAAAGACAAAGGCAGAATTTTAGAACTACCTGTTAGAACTCTCTAGAAGGGGTTCAATTTTATATTCTGTTTTATACTCTGTTGGTTTGGGTTTTAGTCATGTTGTCTTTAGACTTTTTTTTCCTGGCTGGAAAGACCTTAAAACTCAACATGGCTGCCTGCAAAGTGAGGTGTTGCCAGCTTGGAGATAGAAGGAAATTGTCGCTGGTGCCTTAAGGATGATAGACACTCAACATTTACACAAAGACTTTCTGTTATTAATTAGCTCGATACAGGGCTGTGGATTGCTAAAGGGAGTTATCCTTAACTTCCCTATCTTTTTTTTTAACACTGATTTTTGTTGTTGTGTTGTTATTGTGTGTTTGTTTCGGTGGCTGGAAGCAAAGTGATGAGTATGATATTTCTCACAAAATCTCTTCTGCTGCCAGTGAGACAGCATCTCACCCACACTGCTTCCTATCAACCTCACACAAATCACTGGAGTCTTACATTTTGCTAAGGAATGATAGCCTAGCTGAGCGGTTAGCCAGCTTGTCTTAGGTCACCCTCGTGAGAACACCATGGCCCGAGCCCCGGAAGCCCTGGGACTACCTATTTTGCTGTGTCAGAGCTGAGATCTGCTGCTTCTGAAATCTTTCTTAAACCTAACCCTCAAGATGGAGGAAATTTTTGGAGGAGGACCACAGCCATGAAAATTGTTCTCAGTGATGCTTATATTTTCATAGCCAAAAAACCATTTAACAGAGTCCAAAAAAGTGTTTGCTTTCTTCTTCTTCTTTTAACACACTAAGCATCCTAGAAGACATGGATAAGGTCAGACGGCCAGCTTGGCCATGCTCACCGCAGCTCTCCTGTATCTGAACACACTCACTTAGCCCACAGCTAGCTAAACGCCTTAGAATGGAAGGACAATTTTTGTTAATGTGTTTTGTGGTGCTAGGAATAGAATCTGGGGCCTCACACATGCTAGCCAACAGTTTTACCACTGAATTCTAACCCCAGCCTGGAACATTTTTAAAAGAATTTGTATTTGATAACATCAATATCTGAGCTATGATGCTGGCTTTAAAATAAGCTATTTGTACTGCTGTTTAAAAATTCATATCCATTTGAACATGTATGGTGTCACTAACCAACTAGGAAATTAGTAACATTTATTCTTCATCTAGAAATGAGAAATATTTTTGTTAGTCTATCAAACAAACAAATATGCTTCCATTTCTAGGTTACCTGCAATTCTAAGCACTCAGTTTTCCAGTTGAAGAGGGAACACTGGTTTTCAGGGTGTCCCAGGGCTGCCCAGATGTGTGTGTGTGTGTGTGTATGTGTGTGTGTGTTCATAGGGCCAGGCACAGAGCTTGCTTCCAACCTGTCTGCTCTATATGATATTAGTAATGGCAGCTGAGAGAAATGCATTTTGTAAAACTTAACAGCAAAATAAGCTCTGGGGAGCTTAGTAAAGTGCTCACTGTGCCAACATGAGAAACAGAAGCCACTTAAGAGCCTAGGTATGGTGGTGCTTACAATGCCAGCACTGGGGAGATAGAGACAGGAAGATCTTGGGGGATCAGTGGCCAGCCAACCTCACCAAACCAGTGAGCCCCAGGTCCCACTGAGAGATCCTGTCTCCAAAAATCAGGTGGCTGGCTCCCGAAGAAAGATATCAAAGTTGACTTTTGGCCTCTAGGTACACTTGAACACACATGTACATACCCACATACAAGTGTGCGCACATACACACAAACCATTAAATCACAATAAACAAACCCCTGGGTTTGGATATCATTTCCTATGGGGTTTGTTTTCCAGTCAATTGCCTAAAATGAAAGCTAGCCCTATTTGAATGTTCTCAGATAGTTGTATGGGTAAAAATGTCTTTCCTCTGAGTTTTAAATCTTTTGCCATGAGTCCTTTCCACCATCATGGTGTTGTGGAGCTGTTTTGTGTATGTGTGTTCCCTGCCTCTTCTTCATGCTTCTACAGAATATCTTGGATTATCCTGGGGCAGACAGCAGAGGTAATCAGCAGCATGTGGGCAACGGATGGGGCCCATTGTATTTTCTTATTTAGAAAAATAAATCACCCTGCAAACTTTATTATGTTCCATGTAAAATGGAGGCACATCGGCACTTGCTATGTTTTCCTCTCCCGAGTTGGCTTGGCAGGGTGCCTTGGGCTGCAGAGAACAGCCAAGGGTTGCCAAGCAGGGCTGCTTGGTTCTTTGCCAATTCCTTTAGGGGTTGTAAACATCCTGCCCTGGAAACCTTCACCAACCTGTAGCTAGAAAACTCCCTGGTGTGGTGGTGTGGTTGTGGGGAGCTGTGAAGTAGGGGTTGGAATCCATGAGTCATTGTGCAGAGGGTGAGGGTGGGAGGTCCTGCTGGATCCGAAGGAGGTTAGGAGATAGTGCTACCTAAAACAGAAACACACTGCTTAGGAGTGAAGTGCAAAGGAAGGGCAAAGATGTTTGACCCCCAGGCCAGAGCAGTGAGGTACTGTCAAGATGCCATCTCCCAGACAGTGGGCTGGCTGGGCTCTCACTCCCTACAGTGTGGGCCCATCAGGACCCTACCATGCACATACTGGACAATTTGGTGCATCCTTGGTATTTTACATCAGTTAAAAGAGTAAAAACCCTATAAGTTGGGTGTAGTAGGGCATGACCATAATCCTAGCATGTAGGGGACTGAGGCAGGAGGACTGTAAAATCAAAGACAGCCTAGGATACACAGAGCATTCCTGTCTCACAAAACAAAAACAAATCCTAACAGCAAGACAGGGATGGCAAGACTCAGTGGGTAAAGCCAATTACTGCCACACCTGATGACCTGGGTTTGAGTCCTAGGACCCACACAAGAGTTGTTCTCTGACCTCTCACACAGATACTACATATAGCATGCACCTGCAGAACACACACACACACACACACACACACACACACACTACAATACAAAACAACAACAACAACAACAACAAAAAACAACAAAACCCAAGCAAAACAAGTTTTCATAACACATAGTAGAAACAGGTATCAAGTCCTCCAGGGCAAAGGCTGGAGGTGCCATGTTACCCACGCTGCTATAGGGCTTTATGACAGCTTTACACAGCCCTTATGTATAGAAAGGGATGACACAAAGCTTAGTATGGGATATCAGTGTGCTATGCCCATTCTACATGTAAGCAAACTGAAGTTTATTAAGGTTATGTAACAAGGGTGAAGCGATGATAGAGGACCAGGATGTGGATCTAGGCACTGTGAACTCACAAACACTTCTCTGCCAAGCAGGATGTGTCAGGGAGAGAATCACAGGAGCCCATTTAAAGACATCACAAAGGAACTTCCTTCCTACAGCATGCCACTCCATCACACAGATGTCAGATGTCAGGGCGGGCTCAGTGTGAATGCCACCCTTGAGGTTTAGTTAAGAGGCAAGCATGCACTCAGTGGTGGATGGGAAGCTTTTAATTATGCCATCAGAGTTCATCCATAGAAATGAATTTTCTCACTTCCGAAGTAGTCCGGTGTCAGATACAGGATGGAGTGCGCCAGGGCTGTAGCCTAGCTTCTTAAGCATAAGTCAGCATGGCGCTATTTTTAGGTTTGGGTGCTCTCAACAGTAAACTGGAGCGGTGCAAACTCTGAGGACAGGAAGGGAATGGAACGTAGGAGAAAAATCAAAACCAAATTTCATATCACTCATGTTGTGGTCTTTGTTTTAAAAGATTTACTTTTTATTTATGTATAGGTAATGGTATCTCTGCATGTGTGGCCATGCCCATGGAGACCAGAAGATGTAGATTTATTTACTTTTTACTATGTATATGTATGTGCAGCTCTGCATGTGTGGGCATGCATGTGTGTGGATGCCTATGGAGACCAGAAGAGGTCAGATCTCCTGAAACTGTTCCAGGCAGTTGTGAGCCACCCAACATGGCTGCTGAGGATTGGACTCCAGTTTTCTGAAAGAGCAGCAACATTCTTTTTTTAAAATATCCTATCTAGTGCTTGGGAGGCAGAGGTAGGCAGAGCTCTATGAGGTCAAAGCCAGCCTGGTCTGCATAGTCAGTTCCATAACAGCCAAGGTTATATAGAGAGGCCCTGTCTCAATACATACATACATACATGCATACATACATACATACATGCATACATACATGCATACATACATACATACATACATGCATACATACATACATGCATATATACATACATGCATACATAATACATACATGCATGCATGCATACATACATGCATACATACATACATACATACATTCATGCATGCATGCATGCATACATACATACATACATACATACATACATACATAAAATATCCTGTCAAGGTAGGGTTTGGGAGATGGTTTAGTTGATGTTATCTAAGTATGGGTCCCTGAGTTCAGATGCCCAGTATAAAAAGCAAAATGTACTACTGCTGTGTGCTTGCAATGGTAGTGCTGGAGAGGTAAAGACAGGAGGGTCCCAGGGCTTGCTGGTCAGCCAGTCTAGCTGGATTGGTGAGTTATAAGTTTAAGGAGAGACCTTGTCTCAAAAAATAAGGTAGAAAATGATTGAAAAAGCTACTTGATGTTGACCTCTGATTTCCATATCCAAGGTGTGCTTGTGTACACACACACACACACACACACACACAAGGGGGAGAGAGAAGGTGTCTTAGGAGGCAGAATATATTAAGACAACAATGGCCCCCACTGGACATGTAATTTTCATGTTGTGATCTCAGCACAGATCCTGTACTGTACCCTCTAAGACGTCTACTACTTCTACATATTGCTTCTCTGTTAGCCATGCTGAACATTTGAGTGAATAGTGACCTGGAATAAGAGGGGCTTCTATAGGATGGAGAATAAGGCAGTCAAGTTTGTAGAGAGGAACGGGACGGAGACCTTCCTCGGAGTGACCAGAGTATAGCTAATTCCAAAGGTAGCCTAGGATGTGGCACTGGATATGTGGTCTGTTAGGTCCTTAGGATACAGCCCTGAATTCTGAGCAGATACCCAGGTAACCTCTTTGCTATTAGAGCAGTCCTGTTGTGGGGCCCTGGTTCTGCTCACACTTGGTGATGGGGGCTGTTTGGGGGTGGTATGAGCAGAAAACCAAGTTGTAGGACATAGTAAGGTACTTAAGGGTTTGCTTATAAGGTTATCCTGTCTGATTTGGTTGGGGTGGGGGTGGGCGTGGGGCAACAATAATGCACTCTGCTCTAACGAAGCACAACAGCTATCTGTGGGCAGAAGGTGAGGCAGGAGAGAAAGAGTCAGGGGTGGGGGAGGGTATGTTTGAGAAGGAAGGAAGGATACAGAGAAGGAGCAACGGAAGGCAACACTGTGAATGCACACAAAGCTGCAGGGGCTGAGTGGATGGGCATAGAAACAAGGAAGCTACTCTGGAAGGTCAAAGGCTTGTGGAGAGAACATCTTGCTCAGACAACCAAGGACTCTGGGTAGGAGACGGCACCATGCAAAGAGAGTAGACCAGATGTCAATAGTCAGGAACCTCAGCTAGGAGACTCCCTTTCTTCCCGATAGCACCTAACCCCTTCAGATGCCAAACATAGGCCCTTACACAGAAGAGGCAGGGCTCCCTCAAGGTGCCATGAGGAAGCAGTAAGAATTAACTGTCCCTGGGATAAATAGGTAGTGATTATCAGACAGGTCCCAAGGCTCTGAAGGTAAGAGCTCTTTGTAGTCGTTGGAAATTGTGGCATTAGTGCTTGGTGGTAAATAGTCCCAGGTAGTAACTGGCCATGCAGGCTCCACTCAGACCCATGGGAGATTTTGGTACAGGCCAAAGAAGGGATTCAGCTTGCAGCTCCTAGGGACCCACTCCTGCAGCCTCTGACCTTCCGGTTTCCCGCCCTGACCTTCCGGTTTCCCACCATGTTCATTCCAGCAGCAAGCCAGGGGAGGTGGATATGGCAGTCTCGTCAACTTGTGCGTTTTCCACAAGTACCAGCTGGTTTCCTCTTAATTGCCCCTACAGAGATTTTCATAAATACTTTTAAATATTATAATTATTACTGTTGTCTTCCTTTGTTTTTCTAGATGGCACCACTCCATCAAGCAGCCCAAAGAACTATTCTGAAATTATCCAATTAATCTTTATAAAAATCCCCGTGAGGATGGTGGGTGGTAGTTTCTCTAAGTTGGTGAAGGAGAGGGAAGGGGAAGAATGAGGCTAAAGGTACTATGCTAATGGGGAAGATGGACCCCAAGTGGCAAGTGGGAAGCCTTGTTCCCCCCCAATGTGCTTCGGTGTGCACACTATCTAGGGACCATACACTAAGGCAAGCTCTATTCAGATCATGCTCTCACCCCTGGGTAACACACATGAACTGGTGAAAAGTCTCTGGTCTTCCTAGGATTCCACTTCCCCATCTAACAAGAGCTGAAGATACCTCAGTGAGAAGTGCAGACAGGACTGCTTAGCTCCTTGGGGACAGACTGTAAACACCAATGGGCACTCTTTCCCCAATTCTCCCCCATTAGGCACCATCAATCCATTGCCCAACAGGCTCTTTTGCAATTTTATACATAAGGCAGTTTTATGCAGTGAGGTAGAAATGTCCTGTTTTGGCACGGATGGAACAAGAAGATCCGAGCTTGGGAGGTAGGCAGCCTGCTTCAGACCATGGCTCCAACGCTTTAGGAATGTGATGGCCTCTCACAGGTCACTGAATCATGCCCAGCCCATTTCCTCACCAGCAAGATTGTAACAAAGATTTGGTGAGATAGTACAGAAGGAGGATCTGTGCTTCCTACGTAAGCAGAGATTGGATAAGATGGTGAAGCTGGGGTCAAGATTCTTATGTAGAATCCTGCTAATACACCTTGGACAAATCACTTCATCTTTCTGGGTAAGGTAGGTTCCTGTGAGGACTGATACACATAGTTTATAGCAAGATTAAGTTGTTATTTATTGTATTTTAATCATTGTGTAATTCCTCGCTTATATTTTGTCCTGTGCAACCCCAAGACAACACAACAATTAACTCCAGTGTGTGGGCAGCATGTGTAGAGGGACATGGCTCATACAGGGCCACTTTGTCCCCAGGAACATGGAAGGAATGTCTCCTGGCTTGGAGAGCTCTCTCTATGGTGCCAATAAGCCCTGTGATTTCCCACTATAGGGCTCAGGGATCTGGGAACCGCCCCTCTCCCCTTTGCCCAGGCAATTTTCCTACAAAACTGAGATATTAGTAATTTTTATCGATGCAATGGCAAAACTTAAAGAAGCAACTTGAAAGTTCAGGGGTTTTGGTCTAATACCACTGTGATAGCTACAGCAGCTCATTAGGAACTTGCCACAGGGTTAAAGACCAAGTGTGAAATACATGAGCTTACGATGGACACTTCACACTCAAACTCTAGAAAGTGAAAAACCAATATTTTTAGAAAGACCATGGGAGTTGCCCTTTGGAAGCTCTTCAGTGCTGCACACATGGGGAGTGCTGTCCGCTCAAAGCATACATGTGTACATGAAAAACATACAAAGACCTGCATGCCCATATGAACAAGGGACAATAGAACATTTCTCTCCATGTGGGCTTCTATATTCCTTTCCTTTGAATTAAAAAAAAGAAAGAAAAATCTAAAGTCTCTTATTTTGGGTAGAAAATGAAGAGAGAAATGAAGGCGCTTTAATTTCCGGTGGTGCCAGGCCACAGTTCCGGCTGCAGCAGCAGCTGTTGTAACACTAAACCAAACAAACAATCCATCCACCAGCAACATAGAAAGTCTGGATTGCTCTCTGCTGCAGTCTTCTGTGGATACTTCAAAGCCTGGAGACTCTGCAGATGTGGTGTTTCTCTCTCCAGCAAACACATGCAAAGCCAGGGAGAGAGCGGCCAGTCCCCTGAAAGGAAAGTGTGTGGGGGGGGGGGGGGGAACAGTGGGGGAAGATGGCTTGAAATCTGAGCCCTAAGCCCACCGGCTATTTCTCAGATGCTAGGCACCCATTCCCTGCCCTGCTCTAAGTCTCCACCTCCCTCCGGTGTTTATAAGAAGGTAGCATTTCTTGAGGTCTAGCTGGGGAATAATCAACACCAAATTTGACTACAAAAAAAAAAAAAAAATACACTAGAGAATCCATCATGGCCAGATTCCCCTGAGAGCTGTTTCTTTCCTCTTCATAAGGCTGCTCCTCCATGGGTGGGGCTACCGTAAGCCAGGACACAGGCAGCCAGCCAATTCTCACACGGGTGTTTCTTTTATGCTTGTACAACATTGTCTACAAAACTACACTCAAGGAAGATTGGAGTCTGGGGAGCTGGCAAAGTATGTCCAAAGGATGTATCGGTCCAGCACAATCTCCTTAGGCATTAGAGAGAATAACCCCAAGGCAGGGATCTCAAGCTGAGGGTGGTGAGCTTGGGGACTCCCAGAATGGAACCCCTTCTCCCTTGGTTCAAAATCCCTTTGTTTTTCTTAGGAGAGTCTTAGATGAGTTTGGGAGCATCATTTGCAACAAAGTCTTGTTATAGTAACAGTGTTCACAGTGACCTTCCCTTATTTTACCCCTAATGTTACAAGCTAGCAATTTGCGATTTGTAAAACTCTTATGTTTAAAAAAAAAAAAATCAAGTGAAAAATCCAACCATGGAATAAATTGAATTCTGAAAATAAAAGCGGAGTACAGAATACAGAGATAGGTTTCTTAGGCAGAGGCAAAATTATAGTTGTGTATGGAGAAGGGAGGTGGCTGAGAGACGGGTGGTAAACGCTGCTCCGGGCTCCTAAGACTTGTGACCTTGAACAAGTATTCTCTCCCTCTAGCCCAAACCACAGAAGAAAGAATTCTGGCCTTTTGACCTCTTTGCAAGCGGACTCTGAATAATTCAAAGGTAGAATTAGGAAACCCTGAGTAGATAAAGGTAAGTGAGGGTTGGCCAGGAGCTACAGATGCTCTGAGAAAAGGCCATTTGCTGAGCCTGTGCCTAGGGCAGTGGGATCCTGTAACACAGGTCTTCTAGAAGACCAACTTCAGCTGGGTCTTAGAAACCTGTCATGGCAGCCCTGGGAGAAAGAAGATGGGAGAAAGGGATTGAAGAGGCTCCAGCTGCTGCCCTGAGAGAGTGCACTTGCCTACCAAAGGACTGTTTGTCCAGAGCAAATCTTTAGCATGTGTCTTCAGAGTGCTGCTGTCATTGGTACTCCTAAGGCCCTGCCAGCCCGACCTCAGGGATTGCCTAATACAGTGTTGCTGAGGTCATTCACGAAGACACCGACAGGAGGCACTAGAGAGGTGACTCCCAAAGAACCTCATGTTCTCGGGCCTTTATTTACCTATTCTGTTAAAAAAATAAAGCTGAGCATTGCCACAGCTGCTAAAAATAGACACTTGTCACCTATTGTGAACTTCTCACAATGCAAGTAGGAAAAATCGGAGATAGGAAATCTGTCACTTCTAACGGGATCTGCTTTTTAAAAACCTGTACTGTCACAGATAAATACATTCTGTTCTCCAACAGTTCAGCCTTTGAACTAATTACATGGATTTATCTGCAACACATGTGATTTTAAAAGTTCAAAACTAAGTAAAATATTCACACAAAGGAGCTCTGAAGACTTGTTAGAACCAGGTCATGACAGAGTCAGAAGTCATCGATGTTTCTTCTAACACCAGAGACCTATTGCCTCAGTCCTAAGGAATCCTGACACACATCAGTCTTAGTTTTTTCATTTTGATTGACATCCTAGGGCCACTGAGCCTCCCCAAGCCCATGAGCAAAGAGACACAACAGCCTATTTAGCAGAACAAAAAAAGGCGGGGGGGAGGGCGGGGGGAATCAAAGCCATTGACTTCCATTTTTCTACTCTTGGAATCTGACACATACTCAGGAGCAAGCAAAAATGTCTACTGGCAACTATTCCTAATGCACAACTCTGCCATACCAGCACAGGAATCAGAGGCAATCCTGCAGGATAGAGTACAATATTGACAGGCTAAGCCCATCAACCTCCAGTGAAGCTTCTTTGGGATCAAAAGTTTCCTGAACCCTAATGGGAAGATGAAGAATGCACCCTTATAAGGGTGCCAGCTGACCTCATTACTAACAGGGACTCTTTGCCTCTTGCCATGTGGAGCTCAGGGAGCATTCTGGGTGTGTGGAAGACACCTCACTCCCCAACAGGAATCATAATGGCCACCTTTCCAGCAAACAGCATCTTAAACACACGGAAGAGCTGGGTGTTGCTCTGCAGTCTCACCTGGGCAAGGCAGCTGCCCCATCTCTCCTTCAACCTAGTCTCCACTCCCTTCCCCCCCCCCTTTTTTGTCTTTAGTGATTTTTTCTTGTCTTTTGCCTCACCCTGGCCTTTCCATGTCTTCACATAGTCACAGGACTTGTTGCTTCCTATGAATATTTTGGATTTAAAAAAAAAATTATTCTGACTTCTGAGCCATGATATAGCCCAGGTTGGCCTTGACGTTTTAGACCTCCTGCCTCAGTCTGCTGAGTGCTGGGATTCCAACCACACACATCACAACAGCCTAGAGATTCATTTTAACCTTTTGGGGGAGGGAGTAGGACTGGGAGTAATGATGTATTAGTTATGGTTATTGTTTGTGTTTGAGAAAACAAGTGTGTATTCTTTTGTCCTTAAGAAAAGGACTTTCGTAGAAATAAGTGTCTCTGGCTGAGTGGGGATGTGGGGGTGTGTGGGGTATAGTAATCTGGAGTCTGCTTCAGTATATGAGTTTAAAAATAACTAGTCAAGTAGCTAACACCTAGACATCAGAGAACTGTTGGTAGCAAGGTTTTGATTCTTAGGCCTGCATGATCAGCTCAGAGCAGCTGGTTTAGTTAATGCTTCTCACCTTCCATGAAGGTGGCATTTCGTGTACCTCCTACAGACAGGCAAGTTGAGGCCTGGAAGGCCAGGCAGCACAACCTGGGTCACAGAATCTCACAAGAAAGGGTTCTAGCGGGGAGTGGGAGAAGCTGATCTCCACAGTCAAAACTCAGAGCTCCTCTCACCTATGGGTGGGTTTCTCAAAGCAAAGCTCAGAGGAGCCTAGGGAAATACTGGTTCCTCTGTTCACTACCAAATAACATCTGTGAAGGGCACTGAATAAGTGGGAGTGTGACCAAGGCCTGGGAACCATATTCCCAGGACCACACTGACCACACTGACATTACGAAAGGAACTTGGTGGAAGACACAGGAAAACCCAGGCTTCCTACATTGTAAGAAATAAGAAGGATGCTCCCCATTAGAGAGTACAGAACAGGCTTGCTGTGGGGTTCTTGGCTCTCCCTAGGGTCTCCCTAAGGGCACACAGGTGGGGATCCAGGCCAGGGCTCAGGAGATACCATGGAGCTGGATGGCCAAAGCACAGAGCACACATGTCAGAGAACTAGGCAAGATGGTGCTGGAGGAGTTAGTTCACAGGGCGAGGGAGGCAGAACTCCGTGTATTTTGCTCTTTGTTTGAATCTAAAACACAGCTTTAAGTTATTAAGCATGCTAGAAAGGCACAAACATTTTGGGCACTGCTAGCAGGAGCAGAAACACTCTTGGGGAAGGATGTTCAAGATAAATGTCAGGAATGAGAAGTGTCAGGCCCTTGTGACTTTACTACCTCCTTCAGGGTTCTCAACAATCCCGGGGGTATCCCGGGGGTCCTAGCCTGTGTCTGCAGCTGGCAATGGTTTGGCTGCCCTCAAGTTGATCCTATATAACCCACTGTTACATAGACTCGTGCGTTCTACCTGCTTATTAAAGGGAAAGTGTATAGACCCTTACTGAGATGTGCTATGAAGAAACCCCCTTTTTTGTAAATCTTTTGGGGAAAGGGCATAAAGCACCCCCAGAACAGTCAGGGGACCATATTCTGTGCAGCAGCAATTCTTCTAAATATAGAACACAGAGCCATCACACAAGGAGGCAAGAGATGTCCTTGGATGCTCCACAGAACAGGCGGATGACAAAGCTGCTAAGAGGGTTTTGCGCAGAAATCCTGTGCTCCCCGATTTAGCAGAAGGCTCCCTCTGCTCCCTCACGTGAGTGGGCTGGGAAGCAGACCTGCAGTGGTTGCATTGTGAAGCTCACCACTTCACCTTGTCCCAGGCCTGCCTTCACAGGTACATAAATAATTCCCTGGACTCAAAGTTTCTTTTTTTAACAACCCCATGGAAGTAAATTTACTTATCCAAACTTGAGCTATCTCTAACATTTGCCAGATCTCCCGGGCCGATTTTTTTTTTTTTTCTTCTTCTTCTTTTTTTAAACTCATCTTCACGGCAGGAACATAAAAGGGGGCGATCCATAAACATTTCAGATGCTTAATATACTGCTTCCTCTAGGTTGCTTGAAGCGGAAACGCAGCTCTTGAGACGTGGGCATCTCTCAAAGTCATCAGGAGGGCTCGCCATGCACTTGGCCACAGCTGAAATGTGTTTCAATAAGGCTCTTCTCCTTTACAAGCCCCGTTGCCTTTCAGCTCCCGCCCTCAGCCCAGGCAGGGAGGAAGATGGCTCTCAGATATCCTTTTGTTACTTTAATCGGAGCCAGAAGGGTCGTATTGACTTTCGGCCCGTGGGGAGTTGTAGCTCTTTAGTATCTATCTCAACCAAGAAATCAAGTTTGATTAATTTGTCATCAAGCAAAATGTGTGATCCGCTCAGAATCAAGCCTTTGAAGTGGAAGGATGCAGTTGGGCTGGAAGCCCAGGTCAGGGGGCGAATCAGCATCGGTGTCCCGTGGAATAAGAGTGTCTAGGCACAAGGGCTGCTCATGCTGACAATGCTGCTTTTACTTTCAAAACCGGTTCTGAGTGGGCTCCTCCCTGGCAAAGGCCCCCCTTTTGTGGTCGTTGTTAAAGTGATCAGGGCTACAGAGCAAGGAAGTCCTAGTAAATGTTGAGCCACTCCACAAAGCCTTGGGGTGGTAGGGTGCGACCTCCCCGGGAGAGCTATAGGGCTGAGCTGGTGTCAGCCTGAGCTTCCAGAATGAATATGGAAGGGTCTCCTGCTGGGTCACGGGGCAGATGCTCATTTACGATGCTCTGGTCTTGTTAACCTGCACTTAGTGGAGTGTCTGATTTGCTGAAAATGCACAAAATAGTGGCCCTGAGATATTAAAGCCTGGACTTAGTGTCACATTTCTGGTTCAGATGCTATATATGGTTTATAAGGAGTTATAGGGCTTTTAAAAATTACAGAGTGAGCCATCTTGAGACATTCCACAATGTAAGAACCCCACAGTTAGCATGCTGGTGCATGGGCCTTTTTATGACTGTTACCCCTCAGGTGTATACATAAAGACCTAGTGAATTAGGGAGCAAAAGTCGGGGGGGGGGGGCTTGCTTGGCTTTTAAAGAGATCTGGGAAGTGCCAACAAATTACAAACAGCCTTTGTGGTTACTGACTCCAGCGTCTAAACTGTTATTAGAGAATTTTAAAATAATAATGAGCCCAGTGAAGACACTCAGCTTTAGAAAGCTAAGGGTATTTTGAATTGAAAACAAAAGCTAACTGCTTATGACAGCATTCAAACATTTCAGTGAGTCTGTACTATAAGTCAGGTCTGTGGAACTCAAAGATGTTTAGGTTAATTTCTTCCTCTTCTTAGGATCTTCTCTCTCTTGCTCTTTCTCCTCTCCTCTCCTCTCTCCTCTCTTCTCTCTCCTCTCTTCTCTCTCCTCTCTTCTCTCTCCTCTCTCTCTTGGTTTTTCAAGACCAGGGTTTCTCTGTGTTGCCCTAGCTGTCCTGGAACTTACTCTGTAGACCAGGCTGGCCTTGAACTCAGAGATCCCTCTGTCTCCTGAATACTGGGAGTTAAAGGCATGTGCCACCCCCGCCCAGCTCATGGGTCTATTTTAATGCTATTTCTCAAGTCTCTAAGTTCTAAGCTCCATGAAGCAGACAGGATTCGATGTTTATGTTTACATTTTCTGGGCCTAGCACAGCACAATTGGTCAGCAATCACTTGATGAGGGAATGAGTCAATATAACATACAGAAACGTGCTATAGAAATGCCCATCAGATTTCCTTTCCGAGGTCAGGGACTAAGATAAATGCATATAGGAGCCTGGAGACAGATGACTCAGTCGGTAAAATGCTTGCCATGCATGCTTTCAGACCTCAGTTCAATCTCCCGGACACACAATAAAAAGCCACATGTAGTACGTGTTGGGAAGGTGGCACCTGGCGGGCTCATGGGGACTCATTGGCTAGCCTCGTGTACCAGGGAAGGAGCCTATCTCAAAAACCAAGGCAGACAGCTTCTGAGAACCACCTGAGGTTGTCCTCCAGCCTCGACATGCACATACATGCATCTGCACACATACATATACAATGACAGGAAAAATAACATTCACATAACCCAAAGAACCCTCATGACTGTCCAGCAGTTACCTCACAGTTATAAGTTTGGGTACCTATAATTCACAGTGGAAAACTAGGGACTAACACCTCTCCAAGAATTTGTTCAACTTAGAAGACATTGATACATCAAACTTCCTTTGCATATTCCCAAGAAATGCCAATAATATTATTGAAAAACAGTTAATTGGAAAGTTCACTTATATTTTAAACTTGCTCACAGCAAATCAAGTTGGAAAGCAGATTCACAGAGTCCATCACAGGGGAGAAGTTGGTTTTCCTGGAATGGTGTGAGGAGGTACACAGATCAGTACAGAAGTAGAACACAGGTTTGGCTATCAAATTGCCAGCAGACTCTCTGGTATCCTAACCAGATGAGCAGGGTCAGCACCTCAAGGGTCAGGTGAGCAAGTGTCCTTGTATCAGCCATCGGGGACAAACCCAGAGAAGCGCCTTCTGATAATTCCTACCAAAAGCAGAGTCCCAGCTGCATCCCCACCCCTATGCTATTTGTTTCTAAGCAGCTGACTTCTCCCTCCTGAGGATGAGGAACCGGTGACTCAGAGCTGTTGAGTAACTCGCTCTAGGCACCAGCTAATAGGATTTCAACCCAATAATTAAGCTACCTGCATTCCAACCAGTTTGCTTTCTGACTGTTCAGAACCAAGGCCAAGTTGTGCTTCCCAGGTGGGTTCCACTCAGAGTCTCCTACAGTCAATCATTCTGCTGCCTTAACTGGAAAAATTGCTAACACTTTAGTCAGGACCCCGGTACTTTAGTCAAGAAATCAAGTCATAGTGTCTCTGTTCTTCTTTCTAGCCTCTGATAGAAGCACTCACAAACACAAACAGCTAAAGGTCACCAGTGAGGAGAGAAAGAGGGAGTGTGTGCCTGATCCATCTGTGCTGGGATAATCCAGTGCTGGCCAATGTTTAAGGGCCTCCACACTACGGCAGTGATTCTTTTTCACCTGCCATCCACAGCAGTCAAACGTGTGATTCTTGTACATTCTTCTGAGAAGAGTGTTAGGCATGTGTGTCTACAGATTGGGCACTCAATAAGTGAGACAGAAAAGCAAGCTTCAAATGGAAGTGTTTTTAATTCTCCGTTAAAACCTTGAGAAAATAAGCAAGTGCAGAGAGGGGGACGGGGATGGAAACTATTTTCAAGACTGATCTGTTCACAGGATCTGCTGCAAAAGCAGGTGAGAAAATGTATATTTTTCGGGGGGGGGATGAGGCATCAAAGTGAAAGCTGGGACTCTGGCTTGGGCAGGAGGTTTGGGGATCCAGTTGTGACCCTTCCACAGACTGCTTGTGTGACTAAGCAGACAGTCACTCCATGTCTCTGGGCCATTGCCTCATCTGTAATGTGAATATTTTGGATGAGGCCAGCAACTCTTCTATTTTTTTTTTTTTTTTTTTTTAAGAAGTGAGTCCATAAGGAATCTCAAACTTCTTGCCTTTTGGAATCTTCCATTTCTATCAAGCCCTGGCTTTAGAACAGGTTAGAGCCACAGTCACTTGGAAGAGTAATGAAGACACAGCTGAGCTCTGCACTGGACTCACTGTCTGACTTTGGGCAAGCTCCTCACCTGTCTTAGACTTCCACATACAAACCATGGGAGTAATAGTTAGGGGCATCATCTATGTGCTTAGATGGCATGCCAGTCCACATGCCACTCTCCATGTTGATGAGCTTATGAACACAGCCATAGCTATAGCCAAAGCATGTTGAACTTCGCCCAGACATTGACTCATAGGGTCAGACAGGGCTTACAAGACACAAGCAGAATTTTGTGTGCATTGTCAGAAAGAACTGCCACAGAGTCAACCTCCTAGAAGTTGCTCTTTGAAGCCCCTAAATCTCTGCTAGCATTTTTTATCCTATGATGCTGTGGGTTGTTTTTTTTTTTTTTTATACAAAAAAAAAAAAGGACCACCATTTAAAAGCCAGCATCTTGTCCTTTGTGAGTGGGGTACTTTGGGGATATAGCTTCCAAAGGGAGTCCACCTTCACCCCCATCATTCTTCTTCAGTAGGAAAGGAAGGTCATGCTAAACCTTGCTCTGGGTCCAAACTTTACAGAGTCCTGTAGGCGCAGTAAAACAAATGGTTTCAGTTCCCTGAGCTGCACAGGAAATTGGGGAGTAGGAGCCTGTCCACATTCTCACTGTGGGGAGGGGTACAGAGTCAGCCACGCCATCTGTACAAACTGTGCAAAGTTCAACATGCTTATGGTTAGAAAGGCTTATGATTTATGCTTGCTAGTTAAATATGCTTATGATTTAAACTTATTTTCTCTGGCAAGGAAGAAGCTAGTCAGCACAGTGGCCTAGGCAGTTGATGGGAAATAGAAATATATTTCAATGATATATATTTGAACTTGCTGAGCCTTGTAAAAGCTACTGCTTTCCTTTCTTCCTCTAACAAAAGACCTATCGGCTTGTAGGATTCCAGAATTTATTTTTTCTTTTAGTGCCTTAGCGAAGGCACTTAAAAGTTTCTTTTCTTTTGTCTTCTTTTCTTAACAGTAATCATCACACTGAAAGAGTCACTGAGGAAGAAAAGCCATGTGCGCATGGTCTTGGCCTCCTGAGCGCTGTGTGAGGTGGGAAGGCAGAACCTCTGCTTACAAAACAACAAACAGCAAGTTCCAAAAAGTGCTCACTAGATGACAAAGCAACAGAACATGCCTGGCCACAACGAGCACACTCCAGTATGAGGAGGCACTAGAAAAATTTAAAGCCTCTGTGTGACACCCTGCCCTTCACAGATTTCATTAAATTTTCTGTGTTAAAATTAATTGGGTATCAGGTACATAAGCTTGAAATTGCGAGCTTGTACAGTGAGACCAAAAACTGTAGAGATGAGGGAAGACACAAGAGTTTTCAGGTGTTTCTGTTTGTTCTGAAGGGCTGTATTTTGCAACCAGAAAGGAAGAATCAATTCGTTTTGCTTGCCGAAGTGGGGGCACTTTAGACAAACTGTGGCACCCAAAGAGAAAGAAAAGCAATGAACTTAATGGACTTAAGCTATTCTAAATAAAAGGTTAAAAGAAAACAGAATTTGAATATGCAAAATGTTTTCCACAAGGCCAAAATGAGTCCTGTGGCAACCCCATCCATTCATAAATCAGAATCAAGGATCACATAGACTCCACTACACTCCAGGCACTGCGAAGGAACCCCATGCATATTAGAGCCATTTAGTAAAAAGTTGTGCTATGCCTTGTCCTGAAATAAACAGGATTATGACAACCACCACATAGATATTTGAAATGCAATTAAGATAAAGATAATAAAACTGCATGAGATTTTTAAACCCAGAAGATGAAAGGTTTTTTTTTGTTTGGTTGGTTTGTTTTGTTTTGTTTTGTTTTATGACAAGAACCCAAATCCTGAGCAAGAATCAGTGGCAACAGATAAGCAAAGATCTCAGAATGGAGTCTTAAGAAATAGTAACTCTTAAGCATACTTTAATTTTTTTTTCTTGAAAAAAGAAGGAATGTAATAAAGTCATAGCAATAGAGTCCCAGACGCAAAAACAGCAAAGACTCTGGCATGAATAAACATTGTACCAAACATATAAATCACTACATTTTTTGAGTGAGAAGGATACAGGCTTCACTTACCTTACTGCTGCAAAATGCTGGAATAAAAATTACTGGCTTATAGAGGCAACTTTCACATGTATCTGAACATCAAACACACAGAGATATAAAATCAAAAATAACTAGAACAGAAAAAGTTTTCAGTCTGACCTTAAAAATACTGAGCAAATCACTAGATGAGACCAGATCAAAAGGAAGGGCATTACACCAGCTTGTAGCCAGATGTGAAGGGGTCCCAGACTGCACAGGGCACAGATGGTATAATATGGGGTAGCGGAAAGTGGGGGAGGACTGCAAACACACCAGAAACATGAGGCAAGTAAACCTGGTTTGGCTTACATAGGTAAGAAAGCTTGAAAGAATGAACCACTTTCAAGCCACTGATAAGATTTTAAACGTGAGACAAATGTTGCTAGATGCCTCCAGCTCAAGTGTGTGCAAGGAGTTTACATTTGAAATTCTCTTGTGTGCTCATTCAAAGGGGAAAAAATGCTCCCAGGGGGTATGTGTGAGTCATGGTGACTTAGTGTAAGTGAATACCAAGGAGCCAGCATCAACAGTGCCTAAGAACACATACAGTGTTTGAAAGCCTGGTTACCTGATCAGAGTCTGAAAAATCTGAAGGGAATTCAATATACATTCTCAAAACAACATTGCTTAGGAATAGCAAACTTTCTCGTGTGTTAAAAACATATCCAAAGTCTTCAATGGTCCTCACTCATTATATAAGTGATAAAACTACACTATTTTATTCTTTTACAGTTTTAATAAATATAATAAACTGCTATTTTTTCTTTTTTTTCTTTTTCTTTTCTTTTTCTTTTTTTTTTTTTTTTTGCATGTAACAATAGATACGCTACTTTCCCACCAGAAACTCAGAAGCATTGATTTCAGGATCATTTCTGTAACACAAAGTTGCCAGTTTAACAAATCCCAAATAAACCCTGCTTTCCCAAAGAGATACTCAAAGAAAAAAAAAAAAATCCAACCTTAGTGTTCAGAGGTAAAACTGGAAGCGTCGTGTTTCATCAAATGAATCCTTTTTTTTCAGGCAGCAACCAAAACAATAACATGTAACATGCATTCCTGTAAACCCATGATTTCAGAAGGACACAGAGCATAGAATATCCAAAGGTCAGTTTATTGGATATTCTAATAAGCACATCTGACACACACAGATACAATGAGACTATAAATTTCAGTAGCAATGATGGACAAAAAGATATTGACTTCATGATGACCCTTGTCTCCCCAACCGGATGCTTTGGGGAGCGCCTATTTGATTCTTTTTAACACTTGTATGTATTAAAGACTCCCTCCAGTTTAGTAACAGCTTGGCTAAGCTACGTTTAGAAAGTGACAATTAATTTTAGTGGAAACTCATTCCCGGCTACTTTGATAGTCCTCCGAACAGTTTTGCGGTATTTTACATGCGCTTTTATAGCTCTGTAACATTCATTTAATCTTGTTCAATGATGCTGAACCCCAGATGCCATAAGACATTATAGAAAAGTAGTTACTGCACATATGGAGTAGCTACTTTTTTCTGAACATTAATTTTTCTACTCTTAACAGGCTGGAATGTTATTTAGAAAAGAGAAACGCCATGGCTCTGTCTTAAAGGTTTATACTATGGACTTTCAGAAATGGGTTACTTATGATCGCTGTAGTCCTAGCTAGAACGTTCTTATTTATGAGTATCTCCCCTTTGAGTAGTGATTTTCTTTCTTTTTTTTTTTTGTAAGACTGTTGGTGTTATGCCCTGCTGTCAGGGTATCTTGGAGAGCTCGGGTGGGTGGTCCTCACTGGTAGTATGCAGAAGTTGGATATAATCAGAGGTTCTCAAAGTCTTAAGGCCTCAAGACCTTCATCAGAGTAACAGGGTGCTAGCTCAACATGCAGATGCCCAAAGCTCCAGGGTGTAGCCGGGGAATCTGCCTGATAGCTCCCCAGTGGTCCTTCTGCTCACTGAGCAGTCAGACACACTGGTGGATGATCTCAAAGGTCCCTTCCACTCTCAAATTCTATGTCCTTCGGTTTTCTTTAAAATCTTTTGTGTCAGCAACATAAAGGAGGAAGACTGACTTCTGGCCTTAGCAGATTAACAAAATGTAAGAATTCTTCATGTTCATTCATATGCAAAATAAAAACAAACCGAAAAGCTAACCTCCAGTGTCTAGTTAGATGGTTAAGGAATCAGTTTAGGGTTTTCCTTGAGATGGGAACCACCTAACTGCCCTATCAGCTCATTTTCTAAGGCATTTTTCTGTATGTTCTCCCCAAACCCCTTTTACTCTGTGATTCTTCCAAACTCTTAAGAGTAAGTTAAGGTGATACAGAAATCACATAGGACACTCCTCTCCTTTCCTTTCTCACAGGGAGGGGAAGGGCAAATTTGCATTCTTAAAGGCATATCTAAAAAGAAAGGGATCCTAATAGTTTGTCATGTCAATAGTTAGCCATGCTAGTCAAATATTGATAAAATATTCCCTGTATTCTTGTGTGTGTGTGTGTGTGTGTGTGTGTGTGTGTGTGTGTGTGTGTGT
>JADRCH010000017.1:5820459-5849795 GCA_019843965.1 Rhynchomys soricoides
TGTGTGTGTGTGTGTGTGTGTGTGTGTGTGTGTGTGTGTGTGTGTGTTTTCTATTTATAAGTACTTAAAAAGCCAAAGATAGACTGGGAGCTGAGATTTTTAAAAGTGTGTCTACAGCATTCTGTCTGTGATTTGTTTTTATTAGGCATATGAGAATTAAATGTCTATCGCTAAATATGATTTGTATGCTCTCTAAAGAAAGTTTTGTAAAGCCCTAGAGCAGCAGGCAGCAAGCTCTTAAAATAATCCCACACACATAGCAGGTCCAGAACTGTCAGCTGGAAGGCAGCGCCACCATGTGATCGTTGCAAACACTGTTAGTTTTGTGTGCATAGGAAAGTTGGAAACTGTGGGGAGTAGAGCATCTGGTAGCAGAGATCCATTTCCTGTCACACTACAGCGGTCTCTAGACCCCAAATCTAATGCCACTCAGGAGAGGGAGTGAGAACAAGCAGCTCTTGTCATGAGGACATCTGAGTGTGTGCTGCTACACTAACCAGAGTGGGTCAGAGGCTCAGTGCTGACCAGGATGACTTGTAGGGAAGGATAGGCCGACAGATGCCATTGTCTTCCCTACATAGAACTGTGTAGATCACAGTTCACAGACTTTGATGCCCAACTCTTCTGATGGCTAGAGCTCCATCCTTCAATCAGATACAAGTTCAATCAAGGTTCAGGGGCTATACTGTATACTGTGTCTACTGGACACAGTTACATCTAAAGTTCCTTCTGATGGTGAAGTTTTATTTACAGTGCAGGCACTCTAAAGCAAAGGATGGGGGCTAAGAACAGTCTAGTGAACTTAACCTTATGGTTTCTCGTAGTCTTGTTTTCCTTCTTGTGTTTGTTCTCTGTCAAGGGGACCATGAATTAAATAAATTACAGCATTGCAGGTTTGCTGGTTCAGTTCAGAAATAGGAGATGGCTAGGGAGAACGAGAACATCTTAAAAACATTCAAGTCACGGAAATGCTCCAGTGACAAGTCTTTCATGGTTCCTAGTTGTTCTGATTCAGTGGGTGCATCTCTCCCAATGCAGGCAAGAGCCTATACTATACAATCAAGGGGACTGTAGGATGGAGGAGAAAACACAGTGATTTCAGCCAGATTTCCTGGCTCACCTCACAGACTTAAAGAAGGAAGCAAGCCCCTTAGTTTCTGTGTAGCACTCTGCAGAGTAGCCAGGGCTGCACCTGCAGGACTTGGCTGAAGGACCAAGATTCCACTGGATTCTCCGCTTGACCCAGCAGTTGCCAAGATGGCTGAACTGCTCTGACACTAAGTCACATGCCTCAAATGTTGCCTCTGTCTCCCAAGCATCAGCCTCTTTCAGGAGGCAATGAAAGGCTTTAAAACTGCTTAGGTCAGCTTAGTTCTGTCAATCATAACTAAATACTCAGTTAAAACCATTTCCAAAGCAAAAGCTGACAAAATCTACTCAAAGTAATTCAGAGACAGGTTCTGAACATTAGGCAGGTTAAATTCTCCTCATGGTTAGAGTTTTCCAAAGAGAAACAGTTGCAAAAGTTCACTGGGACAAAAAAAACCAAAAAACAAAAAAAAACAAAAAAAAACAAAAAACAAAAATAAAAACAAAAAAACAAACCAACTACTTTGTGTGGTTGTTGTGTTTTATGTTCATAAACAATAGAAACTCGAAAGCATTAACATGAGCCTAACATTCCTATTTATTTTATTTTATTTTTACTTCAAAAGCTACATACACGCAAAAATTGAACATGTTATCACAAATGCTTTAAATAAAGTTCAAAAATAAAAATTTCTCAAAATTTATTTACTTATGGAAATATTTATATATATGACAATTATAATATTGAAGTCAATTATATCCTTTTTGCTAATCTGTCAGAAAAATACTTATAAAAAGGAATTTCATGTCTAGAATAAGTTTTAAAATCCTTGAGTTATAGTTTTGAAACAAATTTAGAAACTGTTCAGAGAAATGCACGTCATTTAGACAAACACGTCCTGGGATTTTTCTAGAAGGATCCAACACCCTTATGAATGAGACTATTGAGGGACTTAAACTTGGAAAAGAAGTACCTCTTAAACTCTGACAGCTAATTATTTTGGCTGTGTGTTTAGCAATGCAAGTGAGGCCATAACTTTTATAAACAGATGCTACTGAGAGCCATGTGAAATATCTGAATGGGGAATTTTATTTACAAATGCATGTGGAAGGCTTAGAGTAACTCCACCTCTCCTTCCCCCAGTGCAAAAGGAATTAAAAATTTGTCCTTTGAGAAGTATAGAAGCTGTGGCTCTAAACCCAAGCCAACAGGAGAGCACCCCTTTCTGAAGGAAAATTACCAGGAGGTGGGGCAAAGCTGAGGGATACAGGAGCATCTGGGAGGAGCTGTGATACTCTAAAAGGTTTTCTTCTACTGAAACCAATATTTCTTTGGTAGTATAATCCAGTATCTAATAACACAGTGCATAGGAATGAGATGCCTCAAGGGCAGCTGTGTGAACGGCTAGGTGCTTCCTGCCATAGTATGCAGATAAAGGGGAAAGATGCCTATGTTGGAAGGCCATCAGTTTTCAGAAAGGACACATGATAGGGGCAGGGAAGAGGGCTCACTTAACATAAGATGTGAGAACTGGTTTGGGCAAACATGCTGCAACTTGGAAGAAGCTCTATGCTGGACAAGTAATGCACACTGCTTCCTCTGTAAATCAGAAATATAAGGTTTCGTCCCAGGACAAATCATGGGGCCTTTGTTGGAAAGGTCAGATGTGGGCTTCTAGTTAGAAATACTTGTACAGTGGGTCCCAAAAGCCTAGAGTTTGATTTGGAGTCTGACACCCAACTGTGATGAGTTTCATGCTAGGCGAACCAACAATTTCTTTTCCTTACACTGCGTTTTTAAAGGGGTTTTAGATGCGTGTGCAGTCCGTGAGTATGCCTTCTATGGGACACACACACAAAAGAAACAATGCCCAGCTCACAGTACGCAGGGAAGTGTCACAACAATTTATCAGAAAAGGAGTTTTGCTAGCTAGGCTTCCTCCCGGTGCCCTGTGGCTTCACAAGCAGTCCTGTGGCGATTATGCAGATGTTCCTTAACAAGGTACAGTAGAGTCACTGAAGGGGAAACCCAATTCTTATGCCTCAATGAAAGGGTGTGCAGAAAACAATAATTACCCTGAATACAGAATCTTATGGGGAGGGGGAAGAGTGCACAAAACCCAGAGAATCTGGAAAGCTTAAAAAAGAAAAGCTTGTTCTTCCTTTCTTTCTTTTTAAAGCAAGTGATATGACGGTAGAAACCCGCATGTTCTCCCCCAACCCCACCTGCTACTTTGAGTCCTAATCACCCAGACTGCAAGGACAGAAACCCACTCTAAATGGACCAGCATCGGGCTTCGGCAAGTCTTCTCTTCACTCTCCCTCCTGTTAAGACCGTTTCCAAAACCAATCAGCAAAGGACAAAGAATTCTTTACAGAGTGCAATTAGTGTTTTCCACGTCCACCTTCAAAAGCATGATGCTCTTCATGGGCTAAAGGACAGAAAAAAACAAAAAAGAAAAGAAGGAAAGAAAACTTTAAGCAAAGGCTGGGCCAACCCTCCGCTAGGTATCTCATTCAGCTTCCCCAGATGTTGGCAAGAACTCAAATACCTTTGTTTTTCTTTTTCTTTTTTTTTTCTCCCAGTAACTGTTAGCTAAGGCGTGCATTTCCTGAGAAACGTAATAATGAAAATTAAAACAAGGAATAAACAAGCGATGGGCTGGCTGCCTGTTTCTTCTTGCTGTGCCTGGGGGCATGACTCATCCACCCAAGCAGATGAGGAGAGCATGCTGGGCTCAAGGCAAACACTAAAAGAAGCCCCACAAAAATGCATGGGAAGAGGGGGGACCTATGACTCAAGACAGAGCCAGGCACAAACCTACCTTCAAGAATAAAATAACACAAAACAAAACAGAGCCACACGAGAGGGGGGTGGGAATTATATTACGCCCCCTGCTTCTCGTCACCTTCCATGGGAAATTAAGCTTCATAAAATCAACAGATCTATCATTTTCCCCAACCCTCAGCCTGCACCTCAGGGATTTTCATGGTTTGTCTTGTGGAATTACTAATTAGGAAACAGACTATAAAAAAGTATGCTTTTCAAAGACTTAACTTTTTAAACTGGGAGATGAGAAATTGGGAGGCCCCTGAGATACCCAATATTAGCTGTAACACAAAGGGCCAACTTTGACTGAGGGGTGTCAACCTGTCATTATGAGGCAAGGTGTGATATAGCCAGGGCAATTCAGTCCAAGTGCTTCCACCCACTCCTCCAGGCAATAAAGAGAGACACAGCTGAGTGCTCCACCTCCATGAGTGCTCCACCTCCATGAGTGCTCCACCTCCATAGCTCCTCCCTCTCGTTTTTAATACAGACTACAGAGAGGAAGGGCAGCTGGGCTAGCTGTCCTTCAAGATCAGCTCAGGTAGCTACTCCAAGTAGCAATTCATCTGGGTAAACCACTGGGAAGGACGCACCTTGTAACTCCCAGGGCAACTAGGGTTGGTCATCTAACCTCTGCTCAAGCATAATGGCACATCTCCTACAACTCCAAGTTTCTAACTAACTAGTTAACTTTTAAAATAGTTTATTTGGGTATGTTTCTGCATGCACAGGTATACTTGCTTGTGAAGGGGATAGTGTGGGAGTAGAGGAAGGAAGGAAGGGAGGGAGGGAAGGAGGGAGGGGGGAGAGGGAGAGAGAGGGAAGACCGGGAGGTCGAAGAATAATCTTGGCTGCTATTCCTCAGATGCTATCCATCTTATGCTTGGAGATCTCTCACTGGCCTGGAACTTGCTAAAGGCTAGCCTGGCCAGCAAGCCCCAGAGATCCACCAGTCTCTATCTTCCCAGTGCTAGGATTATAAGTAGATACCAGCAAACTCAGCTTTCTGTATGTGTATGTGTGTCTGCATATGTATATGTGTATATGTATGAAGTAAATGTGTGTAGATGTGGTGTGCATGCTGTATATATATATATATATCTGCATATGTATATATGTGGCATGTTAATGCATGTATAATACATGTGTGTATGTGATGTGTATGTAGTGTATGTATATATCTGTATGTGTAGTGTATGTGTATGTGTGTATGTGGTATATGGTATATGGTGTGAGTGTGTCGTATCTTTATATATGTAGATGTAGGTGCTGTATGTGTACCTGATTGTGCTGGTGCACATACCTGTACCACATGACTAGAGGTTGTGGAATGACACTGGGTATCCTGCTTTGTCACTCAATGACATATTCCTTGGGACAGGCTTTCTCACTGAACTTGGGGCAGGATTAGGGCCAGAGAGCACCAGTGAGCCTCCTGCCTCTGCCCACACAGTGCCAGGGTTAGTGTGTGTGGCGATGCCCAGCTTTTCCCATGCTGGGATATGAACTCAGGTCCTCACACTTTTGTAGCAAGTGCTGTTGCTGAGCCATCTCTCCAGCCTTCCTATCTTCTTTAAGGATTTATTTCCAAGTTACGTGTACTTGTGTGGTGGTGTGCACATTAGTGCAGGTGCCTATAGAGGCCAGAACTGGGAGTCAGAGTCCTGGACCTGAAGTTTCAAACAGTTGTAAACTACTTGTCCTGGGTGCCGGGAAGTAAACTCAGGTCCTTTGCAAGAGCAGTCAGTACACAACCCTAACCGCTGAGCCCTCTCCTCTGGCCCTAGCCCTTGCAATTTTTTAAGTATGGGTTCTGGGGATTGAACTCGGGTCCCCTTACAGAGCTTACTCCCCAACTCTAATTCCTATCTTTAAGAAAGATGTTTTAGGGAAGATACTAAATAAAACAGACTGGTGTTCAATGAGATATACTATGTTTCAGGACCAATGTAAGGAGCTATAGGATGACAGCAATGCTGATTTGCAAATTATGAATCCAAAGACAGTGGTGATGCAAAGCTTTGTCTTATCATGAGGTGTGCAGGGTCAGGACAGCCACAGCTGAAACCCTGAAGTGTCAGGGTCAGGACAGCCACAGCTGAAACCCTGAAGTGTCAGTGGTCACCACAGCACTGTGGGCCATTTGTCATCCCTGGGGCAACTGGGGAAGCCATCAGAGGACTGTTCTCAGAACCAAGAGCCAGCAGACTTCTCAGTAGTAATCCGTGCAATCCCTGATAGCTGAAGAAGCTATAGAAAATATGCACTCAAATAAGGGCTTCCTTACGCTACCCAGCTACTGATGGGCACTCAGACTTAACACCGATACAATTTTCATGTCTCACAAAAACAGTTTTGCTTTTTCCCAATTATATGAAACTGTAGAGACTGCTCTCTGCTGCATCCACATGGCAGGACGAGCCAGGAGGGAGCAGAGAGGCTGGCTCAGCTTCAGTTCTGGGCTCTCCCACCTCTTCCCTTCATAAAGCTCACACCACATAGAGAAAGACCTTTGTCCTTCGGCTCTCCAAGGAACTTAATGGAACTAGGGAGGGTGCATGTGTACATTCAAATCATCTATCTGGATAGAAAAGAAATCATATGAATGCCAATGCCCAGCTCCTCATCTGCCCGCTGGAGGCCAGGACTAGATAAACTGGGATTCATTTCGGTCATCCAGCCAGCTAGCTTCTACAAACTCCACAGAGCCAGGATGCCACTAACAAGACAAAGGTGGTATGAACTGGCCACTTCCAGCCTAGCTCACCTGGGACTATCCCTCACCCCATGAGCCAGTTTCTGTCCAGACCTCATGTTTCCAGATCACTTCTACAACACATGCTGGCAACCATGCCAAGTAAAGGACAGCCTACTCCATGTCAAATAAAACAAAGAATTCCAATTTTTTATTTGCTCAGCCTGAGCTTTTAAATGTTAATGTGTGTCATTAAAAAGTAGTTTTCTGCTTAGACCTACAGCTAGTTCCTTCAGACTCACACACCTGACAATGTTAACTACCTTCAGGGTGTCTGTTCAGCCTGGATTCAGCTGGCCAGGGAGCAATTTCCATTCTCCTTGGTGACCCCCTAACCCTGGTGCCTCTTTCCAGCCACCCCAACAGCTAAGCACTGACCTGCCTGCCTTTGGTTGTTAAGTGACTATGCCTTGGCTCTAAAGTTGGGTCCTAATTATCTAGGAGGATACCAACTTTACACTGAGCTGCTGACCTGTTTGCTACCTGTCAACTGGTTCACAGAATTGTAAAGCAGAAGGAACCTTGGAGATCATCTGAGACCAACCTTCTGGATACCCAGGTGAGAGAGTGAAATCAGGGCATTTGAGACTGCTTAGGGTTACCTGTACAAGTACAGTAAAAACCCAATTGACTCCCAACTGCTGTCTCCTTCTCTCAGTCAAGTGCTGGGAAGACTTAAGTGTGGGACCGATTGAACTTGATCCAGCTCATGTTTCCTTTTGCAGTTTCTGCTGGTTATTCTTACGGACTGGAAACCAGAACTCACATTGGTACCTGGGGTGAACTACAGTTGACCTGTCCCTAAGGAACAGGAATGGTACCCATATGCTTGTTCTGTCTCCTTCCTGCACAGCCAAGAGCAACACTCCGGGATGCATTTTCTGTCTCTTTCATTTTAAACTTTCTATCATAATTCAGAGGATCAGCACCCCCTAAGTGCACAGAGTGAAGGATCTGTCTCATGTGTGGATCCCGATTCTTTGCTGTTACCTACAGAACTCCTCCCAGGAAGGCCTGGGTGTTCATAGATGCCATAACACTAGGGCAATCACAAAATTTGAATTTGAGCCTCTTGACAAGGACTAGGACTAATGAGACAATGATGATGTACATTTCAGAGATTCTAAGATGCCTCTGCTCTGTCTCCTGCAAATCTCCAAAATTCTAGAATCAACAATTCATCCTGGTTTAACCGAGACCCTTTATTGTTTTTTTTTCTTTCATTAAATAATAAAATAATAGGGCATATTATGCTCAAAAGCACCTTAGAGTCAATGAAATACAATAGTCAGAAAAAAATGGGTTAGCGACTCCCGGAACAGTTTGGGACATAGAAAATCCGTCACAGATGTGTGTGGGGCTGTCAATCATCTCCTGTAGCTCACTGTACCAAACACCGATTCAAACACACTAAGATATTTTCATTATGAAAAAGATGAGTGTCTGTGAAGAGCACACAAAGGCAATGAACATATATCACAATGGAAACAATGGGTCCACACACTGTTCACACCAAGAGTTGTGTGCACCACTGCATGGGAACTCTTGGTGACTCTGCCATAGTCACCATGGTGAGGAAGGGGTAGCATTTCAGCAGAACTGCCAAGCACAGCTGAGCTCCCCCGTAAATACAGATGTTAGACATGGTAAATTCTCGTGTGGGGAGGATGCTTGACCATTTGTCCTCTAGCTCACTGAATGACTTTTCTCGTTTGCTTTTATTATTACTCCTAATAGAATAGAATTTCTTCTGACAAATTTAAGTTCGGGTTCAACTATTTGAAATAATGAATACAATATATGGTTGCTTTTCCAATTCATGCACTTAGGTAAGAACGCAATCTCATTTTGATTCCTGAAACTAAACTTGATTTAAAAAGAAACACTCAAAGAGCACTGTGTGGAACTGTTGTCTGTATGAACAGTTTCAAGTGGTCCTGCCTTCGCCTCATTTGCAATGTGCTTCTATCTCTACAAGTCTGGCAGGAGAATCTCGAAAACAGTGATTGGAAATGGAGCACTTACGTTTATAAAACACTGCTTTAAAAGATATGTGGGGCAGGAGTTGGTGGATCTTCTCTAGCACAGTAGCTTCGCCCACTAGTGAGGCATTGACATTCCAGACCTGGACGACATCCTCTCGGTCCCGGATGCTCACGCTGACTCCTATAATCTCGTCATCTGAGGGGAAGAGGGGGCAAGAAGTAGGTAAATGGTGACAAGCTGGTCTGATCACATCTATGCACCCACCACTCTAGCTGTGAGTTACAGATAGGAAGGGGACCTGTCGTGAGTGAGTGACTGCGTCTGTGGGGGACTGCTGAAGAAAGTCAGTTCAGCACAGACACTGCAAGAGCCACAGCACAGTTAGCCAGGGATTCAGTAAACAGAGTGTTCAACCAAATGAGTCTCCCAAATAAGGAATTTTACCCCTTTTAACATGTTACCCAAAGCTTTCTGTCACTTTCTGACTGTATTTAGATGAGACTTTTTCTAAAATAGGTTGCATAATTCCCTGCCCTCTGAGAGCCAAGTGAACTCAGATGAACTTTTTGCTTGAAGCCTGGTCCTCTTGTTAAAAGCAGTAAGACTTTCTGTGGCATCCTGCTAAATTGTTGGATGCTTTGGGACTGTTAGTGCTAGCTGCTCCGAACCTATCTGGACCCAGACTCTGTGTCCAGTGGTCCTCTGCTCTGTGTGCGTTGTCTGCTCTATTCCTAGTTGCTCTGCCCTCTGGTGCTTCCCTCTAGCAATCACTCTTTTGACTGTTTTAAGCCAGGGATTAAAGAGCTGACAGCTACCTGTTAGCATTACAGGCGTACTAAGTATCTTCTGAGTGACACTCTACTATTACACCCAGCCAAAGGTCATTAGGCATCAACCTACACTGACTGATGGAGGCTTTAGCTAACATGGGGTTAGTATGGATACCCTTGAGCATGGTGGCTGGATGATGAACATACTGTACCCTTATGCTCCTGTGCAGCTGCTCTGTCCACACTAATTGGCAGCAAACTGGTAGAAATTGAGGCTTTTGACTCCAAGTTTGTACGTTCATGACACATTCATGAAACAGAGACAACTCTCCATATCTGCATACCCTGTGCTGATAAGTAGCATGCAAGAGAGAGGCATTACCACAATTAGGGAATTTTATGTTAGCTGATACATGCTGCCTAATATGCCATTGACTCTAGGTTGAGATATTCATGCCATCCATTTTTCTACTTGTCTCTTGGACAATTGGACATGTTGCTATTTAATATGATTTACATAGTGGAACCCAGTCTACTCAAAGAAACCATTTTCTGTGAAATAATTCCATTTTCCCCCTTTCCTGCCTTCCTCTCTGCCTGTTTTCCTTTATGAATTAATTTGATCAAGGCTATGGTGCAAATTCTGACACCTTGTGAACATGTATATAAGTGTTCAAAAACCAGACAGAATTAGACTATGGTGTTCAAAGTTGGATTGAACCAACTTGGATGTCACCTTATGAAGAAGAGAAAAGGGAGGGAAGACTGGAGTGCAAAGGGCATCAATGCCCTGCTTCTTAATACATAGACTCGTGAAAAGGACCTGATGACTTTGTAACTTGTTGCCAGGCATCACAGCTATAATGCAGGGACATTTCTATGCATGTATCACATACAAACGCAAGTTAAAACAAAAGCAAGACTGCATCTGCTCATGGTATCTCTCATCTCACCAAGATGAGATGATGATAAATTTCATGTAAAAGTACAATTATTACACTAAAGAAAGAGGTGATCCAGTGTTACACTCTCAGAAGAGCCAGGATACCATTGACCCAGTTTTGGGGGAGATGTGAGTGTTCCCCAGTCCTTTGGTATGATCTTTTCATACACTACTGGTAATGGGTGAGGTTAGCAACAGATGCCAAACAGTGCAAATGGTCACTGTTTCATTTTGGCTTGGCTTCTTCTGGCAAGCAGGAATAGCTGAGGTCAGCCCTTTTGCACAGCATTGTAAAAGGCCCACGGATCTTATGAGAAGGCAGGTCTGTGGTGAAATGCATGACATTCACATGGAGAATCAGCCAGCCACATGTAGGCTGTGGCAGAGCCCGGGCAGCAGAAGACAATGGGGCCAGAAGCAGTCATTGTTTGAAGATGAGGCTGAGAAAGATTAGCTGGGCTGCCTCAAGTGACAGAGGTGGTTAATGGAAGCACCAAAGGTTAAAAGTCAATAGTGTGCTCCTTTCTAGTCAACCACAAAAGAATTGGCCTTCTCTGCTCACTACTGGGTACTTACTATTCCTAATGACTGTCCCGGGACTTCTGTGGCTATAGCTACACACAGAGTGCACTTTGGGCTGGGCTATACAAAGTTGTTAGCTTTTCTCCACTAGAACTGAAGAAATCTGCACTTGTAAGCCCATTTCATCTCAACACACACTTTGTCTGAAGTGAGTAAAAGCTATGTGAAAGGCAGGACAGTTGAGCACACCCCATCCCCAGGGAGATGAATGTGAGATTGGTCATGGGTCTGTCAGGGTGACAAGAGCTCTCAGAGACAGCCTAAGTCTAGGTGCCAGCTGATATACACAGTCCAAAAAAAAAAAAAAACCAAATTGGCAAATGAAAGCAGATAAAACTCTGAACCAAAAGCAGCATAGAACGAAATGAAACAAACAACAACAAACCCCACAGAACTTTTAAATGTAACCTTGGAAGTTTTGGAGAGTCCCAAGAAGAAAAAAGACCCGACACAAGCGATGAGCCCTCTCTTAATGGTTCTGTGATAAACACTGTGTAAACAAAAAGGGCTCACAGAGGGGAGGAGTTGTGGGTGTGGCGAAGCTCACAGCTAGACCATAATAAGGTCCATGGTTCCAGCCCCAACACACACAAATCTCAGAGGGGCGCTCTGAAAGCTACTCAGCATGTCAAAGCCTTCTGCAGGTGCAAATCTCTTGTTTCAACCTCAGCAAGAACAGTGAAACATTTTTGTTTCTCAGAGTCTGCCTCTCCCTGTGCAGAGGCAGGACGAGAGGAAGGGGATAAACTAGGAAGAATGAAGAAACTGTGCCTAGTCACTCGATCCCACTAGGCATGGCAGGCACTATTCCCATCCCAAAGATGAGGCAGCTACAGAAAACCTACCACAAATCACGCTAGCTCACTGATAAAGATTTACCTTTTCTTCCTGCCTCTTTATATTAGATGAATGGCTGCAACAGTTATGGGGGTAAATAATGTAGGCATGCATACATGCTCACATTTATGTATGTTTTTATAGATGTATTATATAGCCACCCCTTGGTTTTTATGTAAGATAAATTCTAGATCTCTTCCATACTATGATTACTTATGTCCTTTATATAAAATGTCATTTGCACATAATACTTATTTAAGTATTTTGGAGCAGTTTGTTTTTGTACACCAGGTGAGCACTCTACCATGGAGCTGTATTACCAAGCCAAACTTATTTTTGAGTCATCTCTTTTCTACTTATAATATTTAATGCAAATGCCATGCAAGTTGTTTGCATTGCATTGCTTCTTGAATAATAAGGAAAGTGTACGTATGTGTTTATTTCAGAAACTGTTCATGCCTTCTACTGTTTTTTGATCTGTGAATCCATAGATGCAAGATCTGAAGAAAGGAAGGACTGCCTGCACACACATGTAAATGTGAACATGTGCTTAGATACACAAATCTCACACCAAACCACAGAAACAAGTCTAAATCACATCACAGCTACAAAATCAATACCTTGCAGGCAAGCAGAAGGTCCAGACATAAAATCAAAGGTCTGTGAATAACAAACATGAACCAAGCACCAGGGCATGGACAAATGGGCTGTGGCCTCCCTACCTGCTGCAGCACAGTCTGTGAATTGCTCCCCAATGGTCGCTAACAACAATTCTTTCCAAACTGTGGACTAAACGTAGGAGAGAATAAAAAGAAAAACAAGACAACATTTAGGCGATTATCATCTGGTGCTAAAGAGACACATGCTCCCCACCCGCAGTTGGAAGCTCCAAATCATCGAAGTGACTATGTGCGATCATACATGTATAGGAGTATTGCAAATGACCGTGTACACAGATACAAGTGATCTAGGGTCTTCACTGCTAGCGAAGCTCCCATGAACTCCAGAAGAACTGGAGGGGGGGGCCTTTAACTCACTTCATTTTCTGATGTCTCTTAACTCTCAAAGTGTACAAAGCCATTACATTTGAGTGCCATTAGTAAAATCCTTCTCTTTGTTTTTCTCTTGCAGTTGATATGGTACTTAAAATGTTACCACTTAAGATGTTACTCCAGTCAAGAATGTTAAGAAACATTGTTATTTACTGAATGCCAGAGACTTGCAAAATTCCATTCACTGCTGACAGGTTATTTGCACTGAATGATAAATTTATGTACTATCGTACATGCACAATTTCCCTGGAAGTGCATCCATTCTACTCTGCCTCCTGCCAATGAGAAGCACCAGAGCTCCTTCTATGAAACATGTACTAATGCTGTCAAGTAGACAGAATCCACTCACAGGATGCTGGAGGCTCAATGGCTCTCCTGGTTTTTTCCCTGGAAAAGGTCTAGGCTCCCCCTTGCCATGGCTCCTAGGTTTTGAGGCCTCTCAGAGCTCAGTCTGAATCCTGAGAAGTTGCTCACTTTACTCTCTGTGACCTGAGCAAGCCATGAGCCGATCCATCTTCCATCCGGGAGGGATTAACAACAAAACGGACCTCAGAGGGATGCTGCAAGCATAATATTTGTCAGAACTGCTTCACACCGTGACTGCAACAAGAGGGCTCAAGATTTAAGACTGAGCCATAAATAGCGTCATGTATCCATATGCCAGGCACTCAGTACACATTAACTGTAACAATGCTTATTATTATAGTGTAATGAGCTTGCAGCAGCTGCTTAGCTTTTAACCGAGGTCACAGCGGTTAACTAGAACTGAAGGTGAACCTGAACTCCCAGAAAGGCTCAAGCCTTCTTTCCTAGACCTTTCCTTCTCCCATCTGTACAACTTTGATCTTGTGCTCTACTGGTGATGAGGCTGGGGTGGGAGAGGAGAGCATGACAAGAGGCCCTTCAGGCTTCTGTCCTGAAGACAGGCAGCTCTAGCCTCCCAGAATTCTAATGGGGGGAGGGGCTGAGACACAAGAGCCCAGTACCTGTCCAGACAAAAAGCTTATCGGTGCCTGAATGTGGCCTTGTGAGCTGGCAAAGTAGGCCAGAACAGCCCTGCCTTGAGCAGTTGTCTATGGGTGTGAGTACCATGATGGCTTCCACTGAGTTCCAAGTCCAGGGTGAGTAAATAAAGCACACAAATATACAAGGCTTCAGGGCTGCTCCCCATCACCTCGAAAATAAACCAGCAAATAAGTGAAGTAAAACACATGGGGGGAGCACTGGGTGAAGTTTAAGAAAATCTAGGAGTATCTTGCACTTTCCTATTTTCTGCGTGCTCTCTTTTAGCAGGGCAGAGGGTATCATACACCTTGCCTGGCTCCCATTCAGCTCTAGTGTTTTTCATGTTTGCAAGGTTAACAGCCAGATCTGCAGCCTTGACCAACACATCTGGTTCTAACTTGAAAGGTGTGCTCACAGGGAGATGACTTCTGCCCATGTGTGTGCCTTCCCAGAAGTTATTTTAATTCTTTGAGCATAATCACATGAAATGAATAAGAAAAGGAAGGCCCTTCAGTCTGTTTTATTTCTAATGATCTGTATTACTTATGTATTGACTGGGGTGTGTATTTGTTTTCGGATGTGTGTGCAGGGGCATGTGGTAGCCAGAAGTTGATCTCTGGTGTCTTCCTCAGTCACTTTCCCGTCTTAGTTTTTGAGTGAGGATCATTCACTGAACTGGAACTCACTGTTTTCCCAGACCAGCTGGCTGGCAAGTCCCAAGGATATGCTCCTGTCTCTGCCTCCCCAGCACTGGGTAACAGGTACTCACAGCTTCATGAAGCTTTCCCACATGGGTCCTGGGGATCAGAACTCAAGGTCTTATGCTTCCATAGCAATCTCTTTACTAGATGAGCTATCTCCCCAGCCCCTATTTTTGTTATTTTACACAGGGTCTCACTGAATGGCACATCAAGACTTGAACTCATGATTCTCTCACCTCTGTTTATACCTTCTGGGATCAGAGGGCTGCATTTCCATGCCTAGATAATTTTGTCTATTTTCAAAGGAGTTTTGTCTTTTCCCAGGGCTTAATGGATGTTCATTTTTAAGGCTTATGATTTACTCCTGAGAAATCTAGACTGCTGAGGCTTGCTCATTTCCATGAACCCCAATGAATGGGGAACCCTTAAGTGTCCCCATTTTCCATTTCATAGTCCCTCTGTCTTTGTCCAGGAGAGCATAGCCTTTGGTGCTCTCCTGTGCAAGATCAGTTTGCATGTGTTAGGCATGTCTGGTGAGGAAATAGCAACTGTGAAGCTCCCAGATGGCTCTGCTCTAACGTTTATAGGCTCTAGACCTTGATGGCTATATGACACAAGGATGTCACTGCAGGATTTCTATATTCACAATTAGACATTTTCTTTTTTCTTTTTCTTCCTTCCTTCCTTCCTCCCTTTCTCTCTCTCTCTCTCTCTCTCTCTCTCTCTCTCTCTCTCTCTCTTGAGACAAGGCTTCTCTGTGTTGCCTTGGCTATCCTGGAACTTACTTTGAAGACCAGCCTGAATTTGAACTCAGAGTTTACCTGCCTCTGCCCCACTCTCTGAGTGCTGGGAATAAAGGTGTGAGCCACAACACCTGGCTTTTTCAAGTGTACATATTCAAGGTGATAGGATTAAGTGATCATCACCAATGTCAGAAATGAACTTCTCGACCTAGGGCTGCCAGGAGACTTCTGGATAGACTCACTGAAAAGCACAACTTTGTCAAGCCCAAGCCCAGGCAGTTCTGGGAAATTATCAGCAGAGACGTACCGTGCTGTCCTTGGGAACTTTCATCTTCCACACGCCACCCTTTGCATTACTCTCCTCCTCCCTACATCAAAGAATAACATTTAAAGTCGGGCTCCATGACGAAGGAGTATTCCTATTTCCATTTAACAACAGCTGGTGGAAAAAAATAAAAAAGTGCACAAGTGTTTTTGAGTGAACATTCCCCAGTTCTGTGATTAGGAGCAGAGGCAGAAGAATGAACAATGAAGGGAATGGGGTTGAGAGAGGAAGCAACATGGAATTAGCTGTGATGGGGATGATGGCGGGTGCAGGGATATGAAGTCCTCGTTCTCAAGGAGATGGTACCCAGGGGCTCCCTGACTCTCTGGGGATAGACAATTGATGCGACTACTTTGCAAGTGTGAGGAACTATACATTCCAAATCATATTCATGATATTGTCTCATTTAATTTACATGCAAACAGATTTAACAGGTGTTTGTGTGGCGGACCAGAGTTTAATAGCCACTTCCTGTCTAGGAAAAGCATGTCACCTTCCATGTAAGAGGGACTCGGGGAGGGTTGATTCCGCATCCCAGCTTTCAAGACACACTAAGTTTAGAGATCCTTGGTTTGCTTGTGAGAATATTGTTTCTTCCTCATCTTCATGGTTGGCCAGGGATGGAGAGCTGACCCATAGTGAGCCAGTGGTGGCTTGCAGAATGCCAACAACTGAAGGGTGTAAATCACAGCTCACAATTAGCAGGACTGGTATAGGTCTGTCATCCCAGCTATTTAAGAGGCTGAAGCAGAGGATTGGCAAGTTCAAGGCTTATCATGGCTACACAGTGAGTTCGAGGCCAGCTTGGGTAACTTTGTCAGACCTTATCTCAAAAAACAGAGGTGGGGGGGGGCAAAGATGTAGCTTAATGGTACCATGCTTGCTCAGCATGTGGTGTAAGGCTTTAGGTTCAGTCCCAAGAGAGAGATCTGTCTTCCCACAAATGGGAAAGTCTGACTTAAAACTCAGCCAACAACAAAGAAAGCAAAGGAAACATGAAGAAAAGTGTCAGAGTCTGGATGAAACCTGGAAAACTGGATGTAGGGGACACCAGCCGTACCTGTGGAGTTCTCACTTACAGGTTCCAACTAAACTCTACTTGGTTTTTGTTTAATTTAGGTTTCTACCATTCACTGAAAATGAGCTGAGACAGAATCTCATTCTCGTGAGTAAAAAACTGTGGAGGGTTAAATGATGTAAGGGTTTATTGGTATTAGAGGCTCAGCCTGGGCAAACTAGCAGTTCAGTGCCCGCCCTCGTACTACATCAAGTAATTACAGCAGCTGCTACAGGAGGCTCTTCTGCGGCTCCGGCCCTTGATAAACAGGGCATGCTTGCTGCTAAGAGGCACACCATAGGCAAAATGAGTCCTCATGAGGTTCCCAGACATTTCCCTCCCACCTTGACCTCTAGGTGAACCATATCCACTTACCAAAGTGGTCGCCTCTCTCCTCTCATTAAGTGATAACTACATCTCAAAGGCAGGCTGGTCACAGGAGGGATGTTATTGTATACACTCCAGAATATCTTAAAAAAAACAAAAAACAAACAACAAACACCAAAACACTTCATATAATAAACTCAGTATTGATTAACTATGCCAGGATACTATAAAAATTAATGGATTAAGGAAAAAAACTGATTCTCATTCATTCCTAGCTACTTGGAGTAGATATTTCTCATTAGCTCTTCAAGATTTTTAATGTAGAAAATTTATAACATTGCTCCTTCTAAACATTAGGCTAGGTTCTATTGTTTAGAAAGCTGTTGTCATGAAGGAAGTATTCCTAAGCAACGTGTATACAAAAAGCCAGAAAGGTAACATTGCACTATGCCAGGGCTGGGGTTCGTTGTTTTAGATTTATTTTATGTGTTATGAATCTTTTGCTTGCATGCATGTGTGAGCACCATGTGTATGCCTGGTGCCTTCAGAGGTCAGAAGGAGGTATCAAATTCCCTGGAACTGAAGTTATGAATGGTTATGAGCCATCATTTGGTTGCTGGGAAACAAACTTGGGTCCTCATCAGGGGCAACAAGTATTCTTAACAACTGAGCCATCTTTCCAGTCCCAAGGACTGACATGAATAAAAATTTTTCTTCAGTGGGAGGTTTTAACTATGTAGATTTCAGCTGCTCTTGTCACAAGAGAATGTGAGATGGGTCTGTTAACCCATAACCTTAATTTATATGGAGCCTAGGCCTTTTATTTTGGAAGACTTGATTAAAAAGACTACAGAAAAAGCATGCTCTGTATTCTACATTTCAATGTAATCTCATCTAAGGCCTTGTCACAGTGCTGGAGAGATGGCTCAGTGGTTCAGAACACTTGCTATTCTTGTATAGGACCTGGGTTCTCTTCCCAGCGTTCACACCAGGTGGCTTTTAGCCACCTGTAACTCCAGTTCCTGGGGTTCTGACGCCCTCTTCTGATCTCTGTGGGCATGTGAACACACAGAGTACACATCCAGGCAGGCAGGAGCACACATATAAACATAAATAAAAATTAAAGAGCCTCATCAGTTCTGATTTCATCATGAATGGAGATTGGTTATAAATAAGTTGACCCTGTAAAACTCAGCTTCTTGAAACTGTAGGTCATGATCTCATGTGGGTTGCAGAGAACCTGGCAGGAGGAAAAGGCTTCTAGCAGGCAGCAACAAAATTCATGCAAAATTAAATGCTAGATGCACAATGAATCAGGATTTTTTCTCGTGGAGCATTCACCTGTGTTGCTCATGTGACTCCACTACAGTCTTCTTTCTGAACACACAACACGTGTACTTTGCATGTGCTTTCTGTCACAGAATGGAACACTAGTGAGCATGCCTGGATACCTTCTCTCAGATGAGGGAAGACTGAAGGCTATCATGGCAGTATTTATACTGTACATAGGAAACCTTCCGCCCTGATAGAATCATAGTGTTTCATTTTGTAATCCAAAGACTTAATACTTTCCTACCATAATCCCTCAGCATGCAAGCATCAAGTTAGTATATATTTGCATTGGATTGTATTAGGACATTTGGTTGGAGGGCTAGTGACATAGCTCAGTAGTTAAGAGCACTTGTTGTTTTTACAGAGGACCCAGGTTCAATTCCCAGCACACACATGGCAGTTTACAACCATCCATAACTCCAGTTCTAGGGAATTTGTTGCCCTCCTCTGACCTCTATGGGCCAGGCACACATATGGTAAACATAAAGACAAAACATGCATACACAGAAATAAAAAAAAAATAGCATGTTTAAGTTTTGAAAGTTGATGTTTGAGTCGCTTGTGTTTCACTGAAAAAAAAATCATTAAATAAATTTTGGCTTGGGATTAGGACAGAATTTCAAATTTCTTTTGAGATGGCTGTACAAACACTTTTGCCATTATGTAAAGCATAATATTATGCATTCTCAGAATTATTATAAAATCAAATGTCTATCAAGTCTGAAACATTATTGAACGTACTCTATGTCTTGCAATAGCAAATCTTCAGCTAATATGTATTGTTAGATAAAAATTATGTACACCCATGCCATTAGTATGCACATTTGCTTGTCTTTAGTCAATGACAAGAGTATACATATATGCTGAATAATTGTTTTAAAATGAATACTCTTATGATACATTATTCATAATTTTTAAAATGTGCATACCTAGTTTATATTCCTATATACCCTATGTTCATATATATAACTTTGTTAGATGCAAAGGCTCAGGAGTGAGGACAGTTCCAGAAGCCCTTTTCTAACAGACATATGTATTCTCAAGGGAAAGAATCTTGCAACAGATGTTCTGACAGTTATGGTACTTAGCAGAGCCTTTAGTGTAATCATTAAACTGCATCTCCTTGTAACTGACTCTGCCAGGAAGAGGTCTGTGGTGCTTTGCCTTGGGGCTGAGGGTGGAGAAGTCAGAGGAATCACTTTAGATGATTCTGTCCCTCTCTCTTGTTCTTCCTACAAGGATCAGAGAACAGCTCAGCAGCCAGGATATAAGGTACCAGGAAGCAATATATAGGGACTTCAGGTCTGTATCTTTGTCAAGGCAGCCCTCTGACTTTATGCACACGAATGCACAAACACACGCGTGCGCGAGACACACACACACACACACACACACACACACAAGCATATACAAACACATCCAGCTGAATTAACTGTAGAGGTAGTAATAATGTGCTGAAAGACAACCAAAGGCTGCATATATCAAGTACGTGTGGTAGACTTATCAGTGGGGAATCCACTTCAGCACTTCAGAAGCCTTCTACTTAAATGGTAATTTTGGCAATCACAAAATTAGCATGGTGCGATAGTAGACCCTCTAACAGCCTTGTGTCCCTGTGGAGGGCTGACGCTTTCTGTGTCAGTGCAAACAGATCTCTGCAACACCCCAGCTTCTGTCTGTGCTGGTGCTGTGAGTAGGCAGAGCTGGAACTTGATCCCCAAAGCCCCTATTTTTTTTTAAACTACTAATCTATTTTCTTTGATGATACTACTATGTATATTTTGCATATCTTTCTCCAGTCTTAGAAGTTGCAGACAAGTCATTTGTAGAGTCACAGAAGGAGGGACACCTGTTGACAATTTCTTCCAGTCAGATGCCCACTTACTTTGGTGATGCACATAACTCCAGCCCAAGACTCTTGCTCTGGCATGGCAATGATCTCTGCAGAATCCACGGACAAAATGATGCAAAACCAAAAGGGCCCTTCTCAGAGAAGGCCGGGAGGATGCTGCTGACCTCCTGCTGACAGCAAGCCTGGGCTCTGAAGGTCAGCCCTTCCGTAGCTCCTCCCATGATATCCCTGCCAGGCTTCTCCAGTCCTGACCTTTCGCCTAGTTTGAACTACTTAGAGAATGACCCACATCATGCATCTCTTTTATCTCAGAAATGAGAAGAGGCCACAGGACCCTGTTACGGGCCTTGGCATTCTTTTATTCTGCCTTGGCAGAATAAAAGCAAGAACATCCCTGAGCTTGCTTCCTTTGGCGAATCTGGCAGGAAGAAGGCAGACCATTACAATGCAATGGCAGGCTGAACTTGGAAGTTGTTTATCACTGCACGTGTTTGTGCTTGAGGGACCCACTTAGAAAGCACACGGCACTGAACAGCTATCCCCCAGTTGTTGCAAACCTCCCTCTTCTGTCCTCGATTTATCTATACGTCTGATGGAGAAGGAGCTTGAAGGAGGAGCTAGCATTGCATGCTCTTGGAACCCAGTTCTTCCTGCGGGAGGCAAAGGACTGACTCGGGTGCAAGCTTGATGACTCGAAATGACTGTCTCCAAAACACATAAATATCACTGTAGGTTCAACTTTGTAAGTAGATTTCCAGAGGTACCAGTCTTACAATGAGTCCTCTTTGGTCTGTGACAGCACTGCAGACTAAGCACAATGCTTCTTAATGATAGATAAGTGCTCCCCAACCCTGCAAAGCCTTAATGATCACCCAAGGGCCAGCAGAGGTCTCCACGTTGGCACCATTCATTCAGTCAACATTGCTGGGCACCACCAGTTGAATGGAGGGCACGGTGAGGGAACTAAATTAACGTGGAAGGAAGGCTGTGGTTACAGGGGCCACTCGCTGCTTGATAAGTTTTTAGCATCGTTGTAGCTCTTCTCCTTGAGGAATTGAGGCAGCCCAAACCCTTGACCAATGAAGTCTAACACCTGGATTTAAGGCACTGGTTCTTGCTGTGCAGTGCTAGCATACACCACCGTTAATCCTAGCATTTGGAAGGCAGAATAAGTTAGATCTCTGTGAGTTTGAAGCCAGCATGTTCTACAGAGTAAATTCCAGAACAGCTAGGGCTACACAGAGAAACCCTGTCTCAAAACAAAAATAAACAAAAAAGTACTGGTTCTCAGAAAAGGTCAAACAGTCATCAGACATCCCACTGCATCACACCTCTGTATGCAGTAGGAGTACCACACCGCCACCCTCAGGTGATTCAAAGACAGTAGTACACTGACAGCAACGGGAGATCTACAGAAGGAAGATATGGTCAGTCATCAAATATGGCATTCTACTGGTTGCAGTTAGAACTATCCTGCCTGACAGTTTTCTGCCACAGAAACCCATTCATTAACAGCAAAGTTCACAAATTTTCTCTTCAGTTTCCACCTGAAATGCTCTGAGATGTGAGAAAGGATAAGTCTTGATAAGTCTTAGAAAGATGCTACTTATTGACAGAAAAGAACTGATGTTTGTCTTGTAAAACAAAAGTAAAATAAAGCTGTCCACAAATAATCCTGGAAAGAAGGAAGTGGGGAAGGCAGGGAAGGCAGCATGGTGGCTATTACTGGTTGTCAACTTGATCATGTCTGAAATGAACTAAAATCCAGAAATGGAAGGTACGTCTATGAGGCTTTTTGTTGTTTTGGTTTTTTTGTTTGTTTGTTTGTTTTTGTTTGGCTTGGTTTGAAGTGGGTATATCCATGTCTAGTCCAGACCTTTGAGGTGGAAAGGCAAATATCGCTTTTTGTTTGTTTGTTTGTTTGTTTTGAGACAGGGTTTGTCTAGTAGCCTTGGCTGTCCTAGAACTCACTTTGTAGACCAGGCTGACTTCAAACTCACATGGATCTGATTGCCTCTGTTTCCCAAGTGCTGGACTAAAGGCGAACACTACCATTGCCCTGAAGAAGCACATCTTTGATCCAGATCTTGAGACTGGAAGTCACAGCTTGAACTGGGGCTATACCTTCTGCTGGCAGTGTATATAAGGACACGGGGAAGGTAGAAGGCTTGCCCTTTGCCTGCTTGCCCATACCTTGCTAACACATCCACTCCTTCCCTGGCATTAGAGCCTACTTCTTTGAGGTTCCAGCATCTACTGAAGACCAGATGAGACCCAGCCTTGTGGACTGAGCAAGTACTAGATTCTTGGACTTTCAATTCATAGCAGGCCTTGTCAGATGAGCTGGACTGCAGTCTGATGTCAGTCCAATAAATTCCATATATATATATATATATGAGTTCTGTTACTCTAGAGAACCCTGAAAACCCCGACTAATACAGGAGGGAATGAGGAAATAAAGAGAAAAGGAAAGGAGGAAACAGAGATGATGTGAGGGGGTTAGGAGGTAGGAAAAGGGAAGGAGAAAGTCAGGAGGGGGCAAGGGACACAAAGCATATGGGCAGTGGGACCTGAAGTCTGGATGTCTGTGCACCCCAAAGAGGCCATCATGATATAAGACCATGGCAGGGCCAAAGATGGTGGGCAGCAGACATGTGCCAGGTGTGCTTCTACAGTTCACGAGCAAAGGAAAAAGGGCAGAGAGGTGCACTCGAAAGACTTAACACTGGAAGACTCCAAGTTCTACATTAGAAGTGACTACATTACTTGTAGATGTAAATAAAATTGTACTCGCTTCTTATCTTCACCTCTGCAACATACACTGTGGCTTCTAGTGCCACATACAGGACCAGGGGCAACCCGTCTTAATTCTAGCTCTGTATAACTGGTTGTGACTATAGATATTGATTTCATTGTACATACAGGATGTCATGACATTAAGCTTGGCTGGACAGTACCACAGGCAGAATTGGCTGCAAGCCCTTGTCCTGTTTCCCATTTTTCTCTTTCTTCAAGGGGGCTCCACATCCTTCCATGACAAGATGCCACCCACCATTAGCTACCACGTTATGCCTAGGGCAGTGAATACTGTGAATCCACCTCCCTATCATCTCCATCAACCCTGACTTATGAAACCTTTGACATGGGACAGTTCTTGTTCCTCAGGCTTTGGAAAGAAATGACTTAATGGCCTTTAATAGCACAGCACAATCAGGAAGCCTGACCTCCAGATAAGGGACACGCACTGCTATTTAGAACAAATAAAAATTAATTAAGTGCCTGTGTGTGTGCCTATGTGTGTGTGCATGCACTTGCGGAGGTCAGCGGACCTCCTCCTTCATGTGGGCTCTGGGGTTTGAGCTTATGTATTCAGGCTTGCTGGCAAGGGCCTTTACCTGCTGAGCCTTCTCATGGGCCCACACCCTCCTACTAATGCACTACATAGGAGGTTCATAGTTTTTTAACTTTAGTGGGATGGGGATATATCATTTTTGAAGATGTTCTTGTTTTGAGGAATGATGCAGAAATTCCACTTACGGAAAACAAACAAACACCAAGTTTCTGTTCTTTGAAAATTTTAGTACTAGGTTGTCTATGGGATGGCCTGGATAGAACATAGGAGAGATAAGACCAGAGGGACAATTCATGAAGGTGATAGCACAAACTACTGAAGTTTAGTATGGAATTCTGTAAAGGGGTGCTTTCAGAGGTGGAACTAAAAGACAACAGGCAGGCAATGCTGAAAAATGTGCAACAAGCCAGCCCTCCTAGCAAGTCACACTAGGTTGGTAGCACTTTATTTTCCCCTAGGGTACATTGGGCATACTCAGAAACCAACTTCTATTCTGAACTTTGCTCACTGAGGGAAACGGGCAAAGTCTATATATGTCCAAAAAAGTGGCAAACACACTCAAGTAAAAAATGCACTGTCCAAGGAAGACAGGGAGGCAGCGGATACATTTAACTCCTGGCAGAGAATTCCTGTGGCTACAGTGAGGGTTCCCAGCAGAGGTCATGGCATCCTCTGGATGCCTCTCCTGCTCCATCCCTCACACAGGGGAAGTAAAAGAGAGCTCACAAGAAGCAAGGAATTTCCAGCCTTAGAGAGGCCACAGTCATCTGTTTCCACTGAAATTTTGAGCCACATGCCACCCAGCCTCAGTTTCCCCAGTTCATAAAAGAAGATGATAATTTTCTACAACTCATAGCACGTGGGTTGGGTGGTTTTTAAATTTCATCAAAACATACATGGGGAGAGGACTCAGACACCACCGGACAAATGTTTACATAAACATTGCAGTAGCTGAGTGAAATAACATCAACATACAGTCAAGGAATAAAGACAGCAGGAGAAAAGCCTGTCGCCTCATGTGCTCAAATGCTCTGGCCCCTGCCAGTTCTTAAGCATTAAGGGACATTCCTGAGATGCTAAAGTCAAGCACAGTGAGTTACCAAAATTTACAGGCAAGTCAAATATGTTTTATAAATAAAAGGTTTGAGTGGTGTCATCCGGGGTGCACCCACTTGACATGAGTAATTGTGAAGTGGTGGTACAGAATATTCTTACAAAAAATGTGACTTAGGGGTGTTTGCAACAGCGGTGAGAGAGACGGGTGATAAAAGGCGAGTGTACTATCCGCATCGGCTTCTTACTGTGCAGTGAACTATCCCATCCACACCTCAGCATGGTAAAATCTCTGTCATGACTATTCTTGCTTTGAAGAAGAGTAAATAAGGTATACAGGGATTTTTAAAAAAAAAACAAAAACCAGAAAAGTGTGCACATGCTACTGATTGCCAGCTATGGCACTCAAACAGTGTGACTATCCTGCTTCCCAGCCAGCACTTAAGCCAGCAAAGGGGCAGACTCCAGTCACCTAGTAACACCTGGCAATCTGCTCAGGGCTCATAAACACAAGCCATGCAGAGAACTGCATCTGGTCTGTCTTACTCCCAGTCAGCCTCATTTTGGCACAGCACTGTTCTCATATTGGTTGTCTAAACAAGGAACTTGAGGTGTTCCACAGCCTCTTTTGCATCATTGTCCCCTCCCGACATCTAGAAGGAGCCTTGAAATATTTACAAATCACAAGGAAACCCTGTGTTTATCTATGGGCTGCATATCTATCTGTGCTTCAGACAAACAGAGATTAAGATTTAGTCACAGACCTCCCAAGAACTGAATTTTTGCCCCCCTGAGAAGATGCAGCCACCAATGGATACAGCTTTCTGAGAACAGTGGACAGAGGATCAGGGGATCTGCGCATGCATTCATCCCTCAGTCATTCATACACTTCACCGCCCTTCAGTACAGACTCGGTGAAGATCGGCCAATGGTACTGTGTGCTTCAACTTGACTCAGGTTCAGTCTCTGATGGAAGAACATATGCTAGCAGAACAGGAGTAGTGGCAGTAACCAGGGGAAGAGAGTCTGATGGGAGGGGGTGTGAAGACACACTGGTGAGCATGTGCATGTTAGCTTTTAGAAGTCTACACTTGGACAATGACTCCTGTTCATTATATCCTGGTACAATGCAGAAAAGTCTCTCCTGTGTCAGCCCAGGGCCTTTAAATTGGTCCCTAAGGATCCTAACAGATATAAGCCTTAAAGATCCAACCCCTGCTGTGTGTACTGTGACCATGCTGGGGTGGGGAGATCTAGCCTCTGTCCTGGGATCCCATACCCCATTCAGAGGCTCAAAAGAGTTCCAAAAAGAGTAGAGAAAGGAGGAATCTCTCAAAATCCCAGTAGGATTGAAGAGCTTTCTCAGGCAGGTCTTAAAATCAAGTGCTCTGAGGTTCATAAGTGGCTCCTGGGAAAAAGTAGCCAAAGCCAACAAATTCATCAAATAGCAGCCAAGGGGAAGCTCCCAACTCTGAGGGGACTGGCTCTGTGGGCAGCAGCTCTTGAGCTGGTCCACATAGTTGCACTCAGCACTGAATGGTGACCCTAGAGCAACACTGTTAGTTTGGTTGTCACATGCTTATGTCACTTTCCCAAGAATACAAGAAATGGCCTGTGGTTGGGACTGTCCTTACATCATCTTACTGTGTTCACAGAGACCACCCAGGCTCCTTGCCCATGTAAGTATGAAAAGTGTAATTTGTTAAACCCATGAAGGAAGGAAAGTCTGTACTAGTGCCAATAGGATACCTGTCAGAACTACCAAGATGTGACAAAATTGAGAGCCACAAGAAGACCCAGGGCATGTAGCTAGCATAGCTTTGATGAACCCTCTAAAGCCTTGTTCCTGCAGCTGGAAAGGACACCAGGGGAGAGAAACTTGCTGGAGTTTGCTTGGGAAGAAATGGGAAATGGGATTAATAAAGTAAATCAGTTTTTGGAAACTGTTTGTCTGAGGGAAGTGGCTTAGCCAATAAAGTATATACCTTATAAAGGCCAGATCTCCAGCACTGGTATTTAAACGGCAGGTGTAGTGGGGTCACCTCTACTCCCACTAATGGTGAGCTGGAAGGGGAAATAGGTGGATCCCTGCCAGGTCACCTAGCCTACTAGGCAAGTTCTAGGCCAGTGAGAGACCCTGTGCTTGAGGAATGACACTTAAGGTTAGACTCTGACCTTCACATGCACGCGCGCACGCGCGCACACACACACACACACACACACACAAATGCATCCCACATAGGGAGGGAGGTAAGGAGGGAGAGAAGGAGGGAGGGAGACAAAGACACACAGAGAGAAGTCAAACAGAACTATAGACTTGTTGGGGGTCTCTTGAACATCAAATATTCTGCCCAACACAGTGGAAGCATGGTCATATTCAGTGTTCACGGTGACCCATGGAGGTGGATGTCATTGTTGTACCAGTTATACAGAAACTCAAAGGGACAGAGAAGTAGAGTGTGGCTGACACCTAGTTTCCAAGAGGGACGATGCACGTTTTTAATACCTTCACTATCAGCTCTGCACTCCTCTTGCCTCCCCTGCAGATCAATGAAAGATTTGCTGATGAAGTTTAAGCTAGGGCCAGAGAAAGCCTGCCTCTGGGGTAGATGGATGAACAGTTGCTATGGAGATGGACCTAAACAACAACTCCAAGGCAGAGCCCTAAGCAAGGACTGTCCAAGCAGTAGAAAGTTGGGTGATAGGTGTCTAATGGATCCCTCACTGGCCCAGGATGTCCCTTCCCACTCTTACCTGTACTGTTTGTACCGTGTAGATTTTCTTCAGATTTGAGGCACACTCAGCTGCTGTGGCACCAGGGAGTGATCTATCATCAGGGAAATAACAAAGAAGTAGACAGATCCAGTCAGTGATTGTTAGTTATTCCACAATATAACTACGCAGGTTTTGATCACACGCAGGTCCAGAGCCTCAGAAAGGGACATCTAGAGATAGATGGTAGCTTGAATTTAGATCCTTTTTCCTGAGGGCATGTATTTGTTTCTCCTAATAGGCAGAAATATTTATTCTGTGGAAATTTAATAGATAAAAAGGGTAGAGTACACAAGAAAGGTATTGGAAGCTTTAAAATCACATAGTAAAAAAAAAAAAAAAACATGAGCATATCTTACTAACATGTAGGCACAGTTCAGGACTTCAGATAAGAAACTGTCTGCTTTGCCGTTGGCAAAGAGAATACAAAGCTGTCCTCTGTGTGATCAGCTTAAACCCTGTAACACCCTTGTGGTAAATACCCATGCTCCCTGTGGAAGCAGAGGACCATTCAGCTATTTGAGAGACCACTATTAGCAGTCGGTCTTAATTCTCCCCCTAAATTTCTTGCCTTAGTACTTTCCCCTGAGGTCTTATGAATTGTATGGGCGGAATACATTAATCTCTAGTTTCTATATGTTCCACTAGATGGCAACACACTACAGGTTTATCCTCTGGGAAAAGAAAAATCACATTTTGGCTTTCTAAGTACAGTTCCTGGGATGGGGCTGTATGGATCTATAGCTATTCAAGTCTAGAGATATTCATACCCACTGTGAGCGCTACTGTTTCTCCTTCTTCCTGCCGACTTAGCAGTCTGTACTCAGAGGCACTGGGATCCTTGTCAGTAGCAAGTTTAACGACACTGCACCACACAAACAATGCTCAGAAGCCCGTGTCTGGTTGTGGGCAAGGAATCAAGCAAGGGCTTGCTAAGGGAAGCATCCTGTTCACAGTAAACACACTAGGATCTAGAAACTATGAAAAAAACACTCTTCACCAGCCACTGACCCTAATGACCCTAAGAGTCCCAGAGGTTATCATCAGGGGACACCCTAAAGATGTAGAGACAACCTAAACCAACTCTCAAGCAAAGGCAATGAGATAGCAAAGGGGACAGGGCTCCACCACCCACGTTCTGGAACCACTGAAAACATCAGAGCTGGGGAGATGACTCAGTGGGGGAAGTGCTTGCTTGGTAAGCATGAGGACCAGAGTTCAGACCCTCGCTTAGCATCCACATGAAAGCCAGGGGCAGTGACAGACATCTGTGACCCCAATGCTAGAGGAGACAGGTGGATGCCAAGTGCTTGCTGGTCAGTCATCTTGCTGAAATGGCAAACCCCAGGTTCAGTAACAGACCACCCTGACTCATAAACTAAGATAGAAATCAATAGAGGGAGACACACAACATGGATCTCTGGCCTTCAAGCTTGGGCATGCACAGTGGCATACACGTACATACATCACACACATATACACAAATCAAAATATCAAGAGACATTTGGAATAGCTCCCTTGTCTAGAGGTCAGTAAGGACGCAAGTATGGACTAGTAGTGTGATGTCTTATCACCCACTAGGCATGTAAACTCTAATAAATAAGTCATGATTTTATAACTATTTCCTAGCTGTTTGCAAATTTTATGGCTTTTATGGTTCAAAAGCAAAATCACAACCACAAACATGATTGCCCTTCTGTGCCAGCTATTATGTATCTAAGGCAACCTGAGCAAACAGCGGTGAGGAACACATAGAGACCAACACCCTGTTGATAACAGCAGCTGCCTGGACCCAAAGAAACCCATCAGGCAGCATGGAGGGTCTGGACTGCGTCTATTAAAGCCTCTATTTGGACACAGATAAATATGCTATGCAGGTTAGTCCGCTCGTAGAAAAGAAAAGGACTCCCCTCTTTCTCTCTCTCCATATATATATATATATATATATATATATATATATATATATATATATA
>JADRCH010000017.1:5849805-5889806 GCA_019843965.1 Rhynchomys soricoides
ATATATATATATATATATATATATATATATATATATATATATATATATGCGTGTGTGTGTGTATGTATGTATGTATACATGTTGTGGCATGGACTATTAGAAAGTCTATTGCTTTTACATAAAAATCAACTGGCACTTAATCCAACTAATTTTTCTTTCTTTGTACAGTCTGGCTGACTGCTCTACCACATACCTGAGCAAATATATTCCTGGATCCTACAAGCACTTTAGACAGGATTCTACCCCTAACTGCATTCAGAAAGCGGGCAGGCCAGAGCCTAAGGTATGGAATGAATTCTGTGGCTTTTTAATCTGTAGAATAAAATTATATATTTGAAGTTTTCACTGATTTTTAAAGCCACTCTTCAATTTAGGATGCCTTACGGTGAGTGTTTAATGTGTTTGCTTCATACATTACCGTCGCAAATTACACAAACCCAACATTCAGGTGGTGGGTCCCATTTAACTTTCAAAAGTTACGAATACGCACTTGGTCTTCAAGGTTCTTTTTAAGGATCCTGATTCTATCTGGTTTTGTGACACTCCAGGGTAGGAGACAATTGTACAAGTCACTTAAGGTCTCTGCTTCAGTGTCCCACGTGTTTGAAGATGCTGGGTCTCCAGAGCTCAGGAGAAGCATCTGGAAGGAAGTAACTAAGATACACTCATCAGTGGAAGACAGTGGAGTTTGGGAGCCCATGTGAGGAGCCAGGCTCCAGCTGCTGTTGAGTGACAGAAATCTTGCAGTGGTATTTGTGACCATTTTGCAGAGAGCACGCTGGGGCTCAGAGAGGCATGGCAACATTCCCAAGGACAAAAACATTTAACAAAACCAGATGATGTGCTTGTGACGATCTCTTCTTATCCCACACTGCAGAGCTACCCAGTCAAATCACAGCAATTACAAAACCCAAGTCTCATACACACTAAGCATGTGCCCTACAATTAAGTGCACATTTTCATTGCACTTGTGCAATGAAAACGCACATGTGTGTGCATGTGTGTTTTAGGATATCTCCACCAATCACTCTCTACCATCATTTGGAAGACAGGGTCTCTCACTAAACCTGGAACTCACCAACTGACTAGGCTGCCTGGTCTATAAGTAGTACCTGGGATCCTCCTATGTCCTGCTGTGCTGCTGGGATTGTAGGCATGGTTACCACACCTGGCTCTTTACATGAGGGCTGGGGATCAGCACTAAAGTCTTCATGCTCATATAACAAGCACTATTTCTACAGCCCACACTTGTATTTCTAAAAGTACAAAACAAAAAACAAAACAAGAAAAAACCCTGCCTTTTCTGATTGTATGTGGAATGTGTGCGGGTGTGTGTGTGTGTGTGTCCATGTATGTGAATGTGTATATGTGTGCTATGTTCATTCATATGTGCACACATGGAGGCCAGAAGCTGATGTCAAATATCTTTCTCTATAACTGTCCACTTTTAAATGTATTTATTTTTCAGAAACAAGGTCTTTAATATATTTCACTAAACCTGGAGTTTGCTGTTCGGGATACATTAGTTCTGCAGTAAATCTCCAAGGTTCTCCTGTCTCAGCTCCCCACTGCTGGGGCTGGGGGTGTGGTTGTAAGCACACCAGGTATGGATTTCACGCAGGTGTTGAGGATCCAATCCTCACCAATTGCAGAGCTACTGAGCCATCTCCCCAGCCCCACTCCCTGTCATTTCTCCAGGAAACTTTATGGTAGAATCTCAGTGTATTCTCAACAAGGCCACCACTTCAGCTTAACTTTATTATTAATTCAAGAGTGAGCCTGTGGGAATTAGAAGACATGGTTTAAGATAGTCTTTCCAATGAAGCAGGGTAGGGAAAGTCCTCACAATACCCAACAGGAACATGCTTGGCCACAGCCAGCCTTTGATAGGCTAACAGCATAAAGGCTAGGAAGGAAATGTCAGGCTCCACAGAAACTCAGTGTGGTCATTAGAATGAAACGTACCTAAGTGGCAGCACCGTTTCGGGGGAGGTTACAGAATCTTTAGGAAGCAGAGCCTTGCTGGATAAGTCACTATGGTGGGCTTTGAAGGCTTACAGCCTCCTTCCTCTTTCTGTTCTCTGTTCCCTGTGTGCAGACGAAAGGTGATCAGCCAGCTTCTTCCTCCTGCTGCCATGCCATGGCTTTCCTTGCCATGATGAGTGTGTGATCCACCTAGTTCTCAGGAACCCTAAGCAAAAATAGACCCTTTCTCCTCCAGGTTACATTTGGTCATGGTGTTTGATCCCAGGGACCACAAAGTAGACATTTTCCAGTTACTTCCTGAAGGAGGTTGTGATTCTGATTTCGGAGGGCTCATCTAGCTGCTGGGTGGTTTTATAAACAGCTGTCTTGAAGACCAGCATAGCAATGTTGTCAGGCCTGTGTTGGCTTGGTTGGTCAGTCCAGGTTTGGTATTCTATGCACCAGACTTGATTCTGATAGTCACTAAAACACACTGCTGTGTCTCAACCTCATCCCGAACCTCAGGTTTCCTTAACAAGCAAGATTGGGACACAGCCACAGAGCCCATTTTAGAAAGGCAAACAAGCCAGGGTTTTCAAGTGGCCTGCCTTGTAAACAGGCCAGTGTGCATGGATTTGCTGATTCAAGTTGTTGGTCTGCTGTCATTTACTGTGACTTTTTCTTCATTACTGAGGCAACCAGACCTCACACACTAGGCAACTTGGCTATATCTTCAGCATTTGATTTTCTAATATTTTGAGACAGGGTCTCACTATGTTGTCCGTGCTGGCCTTGAATCTGAAATCCTTCTGCCTCAGCCTCCTGACTAGTTGGGACTATAGGTCTGTGGCTGCTTCCTGAGAAGGCAATGCAGACTAAGTAAGGCTGCTGCCACATAAGCAACTGAAGGGCAAAGATCTAGAATAGATTTCAAGCAAGGAAAAGTCTTACTAAAACCACATATGCAACATATAAAACCACATTGCAACATATAAAACCACATATGCAGCATCTATCTTTAGTGCATATTTCTACTTTATCAATACCAGAGATCACATCTTCTATAGAGAATACTAGTCAGAGCCCTCTGCCTGCAGACCTGTGTGTTCATCTGGAATGGTAGTGTCTCAGATGATTAAAGGCAATATTGGAAGGTATTTTGTGTTGCTGCAAGTAGGCAGGTGAACCTCGATAATGCCCCACAATACAGAGGCTTCTGGCTAAGCAGGTGAACCTCCATAATGCCCAACAATACAGAGGCTTCTGGCTAAAAAAAAAAAGTCCATAGAGCAGAAAGCTCCAATATAGACATGAGAGCACCTTGGGGGATTTATCATTCATAACACTGCAAACATTTCTACCTCTCTTGGAGTTTAGGAGACAGTGATGATCACTCTAGGCAAAGCCCTTGGAGTGTATGTTCTACACACGGCATCTCTGCTTTCTGAATCTAGCCCTGCCCCCATCCCCCTGGCAGGGTCCTAGAGGCAAAGAAACAAAGTTTGGAACTGCTTTATTTTCCCAGAAAAGAAGAGATGGGAAAGAACGCTGACAAGGGAGTACACATGCAACTTGTGGCCATTCCCAGAGGACCACAGATGTGGGCCATTCTGCAACCTAAGATCAGGCCTGTATTCTGGTTCTCTCCTCCCTGCATACATGACCCTCCCTGCAACGTAGTACTGGAGCTGAGGACACTGGGGGAGTGCCAGAGTCTAGATTTTGAACTGTTCTAGCCAAGTCTACCCTCTACTTAATAGCTATAATGTAAACTCAACCTCCTGCTACTGAGCATGTATTAGCTCTGATTCCCAAAGCAATTCTGCCAGGTTGATAACATAACTTACACTTACCTGGATTCTTCCTCATGTGCTGCCTCTGATGCCATGGCCTTCCTATATCCCAGGGATCTCTTGATAAAATCACTGTAAGCATGGTGATCCACAGAACAGATATTATTGCAAGTCCCTCCCTCCTGTTCCTGTATTACCTGTTTTCTTAAGGTCCACCCATTACTCTTGTCCATTCTCCGTCCTTTGCTACACTGTGGGAGATACCAAGATGCAGAGGCAGGCAAGGCACCAGTGCCTGTCAATACAAGTTGCATAGCTGTGGAGGAGGAACATTCTAGATCGTTGCTGAGGGGTCGGCACAGGAGGAAGCCAACACACCCAACAAAGGCCACTGAGGGACAGGAGCAAGAAAGCTATAGAGACTAATTACTCTCTGTAATCAATCCCTCCTAGGAAAAACCCAGCTTTGCCCCTAGCCTCACCTTCTGCTTCCCCCCTCTAGAAGCTCCTACCTATTGCTTTGCTGCCTGGACACATGAGCCAGTGCTAGGTAGAAATTTCTTTTACATGGTGCATCTAAATGCATCTAGTCAGCAGTAGTTCCTGCTGACTGCAGACAGACCGACTGACCGACCAGGACACACTAGGTAAAAAGAGAGAAAAGGCCACACAAACAGCTGAGAGCCTCTTGTGTTCACCTGCAGAGAGGACACCTACCAGGCTCTCCCAGCTCTAGGCTGCAGACATGGTGGATGCTGACTCTTAGTGAATTTAGTTAATTAAGAAACCACTGGTTAAAGCAGAAGGGATCTGGACCCTGCCAAATCAATGATTAAGGTCAAGACGTCAGAGAGCTGTTGATGTTACTTAAGACCAAATGCTAAGTTCCTTTTTTTATATTACTCCTGTGTCTTTAACTTAACAGGATACTATAGAATGGATCCTAAGATTCTCTTTTTAAAATTGATGAAAAAGTCTCATTTGGAGAGTCGGGAGGAGGCTAGAAATCTAGTAATACTAGACCAACTGTTCTACTTAAACTATTCCCAAGCACTACTTGAGTATAAAATTTTACTATTTACAAACCACATCTACTCATTAAGACAAGCCCTGAGACACTTCACAAGAATCCACTCTCTTCACTGACTTCTCAAATGTCTGAAGCACAGTTCCCTCTTTGTTTCTTTGGGAGATCCTGTGGGCCAGTGACTGAAGCGATTATATGTCTTTTGCACGTGTACATGCCATGTTCCACCTCCACTTGGCAGATAAGATCACTAAGGTTGAGCCAGTACAGGGACTCACTAACTGACACACAGTTGGCAGTGGCAGAGCTGAGACTTGAGCCACAGTTGGCTGATGTCTTATGTCAGTGGTGGCCCTTGAAGGAACCCACCCTGCATGCAGCACAGACCCAAACACCACACCTTGCAATCTTTAACTCCGACATTCCAGATGAACACTCTCTCTGAGGTGTACCCTTAAAGAAATGGCCACTGCAGGTGGACCTTGGAGTCAGTTCCAAAACAATCTTACCCATGGCACCACTCCCCATCCATCCTGATATTTGGTGAGACTTCTCACAAAGCAAAAGTGTTGTAAAGGTTTCCCACACTCGACCTGTACCTTGGTCACTTGAAGTGTGCACAAGCAGCAGCTCCTGGAAGCTTGTTAGAGGCAAGTTGCGTACCTAGGTCCCAGACATGTTAAGTCCCTGGGGTTTCTAATACTCCGTCTACTGGTCATGCTGGCCCTGTATCATCTGAATAAAATCACCACAAGCAAAGCAAACATCTTTATGGTAAAAAGTCCAGTGAGTAGGAGCATCATAAGCAAAATGTAAAAGCCACTGTTCTAACAGAGCCCTCAACACCACTCAAAGATATCACCAAGGCAACGGCATTCTGATTGTGGAGGATGGTCCTGTTCAGGGGCTTGAACATGAGGTTTCAGACAGGGCTCTTTTTAGTCTCTGCATTAAAATCTCCCCCCCCCCCGTGTGTGTGTGTGTGTGTGTGTGTGTGTGTGTGTGTGTATGTGTGTGCGTATATGTGTGTATGTGCACATGAGCATGCATGAATATGGACTCAAGTGTACCTGCCATATGTGCCCTGTGTAGAAAAAGCCCAGGTGTTGTGTTCACCTTCTACTTTGAGGCTAGCTGGCCTGCACATTTCTGGGAATTCTCTGTCTTTGCCTCCTGTCTGGGAGTGCTGGGATGTAAACATGCTCTTACAGCTGGCATGACATAGTTCTGGGGATTCAAACTCACAACCTCATGCTCACACAGCCATTGTTTTACCCAGTGAGCTATTTCCTCAGCAATCTCTGCAAAGTTTAATGCGGGGGGGGGGGGTTGGGAGGTTGGGGGATTGTCCTTGGATGAATCATCTTCCATGAAAGCAGACCTCAATTTCCCCATATGTGAAATTAAGTGGCTGAAACTAAGAGCTTACTTCTGAGTCTACTCCACTGCATGATATAACACACAAGAGAATGATGTCCCATTTACTGTTTCTATTCCCAGGGAAGCACTGGTAAGGATCTCATGGTCACCCAGTGCTTTACTTCAATTCTGCTTCTCCCCTGCACTGCTAGGTAACCTCAGCATTTTCATCTATAAAATATTCCTGGGACATCCTTTGCAGTATCATGAAGATCTTATGCTTGAGTTTACACAGCACTTGGGTCACTGTTTAATACACAGGAGTCATATTAACACAGCACACAGTATGTCATATTAACAGGGTAAGATGGGGAAAGGCAGTTAATAGGTAATATAGTACAATGTCTCCAATCATATGCCCAGTACACATACACTTTGTGAAAGGCATGAATGATGACAATAGTCAAATGTCCTACAGGAGATGATTTCATTTTAGCCAAGAGAACAAATCTGAAGGGGAAAGACTTGAAAGTCAGGGATGTATCTGCCGAATCCAGCCTTCCCGAGCAATTTACATCAGCTGTCAGGGGGAAAACACACAGGCCCAGTACCGTGACTAAGCATGCCCCTCGTACATCATTCACTCCATTAAAGATGATTTCATTTTAATCACTTTTAGATAGATCTGTGGCTTGCGGCTACACCAGTTTCCTGTTTGAGAGTCACATACAAAAAGGGGCTGAGCTTGCTGCTGACAGTTAGCCTAAGTCTGCTGAAGCTGTCCGCATTACCAAGCATTCTCCATTTTTATCCAGCTTGGATTTCACCCTGCTTCCAAACATTGCCCTTCCTGTTCTACAGTAGCCAAGGGGCTCTTCTCATCTTCACTTATAATTACTCTTTCAGGGCCAGAAGTGGAGTGGGGAGGAACAACACAAGTTCCTTGACCCCATTAGACAGACTGGCTCCTGAAGTATCCTCACACCACACGGTCTGCTGCCTTGGGTTTCCCAGCACTCAGGAGGCAGAGGAAGACAGAGTTCAAGGCCAGCCTGGTTTACAGAGTGAGTTCCACAACAGACAGACAGGGCTATATAGAAAAATCCTATCTTAAACAAACAAACAAAAAAAGTCTTTTATTGTTGTTGTTGGTGGTTTTTGTTGTTTTGTTTTGAGTAGGCACTACCAACCAAGAATGAGTAACTTTTCAGAGTAAGGATACTGAAGGCCCTGGCCATTCTACAAGAAGCATTCACTGGTCTACATGTGGAGAGGCTGTGCAACCATCCCTCAGGGACGGGCATTCACTGCCAAACAGATCAATACTGAACCCCTTTACAAAAATAAAACCGCCAGCCACTCAGAGTTTGCAGAGATACAAGGGAAGAGAGGGAGGAGGAGGAGCCTCAACGTCAGTCTTCCTCTTCCCTCTTCCCATGTCTTCTGCCGACCTCATGCACGCAAGCCACTCAGTGAAGAGAGATTATGTAGGATCTCCTTTGCAAGCCTGGCACCACCTCTGCATGCCAAATTTACGGGTATGGACCATGAGAATGCATTAGGATGCATCACACCCTGCAAGGTGGATATCTCAGAATTCCTTGCCTTAGGATTCTCACGTGTGCTCCTGAAGCATGTGGTGTGTGAGGTGGCCTGCTGGGGGGAAGCTCACGCTGTGGTCCCGGCCACGCTCTCTTCTCTCTGACTCTAAGTGAACTGAACTCCGATATGCTCAACTCATAGGATTAACGTATACATAGTAACATTCCAGCTCAGATGCAAGGCGCATTGTGATGAGAGACACGAATCCTCTATACCCAGAGGTCTTACTGCACAGGTCCCTGGCAGGGTGGAAGCTGGCATTCTAATAGCACAGGCTGGTGATTCTGATGTTACAGTCAGAGGACTACACTTTCAGACACACAAACTTGGTGCCGCTGAGCTGGATGGGTTGAAATTGGTGGCAGATGTAGATAATGGTTCACCTTTGTGGACCAAAACAGAAGTTCTGGATGAACAGATAGCTCAGTAGTTAGGAGTACTGGCTGTTCTTCCAGAGGACCTGAGTTCAATTTCCAGCACCCACATTACAGCTTACAACTGTCTTTAACTCCAATACTAGGTGATCTGAAAACCTCTTCTGGTCCCTGTAGGCACAAGACATGCATGTGGTCTACAGACATACATGTAAGTAAAAACACTCATATACATAATAGCAGTAAACAACAACAACAACAGAAGCTCACAAACACAAAACGCCTGCTATGTGCCGGGCACGGCCTTAGATCACAGACATGAAGACATTAGCATCTCAGCATCAAGAGTAAGATAAAAAAAAGATCAAATCTTTGCAATAGAACCTACAAAGAAATGCTTCAGAGGAACCAAAGAGTAACAGGATGTAAGCATCAGGACCAAGGAAGAATGAGTTAGCCAGGTCCTCAGGGTAGACCATGGGTCATCCTGCATCCCAAAAGCAGGAGCTCAGAAGACAAGGTTCACTACTAGTGAAGTCCCTAATCCACTTAAGACAAGCATCAGAAGTTTGCTGTTACTGAGGGAGAGAAATGGCAGTGGTTTGCCAGGTCAAAAGGAGAGCTTCAAACTTGAGAAAGCAAATTATACATTGTTATTATAACTTATAAGCTTAGGGTTTTCCTTAAAAACAAAGTTTTTTTGTTTTGTTTTGTTTTTGTTTGTTTATCTTGATACATGGCTCATGTCTAAAGCCAGCTGTGGTGGCACATGCCTGATATTCCAGCACTCCAGAGAGTTAGAAAGTAAGATATTGAGTTCAGGGCTACATAAGACCTTGTCTTGAAAAACAAAATGAAACAAAACCCACTATGACTGATATCTAACACACTAACACACTAACACACACACCTCACTACTGAGGGCCTCTTTGGTAGAAGTTCAGGTAGAGATCTAGAACATCTCTACTTCATCTGAGCACACACACCTCAGCAGAGGCATGAGAGACATTAACTGTTGCATGGTAAGAGGGAGGCCATGATGGGAAGATTGGGTATATGTGCAGTATGTGCAGAAGGGTTACGCCTCACAGACAGGGCATGCTTAGAGAGGGAGGAGCCTGGGTACCAGGCGGGTACCAGGCAGCTCCCTAGGTAAGCTTTGATGCTCCTGGAGCTATAGGTGACCAGGGCCAGCAGGAAGAGTTGAGAAAGGCTCATGTAGAGGACGGGATGTCTTAGATTTTAGTGAGTTTGCTAAGGGTCACTAAGACTACAAAAGTATAGCTATAGATAAAGCAGCGTCCTTGGAAAAGAAGATGCAAGGATCAGACAGAAATGGCTCTTTGAGATGCTGGTGGTCCAGTGGGGAACAACATGGATGAGCAGAAAAGGAAGACACTGGAGAGATGTCAGCTCCATTTTGGAGTAATCAGAAAAGCATCCAGACTGCAGACCTCCTGGCTCTTGGCTATACGTGTCTAGACTTGAGAAGAGAGTGAAAGGAACTGACAGACGTGTACAAGAGTGAAGTGAGTCACCACAGGAAAGTGCAGTTGCTATGAGAAGAATTCAACACCACTGTGAACACTACACCAGATCTGAGAAGTGAGCAACCACAGTCAGAGCTCATGTTCTAGGTAAAGACCACCAGCTAACGGCAGAGATTCTAAAGACAAGATGTAACACATCGGAGACTTGGGGTGCACATGTGGAGGCATGTGTACCCTTCAACATCAGTGGTCAGGGAAGGTGTTGCCAGGAAGGTGACATAGGAGCAGAAACTGGAAGGACACAGAAAGAGCAGACTACAGATTTGAGAAGGTAGTCCAGACAGCAAAGGCAATGGTGGCAGCAGCACAGACAAAGGCCCACACTTGGGACACTGGAGAAAGAACAAGGTGGCCTGGAGGGAGAGCAACAGAGCTGAAGGGTGTAGTCCCCGGTTATTATTCCTCAGTTTCTGCTCTGGGCAAAGGTAGCTACAGATGGCTCCAGGATTTGGGGGGCTGAGAAACTAGGACAGAGATAGCATTAACTGTTAACTGCTCATATCTAAGCTCAGAAGACACTAGGGGAGGGCAGCTGATACGGTAGCATGGTGCATGTGCAGGGCAGGCAGAGGCTGCAGGATCTGCCCGTGCTGTTCTGTCACCTCCTGCTTCAGCTGCAGCTACATGGCTTCCTGTGTAGGACAGGCCCAAGGGCTGGGTCCTGTGAGAAAGAGAGGGCAGGAGGTCACCACACAAGGAACAGGAAACATGCAGAGACACTAGTGGGAGTGGAAGGCAAGAACCAAGCAGAGTTTAGATACCCAGTTAATGGGAAGAAGTCTCTTCATCCTGTGCACTGACCCATATACTTACATTCTTAGCCATAAAGCCCAATGATTTCAGCCAAATAAGGTTTGGCTTTGCAGTTGACTACTTAAACTGCAAATAATTTTTGAAGGATTCTCCAACTGCCTGGTAGGGAAATGAATCTAGGATGCTGGCTTCCTACTACTGAATTCATCGATGTGTGTGGAGGCCAGGAGTCAACCTCAGTTATCTCTCCTCAGTGAGGCCCCTACCCACCCAACCCCCATCTTCTTTGGTCCTCTCCAGAAAAGTTCTCTCTCTCTCTCTTGTTTTGTTTTGTTTTTTGTTTGTTTGTTTGTTTTTGTTTTTCGAGACAGGGTTTCTCTGTGTAGCCCTGGCTGTCCTGGAACTCACTCTGTAGACCAGGATGGCCTCGAACTCAGAAATGCACCTGCCTCTGCCTTCCAAGTGCTGGGATTAAAGGCATGCGCCACCACTGCCCGGCCAGAAAAGTTCTCTTACTAAGCTGGAACATAGGCCAAGTAAGGATAGGCTGGGTAGCCAATGAGTGTCAGTGAACCACCTATCTCAGTACTGAGATCACTAGTATGGCATGAGTACTTCTGAGTGCTACATCACTATGCCTGGCTTTTTACTTGGGCCCTCAGGAAGAGGCTGGAGGAATGAAGGTCCTCCTGTGTGCACAGCAGTTTACCAACCCAGCTTTCTCCTCTGCCCCATCAGTTGAAACGTATTGAGCTCTTGAACTCCACACCAGGGCACCGATTCAGTACTTGACATCCATCACTCACAACAGCCTTGTGCAACACACGCCACAGTTGTGTTCACTTAACACTGGAGTGCAGCTGGGTGAGCCTGGACAAGGTGTTCCTCATCATCATACAGTCAGCTATAAGGTAGGACTGCCTGAGACAGGGGCTAGAAGGAAGCTGAAGAGTAGCAGGCGGCCTTCTACTGTGGGTCTCCAGACTGAGGGAAGGCTGCCCTGCAGCTCTCATAAGAACCTCCCTACTCTCTGCAGTGTTCCTTCTCTGGGGGGGAAATTCCAAGTTAACTTCCAGAACCTGAGGTGGTCTTCCCAAGTGTGCCTGGGGGTGGGTAGGACCTCTATAAATAAATACGGTAGACTCTCAGGGAAGAAAAATAAAGTTCAATAAAAATTACAAGATGATGGATCAGGCACAGTATTGAAAGTAGTAATTTCTAAAGGAATACATCGTGCCTATTAAAGGGTTAGACACGACAGAAATAACACATTTCATTTACTGACTTTTTAGCAGGAGGAGGGAGTGCAAATCAATATAAGAAAGATGTAGTTTGTACTTTTACTAAAGCAATCTATTCTTAGGGCTGTCCTCCCTCTGCCCAGGGCTGAAAACCCAGGGTCTGGTTCCTGAAACACACGTGCTCTACAACTGAGCTACAACACCAGCCTACGTAGTCTTATGTTAGAAGACATTATATGTTTTCGTAAAGCATGCTTGGACATACAGGATTGACACCTTAGAACAGTCCTAAAGTATGTGATTCGAAATAGACTAGAATTTAATCCACTGAAAGTGGGGCTCTCTCAATCCTGTTTTTACTGCTCAGCACACCCACAGTTTGGACAAGCCCAGTTGAATACCTTGAAAACATATACCAGGTAACAACTCCACAGTTAGAAGACACCTTTGAAAACAAAGACATGATTTCACTCTGCTAATGACTGCCAAAACCCAAAGCCACTCCTGCTATGGCAGCCAAAATCTGGAAACTCAGAATGAAAGTGAAAATGTTTTTACAAATCTCTCCCATCCCCAACTTCTCTGTGTCTCCAGAAAACAAACTGCTCCAGGTGTAAATTCTTAGAGGTAGGAGCTAATCTGTCAGGAAAAGGATTGTCTTCGCTTAAAACGGGAATATCAGTTTTTAAGAACTTGCAAAGCTAACAATAAAACAAAACATCCGTGTAGAGTATAAAACTAAGTCTGTCCGGAAACTGTCACATACATTTCCTCCTAACTCTTAAACCATGGTAAACAGTTTCATCAAAATTCCCACACACTTGTGGAAACAACTTGATCTATCGCTACCCGCACAGATGACAGGTGTTAAAGAAGGGGCTGGATATCCACGCATCTATCCACACAACAAAACTAGTAGTTCTACTACCACTAAAGCAGTTCTAGGTGCTGGGACTCTGCATGCAGCCAAAGCCAGCCCCTGCTCGGTGTAGGGCCAGCGATGAAGGGCCTGATAACAAACTGAAAATAAGTTCACACCTCAAGAAAGCGGAAGCATTGAGCATTGTGATGGAAAACAAAGCAGGATGGAGATACAGGATCCTGTGAGAAGTTTCTATTTTGGACAGGGATCTGAGACCTCACAGGCGAGAGCTCTGGAGCTGTCTCCGCAAAGCTGTCCTGTGTCACAGAAGCCCCAGCTTACTCCAGACCCCCTGCCAGGGCTAGGGGTGCAGGTGCCCACAGAGAGGTCCCAGCGCTTCCCTGCCACTGTTCGACTTTTCTGACTGCTGACACCGCAAAGGTCAAGTCTCAAGCAAGCCCAGCACCCCAGGGATACGCGGGGCAGCCTACCCCGGCCATTCGCGACTCCCTGCCCAGCTGGTTGGACTCTATCGGGGACGCGCGGAACTCTTGTTGCATTCGCGCGAGGCCCCCCCGGCAGCGACGCGCGTGGGGCGAGGACGCGGCCGAGACAAAGCGGCGGGGCGCGGCCCTCACCTGTCCAGCCAGAAAGTCCAGGGCGAGTGCAGCGGGACGCCGCCTGGCTCCGGCCGCAGCGCCGACAGAGCCTTGCCGAGAGACTCGCTAGCCTCGGGGGGCGCGGCAGCCGGGGGCAGCGCCATGTTCTCCGCCGGCCAGACCGCGGACAAGCAGACCGGAGCGCCTAGTAGTCTCTAGGCGCCAGCCCCGCCCCGCCCCGCCCCGCCCCGCGCCCCACCCCGACCGGCCTCGGCCCTGTCCCAGTCCAACAAAGGCCAGGCCCGCGCCGGGAGCAGAGGACCCGAGGGAGAAGGGCAGAGGAACAGTCACCCGGCTAGCCCCGCAACTGGGGCCAAGGACAGATGGAAGGTCCGGCTAATGGATCAGTGCGGATGGAGTCTCAGAGTCCAACAGTGCGAGAGAGGAAGGAGAGGTGGACTGACATACCAGCAATCAGAAGGCTGGATGGGAAGGCTGGCAGATGGCTGGAGGAGGGACGGAGGGATGGAAGGGCAGATGGAAGCACAGTTGGATGTGACAGATAGATGGAGAAAGGACCAATGGCCGAACAGATAAAGAGACTCCAATGTCTGAGAGTGCAAAAACAAGGTACTAAAGGCACTAACTGAGGCCATGGAGTTGTACTGAAGCTGTGCATGCCTGGTGGCAGGGATAAAGTTTCCTAACAGGGTATTATTATAAGGGAATGAGGTTACTTTCCTTCCAACTCCAGAGCCACGATGTGCCCACAGAATGCCCAGCTTTCAAGAGAATCTTCAGAGTTAGCCAAAGTTCTCCAGGTCTGCCTCCAAGCCCAGGAGAGGAAGAGAGAGGGAGCTGCAATTCTGCACACACAGCCTACACTTGAGAAAATCCAGGAAGTCACTGTAGCCATGAGACTACTGAGTTCACAGTTAGAGGAACCCTCAGGCAAGACTCCTCCTAGGCCTCCGTTAACTCTGCCTTCCAGAGAAAGGCAAAGGCCTTGGAGGCATATTGTAGGTTTCTGGCCTCCAGCAGCTGGGGACTTGCAGTTGGTCAACTCATCCATTTTCTACCTGACCAGCATTTATTTTGCTTTCTGCTTCAGAGAGAATGCTGGAAGATAAGGGTTTTTATGGCTTCGTGATAGCTTGTCCTGAACCCAGGGCAGGTGTCCTCCCCACAAGCTAGCCAAGGCAAGATAAAATAACAACAAAACAGTCTGTGTGCTTTGTGACCCCTTCTTGGAATGTAACAAGGTTCTGGAAATTTGACTGTCTGAGCAAGTTTTCCATCACTGAGATACCAGAGTCCACCTGGTCACATGCTTTGTTGTTTAGTCTTTCTTTACTTTTCAACAAAATATTACATCTGTGATGTCATTAAAGCCTTTCTGAGAGCTTTACACTATTAGCTTGTATACCCCTTAAATAATAAGATGTGGAAGATATTATCCACTTATCTTAGAGATAAAGGACAGAATAGGTAGGTTAACCCCAAGGTCACATGATTAGTGCATGGCAAAACTGAGATTTGAAGAGGCTTGTTAAGACTCTAGAGCTGAGGATCTCCACTTCCAGTCTTTTCTGCACATCTGCACAGAATGAAATGAAATGAAGGTCTGGAGAGTAAGAGTAAAGTCATAAATAGGAGGACCCAGGCTCTCCCAAGACAGTCAATATGCCTCCCGAAGGAAACTGTCACTAACAGCTTCTAGAAAAATACACATGTGTGCATACAAACATACATCTCAATTTATAAACTGCATCTCCAAATCTTTTTATAGAAGAAACAGATGCATTTAACATCAATGCTGCACTTTGATTTCTTATTTGACATTATGTCTCTGAACATCTTTCAAATCAAGACACACATATCTACCTCACCCAGGGTGCTTCACTCACTGTAAAGCGGCAGCCCCAATGGCGTGTACTTTCTAGCTAGTCTCTTTCCTAAGTAAACCCACCCTGGGCATCTTCATAATTACACCCTCACCCATACAGGCTCACTTCAGAGAACAGCTGCCTGCGTTTAAAAAATCTGATCCATGCTGCCAAGCTGTACAAGATAAGCACATATCCATGTATGTGAGTTATAAATAGCGCCTGACTCTGAAGACTCAGTGACATTTATCTGTATGAAATTCTAAAGCATCAGTAAAGAGGGTGGCTGCTTTCTAATGATCACAACTAGTCAAACTGTCATAGTCTGATTCTTCCTCATACCCTGTAATAATCACTCAGCCAGAAAGGACCAGCTTCACATGGCTATCTCCAGTTCCTATAAAATAAAAAGCCATATAATAAACTCCTTCTAGGACTTAGGACCAGAAGGAGCCAGAAAGTTTTTCTGCATTACATATCACCCCTCTGCTTTGGCTTCTAAGGCACTCAAAATTACATGTGCTGCAATCACAACATGGATATTCATCAATGAAGGAGCCCCTATATTTCTATGTTTGTTTCTGTCTCTATTTTAATGGCCTAACTGCATGTCTGCATCTTTTACTGTGAAGGCCTGAGGTCCATTTGGGAAGTTGGTGATACACAATGAGTAAAATAGAAATGACCTTAGGTTAACAAAGAATTCAGGCGACAAGGTTAAGGACAGGAGAGAAGATGTGAGCACTTCTGTCCCCTTCCCACCAAATACATGTTGATTCTCATTATGCTTTAAAATTATACTTCAGTGAAAACACATTAGGAACATTTCACTTGTATTCCCCACTTTTCAAGTAGATGGCAGGAGCCAGAGCCTCCAGGTAGACAGGGCACTTTGTGTTCCCTAAACAAACACAAGGCTATGAGAAAGGAAACTCCGAGGCCCAGAGAGGTGAGTTGACTTACCTGAGGCCACTGCTCTAGGTAGGACATGACAAAGGCAGAACTAGAATATGGGTCGCTTGAGGTTCAGGCCAAGGTGCTCTCTCATTGCATAACACACAATGCAGATGCCTTGGGGTGGCAGGAGAGAGGAAAAGGTGACCCCACAGCCCCTAGCAACAAAAACAACAGAAAGGACTTGAGGCACTCATAAATAATTAAGCAATTAGCTGCAGCAGTGATTCCCCTCCCCTCCAGTATCCAGTCACCAAGGCAACTTGGGCAGGGTGCCTGCTGGTTGCCTGGTAACAGTGTGGTCTGTTCCCCTGACATGCTCCCTAGGCATCAAAGGATTTGAGAGCTGGAAAGAACCTTCGAAGGGGATCAGCATTCCAACCCCTTCATTTTCCTGAGGAAATGGAGGCCCAGAGAAGCTGGGTAACTTGCCCAAGGTCACACAGCTACTCAGAGGCACAGCCAGGCTCCATATCCAGTCACTTTCCATTAGTGTACCAGGGATGCCCCAGGAGAACCATAGATGAGAGAGAAGCTCTCTCTATGGTGCCTAGAAGAACAAGAGAGTCGAAGCCAGTGAGCAAGCAAGCAAGAGACAGAGACCTTGAGTGCTCATGTGCAATTAGCAGGAGCTGGTAATCCCATCAGCCCAACTTTCATCATCACCATGGTAACATGGGTGAGGTGGGTGCTGGTTGCCTAGTAACGAGTGGTCCTCTCTCTTCCACTCATATCCAGCTCCCTGGGAGGCACAGAAACAGTAGAATGTTGGAGTTGGAAGAGAAGACAAGGATGCTAACTCAGTCCCCTTCTTTAAACAATGAAGGATTGAAAGATGTGTGGAAAGACTGCACATACATAGTTCAGGGCAAGCTAAGGACATTCCCTTTATTTATGCTCTCCTACAGAAGAGGGGAGCAAACCTTATACTTTAGTGCCAGAACATGGGTGTAAATGTCTGGTAGTTTTTTTGGTAATGGTTGTTTGTTTGTTTTTTTCTTTTTAGGTTTTGGTTTTTGTTTGTTTGTTTGTTTTTGAAAGGAGACAGTTCTACCATGTGTCTAGATAATGACAATGCTACATATAAAACAGCACAGAGTAGATCCTAGCAGTTAAACTTTGAGTCTCTAAGGCCAGAAAGTCTGTATGCCAAGGTTCCATAGGTGAGAAACGGGCCAGGCCAGATCCAACAGTCCAGATCCCACAAGTCATCACCATTACACAAGAAAATGCGTACATGACAGGTCAGTCACAAAGATGCTGCCAACTCCAGCCTGTGAATGCCTGCAGTTCTGCTAGGCAAATGCCACCATCCTAGGCTCTTGAGATCACCAGTGAACAACACAGACAGGAGAAACCTGTGTTGCAGTGACCAGGGTGCATGCAAGTATATGGCTGGATCTCTCCACTCTCTTGCTAATTGTTTGTCGGATGGGTGCAGGCCCTCACTGGCAATATGCTGTTTACATTGCTGGGCTCCTTCTCTGAGACTGACAAGTTTCCTGTTTACAGTTCGTGGTGCTATAAATAAGCCAACCTGCCTGTCTTCCACCTAGGAACTCCAAAGAAAAAAGGATGTCTGTGACCACTAGGTGGCAGACCTCAGACTACAGACACAAAGTGCTAGAAGGCACAACAAACCTGGGGCACAGGCCTGCATAGAGCCTCCAGCAGAGCCACTGTTTACAGTTGCTCAGTCCTAAAGCCATTGCTTGGAGAGGGAACGTGAAACAGTCTGGGACTCTAGAAGGGTGAGAGGAGACTGCAGTGTGTGCTTTAACATCAGTTGCCTTGCCTGAGTCTGAACTAGGCTTTAACAGCAATCCGTGGACATTAAATTTGCTGAGCCCCAAATTCCTCACCCAAGACAAGGAGATAGTGAGATGGGCTGCCTTATGTAGGACTGCTCTCTTTTATAAGATGTACACAGCAAGAAAGCTCAACCAGTGTTACTGACCCAGGATCTAATGGCTCCCGAGGGGCTGGTTCTGAGCTGCAAATGTAAAGACAGGTAAAGGATGTAGCACACCTGGACAAGCATTTGCCAGTGCAGTCTATTAGTCACTGAGCATAGAAAATATGGCATTGAGGCAGGGAATTCTGAACTCCATAGCCACCCACTTGTCCGTCCACTGTGGGCCTTGTCCTGTCTTCCCCATCCCTTCTGAGTTGGTCTTCCTTCTTTCATGAGGATGCCACCCACCCCTGCTCCTCATTCCTTGAGTCTCAGTAAAGGACATCATGGGCAGCTGCTACACACTCTTAGCTAGTCTCCATTTCTCCAACCCTGTCTTCTAAACAGCTGACACAGAAGCCTAGGTCCAAGCCTCCAAACACTGATCCCATCCTGCCCTACAGCTCTTCAGACTTCTTGTTACTCTCAGGACAAGCTACACTCTTTCTGGCAGCTAACAGGACCTAAGTTCCTTGTGCCTGTCCATCGCAGAGCTGCCTCTTTTCAGGACCTCAGAACTTCTCTAGGGCTACAGGGCAACTGTGCATCTATTTCTTTATTGACCCTCCAGTCCCTCTGCTCCTTATAACTGGCTCTGTCTCTTGCCTCAAGCTTCCACTTGAATGTTAAGTACCTCCTCCTGATTATTTCTTTCAGAGACCATGTCACAGGCTTCCTGAATCTACAGTGCACCCCCCCACACACACACGTACAGGAAAATCTGGTCTATGTCCTAGCACCCTGCACAGTCTGTTACCTGGTCTATGTCCTAGCACCCTGCATAGGTCTGCTACCTGGTCTATGTCCTAGCACCCTGCACAGTCTGCTACCTGGTCTATGTCCTAGCACCCTGCACAGTCTGCTACCTGGTCTATGTCCTAGCACCCTGCACAGTCTGCTACCTGGTCTATGTCCTAGCACCCTGCACAGGTCTGCTACCTGGTCTATGTCCTAGCACCCTGCACAGTCTGCACCTGCTGGCACACCTGCCAGATTTGGTAAGGAATTGAAAAGGGTACCCGAGTCATGTGGGTTGGCTTGCTTTCAGTGTCTACTTTTCCTCTTGTCCATGCACAGCATTTTTTGCCCCCCTACAATGTACTTTATTTTATTCCTTCTCTGTCCTGTCTCTCACAGGCTGAAGTCTGAATTCTCCAGTCTAGTGCCTGAATCTTCCACACCTCCTCCCACCTTTCCAAATACAGTTGGAAGTCTATTTCCAAATGTATGTGGATACATACACGTGTGTGTATAAATAGAGGTACATAAACATACCTCTATTTACATATTCTTGGAAATATGTAAATTTATATTGAATATATTTGAAAATATATGCAATTCAAGCATGCCTGCTCCTATTCCCTCCATGTATCTAAGCTTAACCTTACCATGAGCTCCTGGGAACAGGTCTGGTTCCTCCCCACTCCTGCAACCCAATTCTGAGCACCTGTCTGGTTCATGGGAGAATCAGATCTCCTGACCGGTCTGCCTACTCACACTGTGCTGCTTACATCTCCTCAGTTCTGCCTGAGACTTTTCCTTTCCGCCATTCACAATCTCTAACTGTCCCCTGAGGGTCAGGAAAAGTTCCATTGTGCATCTCTTTGTGTACAAAGAGATGCAGAACACTGCTAACCAGGGACACAAAGAACCTTAGGGCACTTACTCTGGCAAAAGGGATGCTGGGAATTAACTCTGCATTTGTTGTTGTTTGAAAAACAGAGCCTTAACAATTTCAGAAATAATAGCCTTAGGAACTCCATGTAAGGAAAGGACCTCTGGTGTAGTCTGTCATTGCTCCCTTAGACAGTTCCTGCTGTAGCCAACCTTCCATAGTCTTGGCTAATGGGAGGAAGTGTTCTTTCTTGCCCTTTGGGGGAGTTGGTAAAGTCTGCATAGCATGAACTCCCACCTCGTTTGCCTAGGATTGTCCTGGTTTGAGCATTGAATGGTATGTCCCAGTATTCTGCCCTGGAAAACTTGGAGCAGCTGGTCAGTTAGAAGCAGCCTCGCAGCTCACTGTCAAGTCCCCCTGATGTCACAGCCTGAGATCATAAATCTTGATACAAAAAAAATATAAACTTACTAGGCGAACATATCAGGAAGTGGCACAGCAAGGAAATGATCAGCTAATCCATGTTTCTCAAAGCCTCAGTTAGCTGAAGCCCCTGAGGTGAGAGCTTGCCTCTGAAAAGCTCAAGAAAAAAAAATACTAAAGTCAAGTTTATGGAACGTAAACTTGAAAATTTCTGAAGAGTGGCCCTTGCAGGAGGAAGACGCCTTCACAAAAGCACCTGTTGAACTATTCTGTTAAATAACATCTCTCAGTATCTCTTTTCCCCCTCTCTGTGGCAATGTGGTGTGTGGTGGTGGTGGTGGTGGTGTGTGTGTGTGTGTGTGTGTATGTGGTGTGTATATGTTAATGTGTGTGTGAAAGTACAGGCTACAGGTCAACAAGTGCCTTTCTCAGTCCACTCTACCCAATTTTTTGAGATAGGGTCTCTCACTGAACCTGGTCTCACTGATTCAGCTAGGCTGGGAGGTCAGTGAGATCCAGGGATCAGTTTCTGCCTCCTCAGAAGTAGGATCACACCTCTATGGCCAGATTTTTATATGGGTGCTGAGGATTTAGAACTTACACTTCTGTGTTAAGAACTTAACCAAATGGGCCATCTCTGCAGACCAGTCATTTATTTCTAAAGAGTTAAGTACACTTAAGGTTGGGCATTCATTACCAACTGATAGGCAGTCAAGAAGTAAAGAAAAAAAAGTAGTAGGATTTAAAATGAAATGAGAGCGAGAGCGAGAGAGAGAGCGAGAGAGAGAGAGAGAGAGAGAGAGATTGAGATTGAGATTTTCAGGACTGTACTTCCATGCTAAGTGTTAATTAGGAACCATGAAGATGCTGTCAGTCAGTCATCAGGGGGAACCTATATAGTTACTAAGTCTCCTGAACTAGGACAAATATCAGTAGAAATGATAGATCCAGAGGGCCTGGGGATGTCTCACTTGTTTTTATTTTCATTTGTTACACTGCATATACATACTGTTACACTGTGTGCTGTAGCATCATTTTAAAAGTTTCTTAGTATTTTTGGTCAGTAACTCACTCTGAAAAGCTAATACTATGTACCTATTGACACAGGGGGTCTGTTACAAAACGTGAGGTCTAATAGACAATGAGATACCTGGTGACTTTGTATTGAGCTGTCAGACTATAAATAATTGCTATCATTGACAATGATTTGAGGATACCAAAGAATCACTTTGTTCTTCCCAAACTCACTTAAACCCTCAAAACTGGACTGAATTCTCCCACATTTTTGCTCAGTTCCCTACCATTCCTAAAATGTCTAAGGGTCATGTTTTCTTACCATATTGAACTTAAATGTTTTATGTTACATTAAACATAATCTTGTCAATAAAATGTAGTACCATTATTTTTCAAATTTTGAAAAAGCATAGTTAATAATGCAAATAATTCCCTATTTTTCATTTTGAGAGAAAAATCATCAACAGTACTCTCCTTGCTAGAACAGGATTATGGACACAGAGCATCCATGAAGACAAGATATAAATTAGCAATGGAGAGAGGCGCCTCCTGTTTAGAAAGTCCAGATGGAAATGAACAGTGGAATCGGTCCTCCACAGATCAAACAGCGCCTTAATAAGTTGAAGCATCATGGCTGTTGACTTAATTTAATAGGAAGATACCAGAAAATGACTATGACCCGACCCATGACAGTGGCCTCATTTCCTATGTTCATTAGCATTTGGCTAGGGAGGCCTTTCCTTTCATTCTGAAGGAAATTTACCTCTGAAATGGGCTTCTGGCCCTACCTCTCAAAAGCGCCCCATGTTAAAGGAGGGGAAAAAAAGCCCTGAATAGAATTGAATTGTTGAAATGAAGAGCGTGGTCAAGTCCTTTATCAAAGACAGAATCAAAATACTTCTTTTACCAGGCAATCTGGTAAGTACAGGTTGTCATGGAAACAGGATGTATTCTGATTATAGGAGGAATGACATTGTTCATCTAACTAGGTGTTCATCTCTTCTAAATGGGAAGAAATTGTTGTAGCTGAAATCCATTATCTTTCCTTCAAATCTGCATTAAAAACAACCATTTTCTTTCTTTTATACAGGAATGCTCAGATACAGAGCCCCATTCTCATAAAACAGAGAATTAAAATTACTTGCAAAAGAATTGGTGTGTAAATAAAAAGATATAAAAGGAAAATGAGTCCTGTAACATAAACCTATCGATGCACTGTGATGGGCAGGGAGATGGGAGCCAGGCAGTATAATATAAAGCCTCCTTACCCACTGCAGGGCACCCTTTTCTTCAGTAGCATTAGCAACTGGTTTGAATAGAATGATCCATGCCAGAACAGCTGTCTAGAAGTTGAAGTGAATTGCTAACAGGTTTGATGTTAGCCCTGGATTCCTAGCGGAATCACAGAAAGGGAGGGGACAGTTTCTCAGCTGTTGATGAAGAGTGGAAACTGCCACTCATCAACAGCTGAGAAACATGGAGTACGGGCTGTTTATAAAAGACAGCTTGAAGATCTTTCTGGATCAAAACAACCTAGAAAAGATCATTGTTTTCCTTTTCTAGGTAGAAAATATTTTCTCCATCTCTCCCACAAAAAAGGAAGAATTTGTGTGTGTGTGTTTATGTGTGTGTGTTTCCCCCTAGATATGCTAAGGTATCAACAATTCCCTTATTTTGGCACTAAGGCCAATAATAAATACAATAAAAATAGGAACAGCTCCAACATATATAAAGAACACTTTAAACTCAACAAGAAAATGAATGAGTTAACTAGAAAAAGAATAAAACAGATCTTGACATCTCACTGAAGACACAGAGGCAGCAAATAGCAAATGGAAATATGCTCAACATTCAGGAAATTAAAACAACAGTGACATAACTTAATAGAATGGCTAAAACCTCCAACAATGCTCTCAAGGATATGGAGCAGCAGGGCCCCACATTCATTGCTGGGGATGCTAAAGGGCACAGCCACATTGATAGAACCCATCAGCACCCTACAAAGCAAGGAGTCCTCATCCCAGAAGACCAAGCAATAGCACCCCAGTTCTTTATGAATTACAAACACATAGACAAACGTTTACAGCAGCTATATACATGACTGCCACAACTCAGGTGAAACCAAGGTGACCTTTAGCAGGTGAGTTGACAGTGGAATAGTACTATTAAAGAGAAGCCTGCCTGTTATTAAACCATTAAAACACACAATGGAAGCATTAGGTGTACTTTATTAGCTGAGATTAAACCAATCTGGAAAGGCCACATACTGTATGAATCCAAACCTACAACACTCTGGAAAGAAAACTATGGAGTCAAAGATCAGTGGGCCAGTGGCTCATGGTAGGGAGCGAGAGATGGACAAGTAGAACATGGGGACTTTCAGGGCCGTGAAACTATTCTCTATGCTACCATGGTAATGGGCATGTGTCATTATATATCTGCTAAAACAAACAGAAGTTAAAAACAAAAGCAAAGCATAAGGTGACATGTGGTGATGCAGCAGCAGCAGCTATCTCAAAGGATGCACTCTGGTGTAAGACCAGGCATCAGGATGGGGTGGGAAACATTCTCTGCTCAATTTTGCTGTGAACCTCAAACTATTTTAATAAGCAGAAATGCCAGCTTCATAGTGCATGGCAGAGGGTATACTATAGAAGCAGAGGTTGTAGCATCACGAGTTGGAGGGCAGCCTAGTCTACACGCTCAGTGGTGCTGGTGGCATGGCACAGTGGGTAAGAGAGGGCTTGCCACACAATGCAAACATGAGTTTGGAGTCCTGTGTAAATTCTGGAGTGACTTGAGAACCTGTTACCCTAGCACTCAGTTGTAGACAAGAAAATCCTGGGAGCATGTTGGCTAGGAAGCCTAACTTCCCCCACCCCCCCCCCCAAAAAAAATCAACGTTCAGAAAGCGATCCAATCTCAAGGTAATATGACAGGACACCGAATGCCCTCTTCCTGCATTCATGTGATTATGCATAGGTGTGAAAACCAGTACGTGTGTGTGTGTGTGTGTGTGTGTGTGTGTGCGCGCGCTCTCGAATGCGCACATGCATACACATCCTGAACTCCCTTATCTAATCCATGGATCAGCCTTATGGTACAGGTAATATTACCTTCCCTGTCTTATAGACTGGATTTAAATAGCAGTCCCAACATGTAGCAAACAAGTATGGACTTCAAACCCATCTCCCCACTTCCAAGCCCGTCTTCCAAACACTTGCCCATTCCTCTATTTGCTTCCATTCCCTGAAAGCATCTCCATGTCTTCTAAGAAATGAGGTAGGCTCTTGACTTGGGCACACATTCACATTATGTCTCTGAGCATTCGAAACAGCATGGCAGGGGACAGCACCTCTGTATATGGTGTCTTGTGGACATCCACCCACTGAATAAACAGTACAGCTAGCACACATCAGACTACAAGTTACAGCAAGTTGGTGTGTATCATAAACTCAGCATGGTCACCTGCTGTAGGAGGACTGTTTACATGTCATAAACCCGCAGATACAACCTCTACTAGGTCTTAATGGTACGGCCCAGTGTTTGCCTGGCATTGAAAGGGGAACGGGGAAATATATTCAGAGTCCACTTATAGACTTTATGAAAATTGCACTATGTTTTCAGCATATTAAAAAAAATCAATTAATTTTTTAAAATCTCAATGAAGCCCAAGCACAGACAAAGGAAGAAAAACGAAGCACACCAACACAGAGTATAATCAAGTTGCTCAATACCAGGAAAAATTATGTGGAAAGGAATGAGAGCAAAGTTAGAGAGTTCTTTTCATAGAAAATAATTTGGGTACTAAGACAGAATAGTAGAACAATGTCTGCAACTTAATGAGAAGATAAAGCAAGACTGTCCATCCAAGACTCCACGCTCAGTAAACACTGTTCAATTACAAAAGCGAGGAAATCTCTATCAGAAAGACAGAGTGAACATGCTTTCCCAACTCCTCCCCTCCAGCATACTGACAGTCTCTAACTACCATAAATAAACCACAAGATGACGGTTAGAAGGGCAGAATGCAGGCACCAGCTGGGCCCTTGACACACAGGGATGAAGCTCCCTAGGTCTTCCTGTGCAACTTACTGCTCACACTTGGAGCTGGAGACACTGGCACCCAGAAATGTCCATGAGCACAGAAAGAGTCTTAAGAAAGGGCTTTCTCTAGACAGTACCAGGAAGGGAGGAGTTGGCAAGGGAGGAAGCTCACAGACAACAACGCCAGCCAAATACAAAGGACACAGCTGTCACTGTGCAGCTATGCAAGCCAGCAACACCAGGAGGGAATTCAGATCCTAAAACCCAGAAAGCAATAGCATGAATTGAACAAAAACCAGGGCTGAGGAAACTGCAGTCTGTAAAGTAGTAACGTGTTTGCCTTGCAAGTGTGGGTTCAATTCCCAGAGCCCAGGTAGAAAAAAAGAAAAGAACGGTGGTCTATGTTTGTAATCCCAGTAGGGAGGGGTGCATGGGCAGATATCTGGAATATCACTGCCAACCACTCTAGAGGTGGAGACAAGTAGACACTGGGATTCTCTGGTCAGCCAGCTTAGCCTACTTGGTGAGTTCCAGGCCAGCAAGGGACTCCATGTCAAGAAAACAAGGTGAACAGTGCCTGGGGAGTAATGACACCCAAATAATTTCCAATGGCACGTGCATGCACGCGTGCACACACAGAGACAGACACACATGCAACACACACAAATTAAAATAGTCATGACCCAACAAAATGCTATTTACAAGAGAAACTTCAAAAGCAACAATGTGAATAAACTGAAAGGAAAAAATGAAGAAAGAGACCATGAAAGCAATGAAAGTGGTTAATCAGTGTCAGGGAAAGCAGAGCAAAGTTCGTCGGCAACAAGGAAGGGAACAGCACACCATGAAGCATCCCTGCCGGGAAATACTTGTACCCCAAACAACTAGGCTTCAAAGCCTTAAGATACACGAAGCAGCGCCTGATGGGCATGAAAACAGACAGGCCATCTACAATTACATTTGGGGATTTGGGCCTCCCCGTCTTGGAAATAGGTAGGAAGTTAGCAAAGGTATAGAAAGAATGAACGACAAAACCAGCTAATATGACCTAGCTGATATATCTATCTCTTTATCTATATATTTATATATAATAAATATATTTTCCACAGAACAGACAATATTTCTAACGTTTCACCAAGATAAATTATGTGCTAAACAATAGAACACACCTTAAAACATTTAAAATAGATTGGTAACTAAGAAATTTGGGGGCGCTGGGGAGACAGAACAGTTGGTGCCTGGTGTGCAGTCATAAGGACCTAATGGCCAATGTAAAAGCAGGATTCATACCAGTGAAACCATAGCTAATCCCTAGGGGTCATTGGCTACCCAGTCTAGCCAAATTGATGAACTCCAGGTTCACTAAGAGACCCTGTCTCCCCAAGTTTTAGAGAAGAATTGGGAAGACTGGTTGTCAACTTCCAGCCTTCATGTGTACACATGCATGTGCATCCCCACACATGTCTACATGTACAAGCAATGAAAGTGGTTAATCAGTGTCAGGGAAAGCAGAGTAAAGTTCGTCGGCAACAAGGAAGGGAATGGCACACCATGAAGCATCCCTGCCGGGAAATCAACATGTGCATATGTCACATATGGGGGGTTATATTTGCAAATGCTTGAAAATTAAATAGTATTCATATGGAGATAATTAGTGTATATATATCTGAGTTAACGTAAGACATAATCTGTCAAAGAAGTGAAATTGCTGCTGAGGGGGAATTTATAGATTAGTTGGCTATATTAGAGAAGAGAAAAGCCCTCCACGAACAGCATGAATCCTTACATCAAAGAACTGGGCACGGTGGCTCACACCTGTAATCCTAACACTCAGAAGGCCGCCAGGCAGGGAGATCACTACAGAGTAACCATGCCAGTCTCAGACCCTGCCTCATCAAACGAAGGATGGAAGGAAGGAACTGAAGGGGGGAGGAGAGTCAACCCAATGCAGACAAAAGAAAATACAGAGATGAAATCAAAAGCATGAAAAGGACAGAGAATGTGGCACTCATAGAGAAATTAAAAGAGAAATAAAAAAAGAGAAAAATCAAAGGAAAAACAGAGGAAAAGAAAGATACATTGAAGCAGGCAAAGCTTGGAAGGTATCATGCCCAGAAGATGAGCACTGTGAGTGTTGCCACAGAGCCCTCCCCGAGGAAGACAAACATAAGCCTGCAATTGGTATTCAGTGGATCGTTAGATTGAAAACATGGCGATGTGTAAGTTTCATAACATACGCAACAGAAACCTGTGACAGCCATGCGCGGGGGATGCCTGAGAATGCCTGATGAGTTCTTACGCTGTGAGTGAGGACTCAGAATAGCACTGTAGACTGCACTAAGTTACAGATGTGTGCACAAGAAAATGCTAATGTCACAATGAAGCAGAACAAACAACCCAACCAAGGCTCTAACAGGAAGTCGAAAGAAATAGTAAACTTCAGAAAAGGAGAGCAGGATGAACGAGCAGGAAGCAAACTGCAGGAAGACGGGATTTAATACCCGATTTTTCTCATTCAATGTAAACAGACTATGTTCTAACTGCATGTTAGTGACTGCTAAACAGGATGGCAGGCAAGATGCAAGCAGAAAGCTACTTGTCTTTAAAAAAAAAAGACAATTGAAAAATTAGTTACTGTAGTTTTCCTACTATATAGATGGGAGTCTTTCCCCAGTCTTATTGTAAAATTATTGTATTGTAAGATATGCTCAGGATATGATCATAAAAGTAAGCTACAAAGAAAGCTACAAGTCAATGTAACTTCTACTTTGGCCCATAATTTAAGCCTTGGATTCTCTCTCTCTCTCTCTCTCTCTCTCTCTCTCTCTCTCTCTCTCCCTCTCCCTCTCCCTCTCCCTCTCCCTCTCCCTCTCCCTCTCCCCCTCCCCTGACCCCCAACAATGCATGTCTTTAAGTTAATTCTTACAGTCCTTCTGTTCTAGCAATAGTTCTTCTCATGCAATGCCACAGTAAGGAAGCCAGAACAAAGGGTTTGTTTCCAATACCAGCAATGAAGATTAACTGAGAACACAGATACACCAATGTGTGAAGAGGATACAATAGTTCCACATTCTAGCCCTGACAGCAGCACTCTAGAATATACAACCAAAATGGTTACAACTTCAAGCAGAAATATGGAAAGCCAGAATTACAGTTACGGATTTAATAGTCCTCTCACAGTAGACCAGAAAGAAAATAAGTATCTTAACAAAATGTCAATCACCTTGATCTGATGGACATTTATAGAGCATTCCACTCAATAAAGACACAATGCTCTCTTGTCAACTGCATGTGAAGTTTACTTGTTTTAACCAACAAGACACAGCATCTCCCAGGCCATAAAACTAGTGTCAATAAATTTAATGGAATTTGAGTCATACAAGTATGTTCTCTGATGAGTGGAATTATCCAAAGAGAATTAGAAGGATTCTGCAATGAGTGGATACAAACACACATACACTAAATTCACAAGATGCTGCTTAAACAAGTAATGTTTAAGCACACTAATGCTTAACACACAAATCAGAATGTCTGACACACAAATCAGAATGACGGCCTCAAGTCAAGGGATCCAGCCCCCACGTTAAACCAGGAAACTGAACACAAATTAAGGAGAAAGAAAACTAAGGTCAGGACAGAAAACAATAAAACAAAACAACACGGGGGGTGGGGTGGGGAAATCAATGAAACCAATGTGTGATTCTTCAAGGTTTTAAAAATTTGATTAAAAGTTCTAGTTACAGGACTTAGGAAAAAAACAAAAACAAAAAAAGACACAAATTACTGATGTCAGAGTTGAGGCAGGTGACATCAATGCTGATTTTATAGATATACAGAAGACAACAAAGGGAAAACCACTGGGCTGGTAAAATAGAGGACTGGGACGTGTGCCTGATCAGGTGCACTCTGTGAAAGTCCCTAATAACCACTAAAGATAGTATGATGGAGAAAAGATATGCTTGTGTTACCCTTGTTAACATCTTGTTTATAAAGTTTTGACTTTATATTCATGAGAGTCACTGTGTGAGTACTTCCCTATTAGGTCAGATTTACCCTGGAAGGATAACAGTAACTTTCATAAATATGAAAATAAGTAAATCCACTATACTATTAAAAGATGCAAAGAGACATCTGTAAAATCTAACATTTATACCCAAACTTTAAAAAACTGGAGACACCCCAGCAAATTCAAAGTGAAAGGGAACATGCTCACATGCAGGCATTTACAAAGACTCTCAGTTAATATTATACTTAACTGTGACATACCAAATGCTCCCCCACTGATACAGAGGGAGACCTCTGCGGTCTGCTTTTGTCATTTGTTCAAGATAATTTTGGAGCCTATCACCAAGGCATTGGTGTTATGAAAGAGAAAGATAATTCCTAGATTGGAAGAGAAATTAAAGTCATCTTCAGTCACAGATAACAATCTATCCGTAAACCCAATGGGACTTCCCCAAAGGGCTACTAGCATGGACAATTTAGCAAAATTTCAAAATCCAAGACCAGTTTCCAAAATTCAATCCCATTTTTATACTACCTGGAAGGAAAGGTTCTTTAAATACTATTTATAATAGTTTTAAAATATGAGATACTGATAAATAAATCTGACAAACAATATACATGAACAAATACATACAGATTTGTAAAAAGAATCTAAGGGTGACCCAAATGTCCTGGTTTTGTTTTTGCTGCCATGGAAAAGCATGCTGATAGAAGGTAAGTTGTGGCAGGAAGGGTTCATTTGGCTCAGAATTCTAAGTTCCCGTCCATTACTACAAGGAAGTCCAGGCAGGAACTAAAAGTGTCACATCCACAGTCAAGCAGAGAGAGTAAACGAATGGTCCCTTGCTTTCCGTAGTTCAGCTAGCTAGCTTCCTTTACGCCCATACAGTGCAGGGCCCAGCCACCATTCAGGAGGGGCCTTCCCACCTCAAGGATCATCAAGAGGATTCCCCACAGACTTGCCCACAAGCCAATCTGATCTAGAAAATTCTTCAAGACTCTCATCTCAGGTGACAGTTAAAACTAAACAGCTCACCAAATAAGTGAGAAACCTCGCCCTGATCAGGAGGAGACCTAATTACTCATTGCATAATCCCAATTGAAATCTCAGCAGTCGGTTTTGCAGAAGTTGGTGACTTTATTCTCAAACACATATTTAAATGGTAATGACTCAGAAATAGCCAAATTTTGGGAAAAAGAATAAAACTGGAAGAACAGCAGCATCTCTTTTTGAGGTTCATTGTAAAACCACAATAATCAATGCAATGTGGCATTGAGATCCTGAAAGAGATGGCTGGAACAGGAGAGAGATAAACCCACAGATGTACGGACAATTCGTTTTTGACCAAGATATAAAAGCAACCGAGTAAGCAGTAAAGTTAACGAAGGGTGCTGGATCAACTGGATATCTGTACAGAGGTGGTGGAGAACCTTCGACTGTACTTGAAACTATTTGTAAAATTTAATTAAATGTCCAACATTTTATAAAGCTGAATGCAAAATCAAAAATAATAAAACTACTAGAGGAAAATATAGGAGAAAAATCTTTGTGATTATGGTATAGGCGAGAATTCACCAAAACTCTAATAAACAAAATAAAAAGTGAGACTTAATTAAACGTGAGATCCCTTGTTTTTTCAAATACATTAAAAGGATTTGCATGATGGTTCAGGGGGCAAAGGCACTTGAGGCCAAGTGTGATGATCTAAGTCTGGTCACCAAGAAGCACATGGTGGAAGGTTAGAAGCACCTCCTACAAGTTGTCCTCTGACCTCTACACATGGCACATGTGGCTCACGTGGCATGTGCAGCACACATACACACATGAATGACATTTGTCAAAAACACAATAAAGAACAAAAGACTCATACAATGAGAAAATATGTACACAATTTTTAACATGAAGTACATTTATTAGGACAAACCACTCCTAAGATTCATAAGTCATTCTCCTGCACACATAGTCCTAGGCCAAGAACATTCAGTGACTGCACAGGAAAAGGACACCATGACAATACTAATTGGGTTTTGCTTACCAAAAAGAAACTTTAAGGCAGTTTAATTTTAAGCCACAAAATCTACATTTACAATATAAGTAGCCTTCAAAACCACAGTGGCCCTCAAGAGTGCCAACTCTCAAAAGTCAGTAACGAATACACAGCCTACTGAAAAATATGGACAAAAATGGACAAGCTCATCAGTAAAGGATATACAGAAATGGCAGATCAGCATCTGAAATATTGCCTGTGCTAGTTATTTCCAGCCTAGCAGATCTCTGTCAGCTATGCTATCAGGTACAAAAGCAAAACACACCATTTTCATATGTTTAACACTTAACATGCTGACCTGCAAAGCATCTTTCTCAGGACTCTCCTGGCATATACAGAGCACACGAATATGCAGCTAAAGGGAAAAGGGCAGATGTGAGCTATGCTGCATGGGAGCGCTGACACACAGTAGGGAAACAGAATGCTATGGAAGGAGTAAGGCAGGAGCCGAATGGGGAGCAGTCCAGACAAGACAAGAGCAATGGAAGCAGAGTAGAGGCAAGGTGGCATCGGGGGGCATTCTGAGAGATGCTGAAGCTTAGGGCCTGTGATGCCGAAGCAGACCCTGCATGGCCTTAGGTAGGCCATGCAGACACAAGCCAACGCGCCTTCAGTGGCCTGAGTACGTCCCACACTGTTCCACCTCCTAAGGCCTCCACTCTGTCTCCCATGCCACCACACTACGGACCAAGCTTCCAACACTAGAAGGCTTAAGGGGACACAAACCATACCCAAAAACACAGCAACAATCTAGAAAAATCAACCAATAGTAGATGCATCCTGAATGATGGACCTCTCAGATCTATATCTTAAAACACTTTAAAGGAATATGCCTCAGAAGCTACACCTTAGAAAATGTACACAGTTACAGTATTCAGTGCACTGTGTGTGTGTGTGTGTGTGTGTGTGTGTGTTGGGGGCCACACCTACATATGAGAGTGTGCATATATGCGGAGGTCAGAGGACAACCTTAGGTGTGCACTGGTGGTTTTGTGTGTCCACTTGACACAGGCTGGAGCCATCACAGAGAAAGGAGCTTCAGGTGAGGAAACGTCTCCGTGAGATCCAGCGGTAAGACATTTTCTCAATTAGTGATCAAGGGGGAGGGCCCCTGTGGGTGGTACCATCTGTGGGCTGGTAGTCTTGGCCTCTATAAGAAAGCAGGCTGAGCAAGCCAGGAGAAGCGAGCAAGCCAGTAAGCAGCATCCCTCCATGGCCTCTGCATCAGCTCCTGCTGCCTGCCCTGCTTGAGTTCCAGTCCTGACTTCCTTTGGTGATGAACAGCAGCATGGAGGTGTAAGCTGAATAAACCCTTTCCTCCCCAGCTTGCTTCTTGGTCATGGTGTTTGTGCAGGAACAGGAACCCTGACTGAGACAGTGTCATTCTGCAGGCGCTACCTACCTTGTTTTTTAGGGACAACACTCTCATTGACTTCTCCAAGTTGGGCCAGGCTAGGTTGGCTAGCCAGTGAGCCCATCTCTGCTTCCACAACACTGCAACTATAAGCATACACCACCGTGCTTGGCTGTTTACATGGGTTCTTGAGCTTGAATGCAATTCTGCCTGTTTACAAGACACACTTTACCAACCATGTTGACTCCCCAGCTCCTAGTAGGCTTCTGAGTAAGTGAAGCGAGTAGCAGCAGGGCATGAGGTCTCATCCATGGCTAGCTCCAAGCATCTCAGGAGGCCTGTTAGGTGACAGTTTGATACCTTAATCCTCTAGCCTCAGGGTAGCACCCACATCCTGCTAGATCCTTCAAAAGTCAAACTGAGGACCACAACACTAGCTAGCTCAACCACTAGAGGGAGTCCACTCAGAAATGGAAGCTAGAAGAATGGTCACTTGAAAGAAGGCTCCTAGCTCCAAATCTTCAGATGAGAGCATATTACCTGGAGTAACTGCAGAAGCCAGGTATGTAAAAGGGAGCCATTGTGGAGGCGGGGGAGGGGGCAGGATGAGAAATAGAGAGGGAATAGCTGGGTATGAGTGATCTGATGGGGGAATGGGGAAATTAAGCAGGGGTCTAATAGGGAGGGCGAGGGAGATAAATACAAATGAAGGAGGGAGAAGGTAAAATAATAGTAAAGACATCTGAGAAGACCATAAATAATGTTAATAACTACCTGAAAATACCCATAATACATGTAAGTCAGTGAATACAAAACAAATATGTTTGAATAAAATATTCCCATCTTGGATGGCAATACTCTCTCTAAAAGCTATAGACTAACAAAGATCTTGACATGAGAGATGAGAAGCCCTCTTCTGAATTGTTAAGGTTGTCTAAGAGACTCCCAAAACATACCTCAGATGCAGTATCCAGAGGACCCAAGGTGGATCTAACAAAAGCTTCCTCCCTGAGTATTAGATCTCATGATACCAGGAGGCACAATGCAAGCTTCCGAAGGAGGGAAACAACCAATAGTCCTACCCACCTATGACATCACAATAACCAGCATAACAACATAGCTGCATACAACAGCATAATAAACGTAGGCTGCAGTAGTGGCACACATAACTTGGCAGTAACCAACAGCTCTCTAGACTCAAGACTTGCTCAACAAGTGGGAAATAATGTCTAGTACTGGAAACCTAGCCAATTAATTTGTTGTTGGAGAAGTCATGGATCATGAAGGAGAATCTACAACCATCACTTTACTAAACCAATATCATCTCTAACTACATTCTAAATATTTATCCTTATACCCACAGATAAGTATAGTTCTTACCCCTGCTCATCAAGAAAACTTCTCTATGAAATTGATGAAGACCATTATAGAAAACTACCAATCAAACCAATCAAAATGCATAGTTGTGGAGCCCAGTCCCAACTGATACATCTTCAACACAATCCTTGTACCTAAGGCTCAGGGATCATTGTGAAAAAACACACGCAGAAAGGTCATCAGAGGTAGAGGATCAGGAAGTCTGTTGTAAGATTGTGTCTCCCAGAAATGCAAAAGAAGCTACATCCATATAGTCTCACCAACATGGCTGCCTAACCAAGACCCAAAGAAGGACACCACCAATAAACATGCTAATATCTCTATTAATATGAGGCCCAGGAGGCCTCAACCCTGAAGTGGTGTGTGTGTGTGTGTGTGTGTGTGTGTGTGTGTGTGTAACATTATACAGTCTGAGAAGATTTTATATGTATTAAGTATATATACAAATATATTAACAATTAAAAAAATGACACAAATTTGAAAGAACAAGGTGAGTAAGTACACGGGAGGGTTTAGAGGGAGAAAGGGAAGGAAGAAATGGCATAATTACATTATCATCTTAAAAAAAAAACTATTTTAAAGAAAGGTTCTTCTTCATGCTGAGGCATGATTTTAAGTCATTTGAGTATTTAATACATTAAACAAGTATCAACAGTGGAAATCTGATGGCAACAACACATCCCTGCTGGTCCCTCATGATCCTTCTCAATACTGGAGGTAGCTTTCCACTGTAGTGTACCTTCTAGAAAAGCTCTCACCTGTTCAGATGCAGATGCAAGAGGGTGCTTTGCATAAACTACCCGATGCCTCTAAAAATCGCTGCACAAAACTGCACACAAGGGACCTTGGGACCTTGAGTCTTTCAGGTGATTTAAGAAATGTGTAGAACACAGTGTTGTTTTTCCTTCCCAACTTTGTAGTAGGAGGCTTGGCCCATTTAGCACATTGTGCTGATGGTTTTCCTGCAATTACCTGTCAGTTATTAATAATTGAGGGTAGAGGGATGGCTCAGTGGTTGAGTGTACATTGCTTGCAGAAGACTCAGGTTCAGTTTCCAGCATCCATATCTGGCAGCTCACAACTGCCCATAAGTCCAGTCCCAGGAGTTCCAGAGCATCTGACCTCTGAGGGCACCTGGATCGCACAGTAATAATATCCACCCGCCATCTTTATGTGGAATTGGGATAGTCACCTTACCCTGCCACTTTATTCTGTCTGAGCTTAGACTATGTAATTACCACTCTGAGAAGTTGGGTGTTTTATAGAAGTACCTAGATGACGCACACAAAACATCCAGTGCATCTCAGCATATAAACAAATGACAGCAGAGCACATAGCTGACAGAAGGTACTGACCGAAACCCTCTATATGTCCTCCCAGGCTCACATCAGCATCCTCCCACCACAAATACTGAAGCCCATGCAAGAGGCAAGCCTGCACCGTCCAGAAAACGACTTCTGTGGCCATTCCCAGGACAGTGCAAGAAGTCAGACCTCCAGGCTGACATTCACTGGGAAAACCATGAGCAGAAGTCCGAATCACTCTGGACAACGATCCATCCTTTAGTAAGGTCATAGTGATGGCTTCACATTAATACAAATTAGGTTTTATTTTGAATTGTTTGCAATTCTGTTCTCTTGGGCTATTCATTGTACAACTGTCCCCATTACCTAATTTCAGGACATTTTCATTTCTCTTTGAACAAATGCTAGAGCCATGCCCAGCCCTGATCCATTCTCTGCCCATCCTCCCCCATCTAACTTTCTGTCTCTATGAATTTGTAGAGAACAAGACTTACGCTCTAGTGACATGAAACCTGTGGTCACTGTATGTGGTTACGTGTCCTTATCTGACTGGCACCTTGACTAACTGTAGCTTGACCCATTTATATATTCTCTACCCCCAACTCAAGTCCAAGGGACCTTGTCACACAGTATACCTACATTTGCATGACAAACATGGAAGTGGCTCCATATGGTCTCATGGTAAATCCATAAAATCAAGGGAATATAACTGCTTCTTATAAACCTAACTTCTGACTCTGTTGCTGTTTTGCCCTGATGGTGGGTTATGCAGTTTCAGGTTTCAGGGCAGTTCCTCACTTCTTGAAGAATATCACAAATCTGGTGCACATGTTTTACAACACAAGGTCATTCAAGCTAGTATATACAAGCATGTAAGCTGCTACTTCATCAGCTGGGATCAAATTCTTCTTGTCTTTAGTGACTGTTTTTTCCTGGACTGAGGTATGAGCATCTTGGCTGAGACATTTTCCTCAGTCATCATCTTCTGCAATCACTAATAGCATGCCACCATGTACAGACCTGTGCTTTGTTTTCTATTAGTCAGGTCTCACCCAACTGACTTCCTCACAGCAGGCCTTTGAGATTCAGAGCTCTGGAGGCTCAGAGTCAACAGAACTTTCCCAGAGGTACATAGATAATGACTGCTTTGGGTATGAGCCAGAGTGTATCTAACTCCAATGCCTATTTGCATTCGTGAAGTTATGGCTGACTGCCACAGAACAGCCCAATGCTATGCTCTGATAACCCAATATCCAATGGGTCCAGACTCTGGCTGGCTGCTTCTCAGAGCCAGGATGGGGCTGTCAATACAATGTTCTCTAAGACATAACCTGAGGTAGTGGTCAAGATGGCTCCCATGATGATGGAACCCATAGCCACAGCTGTATGTGTCAAAATGTGCCAACTTGTCTCTCTGAACAAGCTGCTTTATATTACCAGTCATACCATGTGCATCAAAGATGGGGGGAAGTTTAAACTCCTTTATCTATGTACAAAAGAACAATTACTTATAAATAGAAATTTTTATTGGAAAAAAATCTCATTTGCCTTTAACAAGAGACATTCAATTTGGCACCTAAGAAAATATTTGAAAGTCTTGTCTGAAGCAAAAAGAAAACAAGTTGATCCCCACCAATAAAATGTTAATGGCTTTTCTTTAAGTATTAATCTATTTTAATCTATTGAACAAATGCTGAGAATGAAAGCTGTAGACATGTGAGTGCTGCCACAGTCGGGATTTACATGTCCTACTGCTGCTGAGCTAATGTGATTCTGGGCAAATGATTAAACCAAACCTCAGATCCCAAAGAGAAATGCACCAGATTATATAGCAATCTATCTATCTATCTATCTATCTATCTATCATCTATCTATCATCTATCTGTCTGTCTCTCACAAGGGAACCATGGACTCTTTCTTCGCCTTCTCTGAAGATTAGCTCTCCCTTTAGGAACACAGACACACTTAAACTCCATTTTTTCCCTCACATACAAACTAAAGATCCAGAGACCATAGAAAATCAATACCAAATTTTGTGTATGTTACCATTCTAGATTTTGAGAGGTTAAATGATTTGCTGGAGATTTATATTCATAACAACAAATGCTATCAATATTCCAACTCAGTAGGGAAGGGTCTGACCTGAAACGAGAGAACCTGGGCCCTACTTCCCACTCAGCCATGAATGCTGGATGTTTTGAAAAGTCCTTTTCCATTTGAAGGGGATCTCATTCTCAGTCCTGAGCACCTACTGCTCACTGCTGGTTATCTTTCTCACTGCGTTCTCATCTCAAGAGGCAGAGTCCAGGGCTGAAGAGATGGCTCAGTAAAGTATTTGCCTTGCAGAAGGACCTGAATTTGATCCCTAGAACTCATGTTAAAATAAAATAGCCAGGTAAGTTTGCTTATAACCTCAGCGCTAGGGAAGAAGAGACAGATGAATCTCTGGGGCCAGCTGGTCAGGCAGCCCAGGCTATTTAGCAAGCTCCACACCAGTAGAAGAGTGGGAAATCCTATCTCAAAACCAAAAGGGTGGCTAGAGCCTGAGGAAGCATACTTGAGTTTGTCTTCTGCACCTACCCCCACAAACATGCACACTCTATATATTCACACTGCTTTATCTGCAAAATAGAAATTGTAACCATACATACCACACGTGGCCACGGCGATGGCATTAAATAACACTGTTGTTTAATACTGTGTTTGACATCTGGGAGCATAGTGTATAGAAGCTGCCTTTAATATCCACATAAAGAACCCAGTGATGGTGTCTTCACAGACTGTAAGGAATTTCCTTCTCTAAGCAAGTACAGCCCGCATGGTGGCAAAATCTCATTGTCTAGGGCTATGCATCTGGCTTTAAACAAAGAAAAAGATCCCTTTTCCATTCTCTCACTGAGAGTGGGAGTCCATCACATTGTGCTTGCAATAGTGTGGGACTTCTAGAAAGCTTCTCAAAGGGGGCCAACCTACACGCCAGCAACACTTCCACTCCCTCCCTCTCTCTCTGCCAGGGACATCTGCAGCCCATCATGATCATGAGGGTAGGGGACACTTTCACAGACACACTCTGTGGGCCAATAACCAACAGCAGCAACCACTCACCTCCATGATGGAAATATAATTCCTAACTCGTGCACCCTCCCAAACACACGGCTCTTTTGCAGTCACATACATTTATAGGGCTGCCCCAATCACTTCCTCTTGACCACTTAGGGGTACCAAGGAAAGCACTCCCTTGAGATTTTTGCAAAACTGTCCAAACTGTCTTCCAAGGCCTTGCTACTCAAAGCAGGGCCAACAGCCAATATTAGTCACTATCTAGGCCTATTCTGGACCTACTGAGGCAGAACCGGGTTTTAAGGGGACCCCCCCTAGTGATGTCCAAATGCAGTCTTAGGCTCTAGACTAACTTTCAGGTTCTGTTCTCCTGGGCTTTGGCTTGTTATGTCGCACAGACTGGCTTCCAATTTGCCACCCCTTGACTCAGCTTTTGGAGTGCTGAGGCCACAGGTGCATACAACCTCAAGGATGCCTCTTAAATCCTGCTGCCAATATAACCCTGCTTATGTTATAAGCAGTGTGTTCTCCTCATGCCTTTCTCCTTCTCCAGCACCTGTCACAGGCTAAGTTTTGACTCAACTCAGCCTGGCACTTCAGGCCCTCTGTGGTGGTGATCTTAGGATACCCACCAAGACACCCATTATGCACATAGAATTTTTAATGGGTATATCTGAAAAACAACACAGCCCTTAATTTTGATTCCCACATTAAGCAATGAGGATAGTGATATAAACACACACACACACACACACACACACACACACACACACACTATTTAGGGACTAGTCAGATGAACAGTATTTTAAGAAGAAATAAACAAGTGGGAAACAAGTGCTAGGAAGCAAATGAAGAGGCCAGTGACAGAAAGGTAGACAGGCTGCTCCAAAAGCCTTGAAGAATAAGGGCTTGTTTGAGAAGCTGGTATGGACAGTGGGCCCAGCAAGAGAAAAGGTGTTTAAGGGCCAGAACATGGGACTGGCCATTTCAGACTAACCCAGGAAATAGATATCCCAGGAAAGACACACACCATTTAAGGAAAATGCCTAATTTCTTTCTGTGGTACACGTTTGGTTCCACTTAAGAGTTAGAGAGCAAGCACGATTGAGGGTCTCTGAAAGTCCAGCCTTGGAAATAGGACTAAGTAAAACTGAGATCCCAGCTGGACCACTTCCAGGCTCTGGGCTCCCTTGCCCTCTAAATCTAGGCTTCCTGGGGTAACTGGTAAGCTTTCGAATAGAAACAACTTTGCAGTTGTCTCTGGGGGTAAGGGTGAAGGGGGGGTGCTCCTGTCACTACCACCCCTCCCCGCGTGCTGCCACCTACATCAGGCTTCACCTGGGTATCTGTGTTCTGTGATTATTCCGTTATGTTGCTGCCCATCATTACCAGCTTTCAAACAGAAGGTTCATCCCAGACATCCCTGGCTCCTCTACCCCCAGGCCTCCCAGACCCTGCCACCCCACAGTGTCCCCAGCTCCCGGCCACAGTGACCCCAGCGCTGGCGCTTGATGCTGCCGCTGCCGGACCCCTGTTTACCTGGGGCCAAACGCGACTTGTCGCCACCTCGCGTCCTGGGCCCTGCCTCCCCTCCCGGCTGTCGCAACGGCGCCCCCAGCCCAGCCAGGCCCGGTGCGGCGCGGGATGCCTCGGCGGGACTGGCGGCGGCGGCCACGCTGCGCGCTCCGGCGGAGGGGAGGGGGCTCGGCGGCGGCGGCGGCGGCGGCGGCGGCGGCGGCGAAGGCGGTGGCGAAGGCGGCGGCAGCGGCAGCGGCAGCGGCAGCGGCAGCGGCGGGGGCAGCGGGGGGCAGTGCCGGGGGGCCCGGGGGGTGGCA
>JADRCH010000017.1:5889906-5912788 GCA_019843965.1 Rhynchomys soricoides
GCGGCAGCGGCGGGCCCGGCGGGGGGCAGAGCCAAGAGGCGCGGCGGCGGAGGAGGACCGGGAGGAGGACGCGGAGCATGCGAGGGGCTGCGGGCCTGCCCGCAGTGAAGCCCGCCGCGCCCAGGGCGCAGGGAGTGGCCGTCGCCTCCCGCGCGCACCGCGACTGAGATGGCGGCGGCGCGGCCGAGGCGCGCGGAGCCCCCGGGGCAGGGCCGGCCGGGCGCGGGCTGACAACCCCGCGGGCCCGGAGAGCTAGCCGGGGCGGCCTACGGCGAGCGGCGAGGGCCGGCGGGGAGGAGCACGGCCGTGATGGCGAACGCTAGTGAGCCGGGAGGCGGCGGCGGCGGCGGCGGCGGGGCCGAGGCTGCAGCGCTGGGCCTCAGGCTGGCCACGCTTAGCCTGCTGCTGTGCGTGAGCCTAGCGGGCAACGTGCTGTTCGCGCTGCTCATCGTGCGGGAGCGCAGCCTGCACCGCGCGCCGTACTACCTGCTGCTCGACCTGTGCCTGGCCGACGGGCTGCGCGCGCTCGCCTGCCTCCCGGCCGTCATGCTGGCGGCGCGGCGCGCGGCGGCCGCGGCGGGGACGCCTCCGGGCGCGCTGGGCTGCAAGCTGCTGGCCTTCCTGGCCGCTCTCTTCTGCTTCCACGCGGCCTTCCTGCTGCTGGGCGTGGGCGTCACCCGCTACCTGGCCATCGCGCACCACCGCTTCTACGCCGAGCGCCTGGCCGGATGGCCGTGCGCCGCGATGCTGGTGTGCGCCGCCTGGGCGCTGGCTTTGGCCGCGGCCTTCCCGCCGGTGCTGGACGGCGGTGGCGCGGACGACGAGGACGCGCCGTGCGCCCTAGAGCAGCGGCCCGACGGCGCCCCGGGTGCGTTAGGCTTCCTGCTGCTCCTGGCCGCGGTGGTGGGAGCCACGCACCTCGTCTACCTCCGCCTGCTCTTCTTCATCCACGACCGCCGCAAGATGCGGCCCGCGCGCCTGGTGCCCGCCGTCAGCCACGACTGGACCTTCCACGGCCCGGGCGCCACCGGTCAGGCGGCCGCCAACTGGACGGCGGGCTTCGGCCGCGGGCCCACGCCACCTGCGCTCGTGGGCATCAGGCCTGCAGGCCCGGGCCGCGGCGCCCGGCGCCTCCTGGTGCTGGAGGAGTTCAAGACAGAGAAGAGGCTGTGCAAGATGTTCTACGCCATCACGCTGCTCTTCCTGCTCCTCTGGGGGCCCTATGTGGTGGCCAGTTACCTGCGCGTCCTGGTGCGACCCGGCGCTGTCCCGCAGGCCTACCTGACAGCCTCGGTGTGGCTGACATTCGCGCAGGCCGGCATCAACCCCGTGGTGTGTTTCCTCTTCAACCGGGAGCTGAGGGACTGTTTCAGAGCCCAGTTTCCCTGCTGCCAGAGCCCCCAGGCTACGCAGGCCACCCTCCCCTGCGACCTGAAAGGCATTGGTTTGTGAAGCGCGCTCTGTCACCCAGGCTCCCTCTGGCTTCGATTGTGACCGCGCTTCTTTCCCTTCTGTCCCGCGTCTGGTTTTTCTCCGCTGCCTTCACAAGACTCTCAAAGTGGACACGCACTTGGATTGTATAGACCCCTGTTCTGGGGGCGGGGGTGGGGATGCTGAGGTCCAGTCCCGTTCTCCTATTTAATTATACTTTCTTCCTGACAGTAGGCCCTGCAGTCTTTTTGTACTGGTACCGACTTCTTTTCTTCCACGTGTGATTTTTTTTTTTTAAATAAAGGCTACACTGGTTTTATTCACGCAAAGTTTCCTAGGGACCATGGCCAGTTTTCTACAGAGGCTATTTTTGACAACCTCAAGTGGCATTACCTTTGCGTTGCAGTGAAGGAGAGCGAGCTAGGGGATCTTCTGTTGGAGATGGAAGAGAGGGACGAAGTTGTCCAAAGTCCCCTCAGAACTGCAGGCCACAGGGCCAGGTGAGCTGTGTGCCTCGTTTGGGGGTGTGGTGGACTTCTCCCAGCAGTGACACTGAACTTGGGTAGGAAGGTAGTTTCTTGTGCGTCACCTAAGGAGCAAGGTTTGGGGCCCTGTGTAAGTTACTTTAACACGATGCATCAGCAACAGCTGCTCTGTAGATCAATCTTGACTGGAAACTTTCTGTGAGACTGTGACTTTTAAACAGTAAAAAGTGTTTTTGGATAGTAATGTGGAGAAAAAAAAAAAAACAGTATTGCATGTGTTTGTACCGGTTGTGATTTGCGGATGGGGTGGGCTCTGGAGGGCAGAAAATACAGGTTTGTTCGGGTTAGGGATTTGGGGGTTTTCCTCCTCAATAAAGTTAAAATACTTTTGTGGAAATGGCTTGTGCTTTGAAAGCCCAGTTTTCCTCTGTGTTATGAAGCTAGTTTTCACTCTGAAGACTTGTCTGTGGTTAAAAAGATATGGGATATAATGGTGCCTCTCCCAGGAGACAAAATATTTTCCTGCGGTGTTTGCTAAGTTCGGTGGTGCTGTTCTACTCATGGCTGATTTAAATGATTAATCAGAACTATAATTTAAAATACTATCTCTTTGTTAGACATTGTCATTTGAAACTGAAGGACTACATTGCAAGTACTGTATAATACTTTTTGCTTAAACTGCTATGTTTTTATTAATGTAACTTGCGTTTTGAAGATTTCTATCTGTACTTCTCTTTGCATTACACAAATATACCAGTATTTTCATTCTGGAGTGGCTGTTTTGTTTTTGAGGCCAAGTCTCTCCGTTGGTGTCTGCTGTCCCATTTCAGGTGTTTGGTTTGGATATTAGCATCTCTGAGAATTGGGAGCTCTTGTGAACGAGGGTGGGGGTTAGTCATGAAGGCCAGAAGTTGAGCTCTGTGGCTCTTCCTCTCCATGTTATTTTTTTGAGACAGGGTCTCTCAGTCAACCAGAAGCTTGCTGATTGGCTGGACTGGCTGGCTAGTAAGCCCAGGGACCTTAATACCGGGAATTATAGGTGCCCCCAGGTATTTACTTTTTCTGTGAGTGCTAGGGATCTGAGTTTCGTCTCAGGTACTTTTGCAGCAAGCAGGTTACCACTGAGCCATCTTCTCAGTTCCGGCATCTTAAGGTTGAAATACAAGATAAAAATGGTCAAATCTTTCTCTTTAAATGAAAGAAACAATGAACACACATACTATTTTAAACGGTTTTAAAAAACCAAAAGCAATGGGCTGGAGACAGAGCTCAGGAGGAGATTTGCCTAAAACCCAAGAAGCCTTGAGTTTGATTCCTAGAGTCACAAGGAGGGAAAACCTCCACAGATTTAAAAGGGAAAAAAAAAATCAATTTGACAACCTATTCATAATGGATGTAATAAATATATGGTTTATTTTGAGCATAACATTAACTATTAAACATTATGTCCAAGAGAGATGAACAATAAGGGCATGTGGCCAATCTGTCTCCACTAAATAGCATTATTTTGTTCTGCTTGTGAAAGCTGAAGACACCAGTCCATTTGGAAGGCTCCTGTTCTCCCTGTGACCTTAATCCAGGTAGTGTTCCACTCCTGGGTTTTCATGGGTCATTCATCTGAAAAATTAGTCAAAGACAGGGGGAAGGGGAAATTAATCTTCCTCTCTCACACACCTATCCAAGTGGTTCAAGTTCAAGGTGGAGATCACCAAGGCCATGTTTTATTTATTAGCACCCAGCATGCCACAGGAACTCACCCATCCCAGGACATCCCTGAGCTATTCCAGCCTTGAGCAGCAGCTAGACTCTCTAAGAGACACCTCACCTGTTGATGCTGGGACTCCTGAGTCCCTGGGGTATTTTCAGAGGAATTAGGTGGGCTTACACAGCCCAGTGGTTCCCATTGGGATGTGCTGAGTCGGGAGCCCTTCTCCACGGAGAAGTCACCTTCTACATCCCTCCGTTGGCTCAAGACCTGATTTACTTTCGACATGCTGTGTGCAAACTTGCTAATAGAGGAAGTCATGGTTTCCACTAAGGATGCAGCCATGTCTCGGATACTCAGCTCACTGTAGCAGAGCAGGTACAGTGTGCTCAAAGAGACAGGCACTAAAATGGCTCATTTGCTAATCTGGGACATTAATTCAGCACACCTCCCTGAATGAGTTGTCCCAATGCTCAAAGCAACAGGGGGGAAGCTCTGTATAGAGATCTCTATCTGCATGCACTGGCATGGATTTATCGAGTTTAAAATGAGCAGTTTCTGGTCTTTGGTGCCTTCTATTTAGTAGCTTTACAACAAGAGTAGTGCTGTCTAAATCCAAACCCAACTTTCCCTTTAAAACAGTGGGTACTTCTAGCAAATTGGGGAGCGCATAACAAATCGGCAGCCACAGTGACAGGCTTCGGATCCACCTTTCAGGCTTACCAGAACCTGTTGGCTTTGTCAGATTGGTTTCCATTCATTTTATGTGTGAGTTCATGGATGAGTCCATGTTTGTGTGGCACATGTGAGTCCATGTCATCATGTACAATAGAAGACAGAGGGCAGCTTGAAGAAGTCGGTCTTCTCCACCCTGTGAAATCAAACAGCCTATCAGGCTTGCTGAGCAGAAGCTGACCCATTTAGCTAGCTCATGTCTTCCTTGGTCCCCTTTTTGTATTTCCGCCCACTATCTCACCTCTCCCTTTTCTTTTTCTTTTTCTTTTTTTTTTTTTGGGGGGGGGGAGTTAGTGGTTTGAGACAGGGTTTCTGTGTATAGCCCTGGCTATCCTGGATCTCGTTTGTACACCAAGCTGTCCTTGAACTCAGAGATCTGCCTACCTGTGTCTCCTGAATGCTGGGATTAAAGGCGTGTGTTACCACCAACCAGATCTTGGGATCCTTTTAAAGAAACACATTATTTTAGTCCATTCTTTGGTCGGGCAACAGCTCCTCATCTTTCAGATGCCCGGCCCTGTAGGAGAGGCAAGATTCTAGGTCAGATTTGGGGCTTATTGATGGCTTGTTTGTGGTGGTGTTGGTGGTTTTAATTCTTCAGCTGAAAGAGATGGTTGGCCCTGGAGAGAACAGACCTAGTCCCCAAATGCCACAGGTCTGGAGCTTGGGATCAACAAGGACTATCTGGGTTATAAGCCAAGGCGTTCTCTCAGAGGTGGTCTTCCTGATCAGATACTGACAGTCTCAATCCATTCAGACAATTATGGACATGGCGTCCATACTACATGGACATGGTCCATGCTGCCCACTAGCTCTACCAGCATGGCAGTTTCTGGCAGTCTCCTTTTTTGTGTGTCTGCCTCTGTGTCATTCTAATGGCCCAGAAGTTCCAAGGAAGATGGATGGCACCAAGGCAGAGAGTTCAGTTTAACTTTCAGGTGAATCACAGAGTTGGTGGGATATACCATGTATCTTCCTAAGAACCTTCAGGACTGCACAGAACCGTCTTTGTTGTCTCCTTGTATGTCCACATTCCCTCCTCAAATTGCCTGTGGGCATACCCTCCATGCTCCCCATACCTGCCTGGGGACTCCTCCCTATCTCATGTCCAACCAGTCAACTTCTAAGGAGCCACCAAGCATAAGGAGACTGTACAAACAACAGTGTCCCCAGGTCCTACCTGGACATTGGTTCTGTGTTGGACCCAGGCTGAGGACTTTAGGAAACTCTTCTTGGTCCGCTACAATGTCCTGCACTCTGATCCCTCCAGGAAGGCCATGTGCATCAGCTCATGGGATACCTGGTATCTTCTCTGTCCCTCTCTTGTCCCCCAGACACTCTAGGTCACTGGCAGTGTCACATACATTATGATTTGTTCCTATGTCCAAAGATCTTACTGCCCTGATGCTTCTGAACTTTATTTAATCTTTCAGACCTAAAGAATGGCTAGACACAAAGGGTCAATGCGTGGCCTCCACACAGTGATGGGCTTTATTCCAGTGCACGCTGTGGTAGAGATTCAAGGTGCTGCTGTAGTCATGAGATTTATTGCTTGGAATAGTCAAGTACTGATTTACTGTCTCTGGTACCTTAAACTATCAGGATGCTGAGGTAGCTGACTCAAAATTTCCTCTCAGGTATCTGAGAGATACTTCACCTATGTGGGGAGCCATGACCACTGACCTTTAGGGCTCTCTGTGTGAGGGGTAAGGGAGATAGTGGGGAGTCATTCTCACCCACTGACTGGTGTCAGCTGGTCCTGTGTCAGTGCACTTGCTGTACCTCTCGGCTATTCCAGGAGAAAAAAAAGTAAAAACGAGATTTCACTGAATTCAAGAGATTCTTTGTCCTTTTTTCTCCCGCTTGAACAAAACGTTTAGGGTTGAGCCTAGCTAGTAAAAAGTCCTATGTCCCCTTTAACTCATTTCATTTCCTTTGGGGTGCTCTTGGGTGAGGCTGTGATGCTTAGAGCCACAGCAGCCCGGCTGCCTTAAGACCATGAGGATAGACACAGTGGCTGCGGTGAAAGCCACAGACAGAGGATGCACGAGTACCTGTCTTAATGCTCCTTCATCTCTACCTCAGTAAGTCTCAACCTCTCTAATGCTGCAACCCTTAAACACAGTTCCTTATGTCGTGGTGACCCCGAACCATAAAAATTATTCTCTTGATACTTTGTAACTGTAATTTTGTTACTGTTCTGACTCTTAATGTGAATATCAGATATGAAGGATATTTGATATGCGATCTCCCAAAGGATTTATGACCCACAGGTTGACTACCGCTGCTCTAGACTCTAACTGTGAAGTAAAACCACCTATGGCTGGAGTCATTGCAAGGATCTCCAGAGCTCACTGTCCAACAAGGTTAACCCCAGATCCTGCCACAAACAAACATACAAACAAAATGAGTAAAGCACTTACTGAGCAAGCCAGAAGACTAGAAGAGCAGAGTTCAGATCCATTCACCCATGCAAGTACAGGGCAGGCATGGAGGCCAGACTGTAATCCTAGACAAGAAAGGTAGAGACAGGATCCCGGAGCAAGCTGGCTAGCCGAACTAGCTCAACCAGTGAGCTCTAGGTTCAAGTGAAAGGCCCTAACTCAATGTATATGGTGGAGAGCAACTGAGGAACACATCTGACATCCAACTCTGGCCTCTACACATCTGTACCCATGCACACCCACACACATACAAACATTAAGTAGATGGTGCCTGACGATCAACACCATAGGTTGTCCTCTGAGCTCTACATACATCTTCACACATAGGCACACTTAAACAGACAGTCCCAGTACATACATACACACACACAAAGATGGATACCAAAGCCATGCTTTCTACCTATCAGATTGTCCTAGCTGCTACCAATAATCTTCATACAAGAAAAATAATGAAATAGTGTTTTTTAGTTTGCTTGGGTTTTTTTGTTTGTTTTGCTTTGTTTATTGTTATTTATTTATTTATTCATTTATTTATTTATTTTTGAAATGCTATGTAGCCTGGGCAGTCCTGGAACTCACTATGTTGATCAAATTGGCCTTGAACTCGCAGAGATCTGTCTCTGCCCCTCAACTATTGTTATTAAAGACATGTACCACTACACCTAGCTTGAAATAGATTACTCATTTTTATTCTTATAAGACAGGTTCTATACAATTATATTATAAACTTTTTGGCCAATGGATGTATAAATTCTAAAGGTTATTCTTATGGTTTAGATGTGAACTGTCCTGTCTCCCCCCCCCCCTTTACCCAGGCTCATGTGTTTGAATATTTAGCCCCTCAGCTAGCAGATCTATTTTGGGAGGCTGTGGAACCACTGGCAAATAGGACCTTGTTGGCTGATATAGGTCACAGGGACACACCTTGGGGGTCACACAGCCTACTTTATTTCCTGTCCTACCTCTGCTTCTTGACCACTCTCTGTGAGAGGCTGCTGTTATTACACCCACCATCACAGACCCCACCTGCTCTCCAGCCACCATGCCTTGGTGAGTTATAGTCACCTGGCATCCACGGGGCCTTCATGGTTAACCATGGTGAATTATATTCCCTGAACTCTGAGCCAGAATAAATCCCTCTTCCCTGAAGTTGCTCCTGACAGAGAACAGAAAAGTAATGACCATAGTCTAATTACAGGAATCTGGGAAATGACATATAAATCTACCCACCCAACACACATGGAAAGCAAGCATGAAGCCAGTTCTTTGTTGGCCAGTGCTAGAAACAGGGGCAAATAAAGTACAGTTTTCTTGGTTACTAGTTAATTAACTGGGGAAACTTGGCAAAGGCACTCAGAGTCATAAAGCAAGGCAGAACCAGAGAGATGCCAAAAGGGGTCCACATAGAGGGCTGGGCCAGCGTGGAGGCCAGCCTTCATTCCAGCTTGTCTGGAAAGGCTGACTACATCCAGCTCTGGTTTCCCAGTTGATGAGAAAGGGGAACTAGAACAATGAAACCAAAATGTCCCGGGCTCCACCGTCCTCCCCCACCCCCGGGCTATACACCTCCCTCTGCTTCCTTGAGCTCTCCCTTCACTCTGGAATCCATTTAGGAAATTTATTTCTCTCAGTAAAATAAAATCACAGAATTCTCCCTTCAAAGTTTCCTGTCTCTGTTCTATCCAAAAGCTCCAGTGCCAGGAAGGAACCAGGTCAGTTTCATGGGAGAAGTTTGTTATGTAACATGCCGATGCCAGGAGAGCCGGCAGAGATGCCGCTGGTGGGTTCTGTCCAAACTTTTTAGAAAGCAAACATGTTTCCCTCAAAAGGACCACAGAACCCCTCGTAAAACATGAAGGAGGAACAGGCTTACACCACAGGAAAAGGTATTCTGTGGGTTTTGTTTTAAGAAAGAACAGGCCTAATCAAGGGAAGGCTTAGGAGCTACCCAACCAATCCTGTATTCTGGTAAATAAATAGCCCGAGATTTACATCTGGAAGGTGAAAGTCTTGAAGTCAGTTCAAATTATACCAAAAAGCTGCAAACACATTTCAGAGGTATAAATACAATCATCTCATTTCCTGATACCATTACAGAGACAGGTAAATAGAAGCTATTACCTCCCAGCTTCTGGGAGGAATCATTTAGTCATTTACAAATTAAGTTTTAAGTGGCCAGCCTACAACAGGTGGGGAGAATAGAAATGGTTAGAGGGCTAAATACTTAAGCCTTTTTTGAGTACAACTATATTACCTGTAGAATGCTGGTCTGTGTAGCCTGGTGGGAGGACATCTTAATTTTCTGCTGGGAAATGACATGTGAGAAGCACATGTGGTTGCCGGCTTGGAACCTGGAAAGAGCAGCAGATACACACAACAGTTTCAAAGGGGCCATGAAAATTATTTACACTTCAATGACGGCTTACTAGTTAGGGTCTCTCGGTTTAATAGTTACTTAGTACGAGTTGGGGAGGTGGCTCATTGGGTACAGTGCTTGACACATAAGCATGGAGACCTGGGTTCTGACCCCCAGCACCCATGTAAAAAGCCAAGGACAGCCTGCAGACCTGTAATCCCATGGTATAGAGGCCACAGAAAGCATTCTGGCTAACCAAGCCAATCTGCATACACACATATACTATACATCACACACACACAGAGGGAGAGAGAGATAGACAGATAGACAGACATAGATATAGAGAGACAGAGAGTGTGAGAGAGAGCAAATTGAAAGGAGAAGGGGAAAAAAATCTATAGCAGAACTTGAGGATTCACGTCAGTGGTAGAGGACTTGTGTGGTAAGCATGGGTCTTAGGTTCCATCCCCAGACCTGGGGGTAAAAATTTAATTTGAAATGCACAAGATGATGAGATTTCCCCCTCCCTCATTTAACATTCCATACTACCTCCCCCCCCCTTTTTTCCACAATAGTCCCTGACTATTGTGTAAGTGTGGCCATGTGCTGGGCAGAGAGAGAAAGGATTCCCCTTGCAGTCTTGCATTCAGTGAAGTGGCATGGAGAGTGTAATTGGGCCATGTGTAATTCTTTAAGCTCACAGTGGAGATCAGTTTCATTTGCATATCTATCTTGAGGAATTATGGGATACCCAGAGCTATTTCTAGAATGCTATTTGCATAATTGTTCTAATCTTTTATGAATTCGGTGGCATGTGTGGTCTGACAAGGGATTTTTGAAAGAAGATTTGTTAAGTTGCTTTATAAGGTTTGTAAAGATGTTAGAATTAAATAGTGGTAGGTATATATTTAATAACCTGTTTCCATTGAAGGAACACAATTACATAAAGCCGTTAGTCTGCTGCCAACGGTTTAGTACCTTCGTTATTGTTGTTCACCGAAAGTTTACCATTTAAAGTTGATTTCTTCTTCAACCCCTCCTCAACAACAGCAATAGCACTTCTTAGAAGAAATTCACTTAAACACCATGAGAAAATTTACAGTTGTTTTGTGACTCTCTGACACCCCACCCCCACTGCCGCGCGCGCGCGCGCGCACACACACATTTCTTAGTCTGTGGGCATTTGACTTCTTTCCGGCCTTGGACACTAGCTACAAGACAGACAGACTCACAGTCTTTGTGGTCTTTTCTATCCTGGTGTGCTCATGATCAAACTACCCAAGTTTCTCCATTTCTAAAGAGATCCTTGGCTCCACTTAGCAATTTCTTCTTGTGGGACCATCAGGTCTGTGAGAAGGACGTCCGGGCAAGTCTAGCCCTCCATAGTTTGAACATTCTCAAACGACAAGAAGGAGAACTCCTTTCTGGCCTGTGAACATTGTGACTCTCCAGCCATGTCCTCTCCTCCATTCTGGTTCCATCCCTGCGCTAGCCAACCCCTAGCCAACCCCGACCCAACCCGGACTCAGAGTTTGGTCTGTTGTTATGTATTGTAATGCTAAATTCTGTACTCTAAGTGAATTCTCACATTTATAAGCTTGTGTTGTGCAAACCTTGTTTCTTGACTTAAAACTGTTGGTTAAATAAAATTGGCTCCACCTGATTGCTGAGGGTTTCGAGATTGGTAGGTTTTGAGTTACCTGGTTGGGGGTGGAGAAGCTGAAAAGGCAGGGAAAGGCCACCAGGAGAGAGAGGAGAAGGCACCATGAGAGGAGCTGGACCGTGAGTACATGGCCAGGAGAAACAGCAAGTATTTGAGAACATTGCTGGGGAGGTAACCAGGCCAACAGTTAGAAAGTAGATTAGGGATTACCCCCTTAATTGTCAAAACCAAATAAAATAACCATAGTCTGAGGCTCATTTATTTGTTAGCTAGTGGGGGATAAGCTTAGATTGGTTCAGCCCCACTTTTACCTCTTGGCCACATTAGAGGCTAAGACCGCCTGTCCTTGGTGTTGCCAATGTGTGCCCGTTTGGTTAGCACCCCATACCCACATAAAATCTTGGTACATCCTTTTTGGGTTTGGTCTGTCATCAGTCTCAACACCCAAATGAATCTGAGGTCAGTGTGGGGGTTGACCCTGCTTTCTGAAGGACAACCACTACAAAATGAGCATCTTTATTTTAAAATTTTAGTCGTGAGTCCAGGTAGAGCCTGGTCTACAAATGCTACCTAAGTAGCCTCAAACTCACTACGTAACAGGAAGACCTTGAACTCCTGATTCTCCAGCCTCTAGCTCCTGGGTGCTGGGATTACAGCTATGTGCCACTATACCTGGCCACCATTGTTTTATTTATTTATTTGTAATGATTTATTTATCTTTATTTTATGTGTATTGTTACTTTGCAGGCATGTCTGTGTACCATGAGTATGTCTGTAACCATGGAAACCAAGGTCCTCTGGAAGAGTGTTATGATGGTTTATATATGCTTGGCCTAGGGAGTGGCACTATTAGGAGGTGTGGCCTTGTTGAAGTAGGTGTATCACTGTGGGTGTAGGCTTAAGACCCTCACCCTAGCTTCCTGGAAATCAACATTCCACTAGCAGCCTTCAGATAAAGATGTAAAACTCTCAACTCCTCCTGCACCATGCCTGCCTGGATGCTGCCATGCTCCCGCCTTGATGATAATAGATTGAACCTCTGAACCGGTAAGGCAGCCCCAATTAAATGTTGTCCTTATAAGACTTGCCCTGGTCATGGTGTCTGTTCATAGCAGTAAAACCCCAGCTAAGACAAGTGCTCTTAACCACTGAGCCATATCCCCAGCACTCTACAGTAATTTAAAAAAGTAACACACTGGAATTTAAAATGTAACAAAATGATAACCCGTTAGAAATACTCAGCTTAATGATTAGGAAAGAGATGATGGAGATGTCTACCAAGCTGACTCCAAATAAGGGCCACTTGAGTGCTTCTTTCCTGTGTTGAGGGTGTGTGCTTCAGCAGGCCCCAGGGATTCTGGCTGTTAACTCAACCAGCTTTCCCAGGTCCTTCACTGCCCGGGCCTTATGCCAAATATACTCATCTCTGTCTGTTGGAGAGGAAGCTCAATTTTCTTTTAGTAAAGTAAGGGAGATCACATCTGCTCCCTTCTGCTGCTCTGAATTTAAGTCACACAGTCACACTTGGACAGCCAGTAAATGGTCTCTGAATAGGGGAACAATGAGCTGTATCAGACAGCTACAATCTACAGGTCACTTCTTCTAGCCATGGGTTTCTCAGCTCTTAATGAAATGAAAGAAAAAAAATGATAGGGAATATTAACATTTGCCATGCGAAGGACTAATAATTTATTTCTATATCCCCATAAAAACATAGCAAATACTACTTGCTATGCATCTCATGTTTGAGGAGCACCTTTTGGCTGCATTGCACCTTGGTAGATGGCATAACAATGAGAGGGAATAACAACAGGGTGACACATGAAGCTGGAGGAGAGAAGTCATTTGCCTGTGACTGTGACAAAACGCCGTGAGCCAGGAAAGTTTGGAAGGAGGGGTTTATTTTGGCTTAAACTTTCATATCACTGTTCATTATCAAAGGAAGTTAGGACAGGAACTCAAACAGGGCAGGAACCTGGAGGCAGGAGCTGATACAGAGTACACAGAGGGGTGCTGCTTACTGGATTTCTCATCATGGCTTGCTCTGCCTGCTTTTGTATGAAACCCAGGACCACCAGCCCAAGGATGATACCTTCTACAATCGGCTGGGCCCTCCTCATCAATCACTAATTAAGAAAATGCTTACCGACAGATCTTATAGAGGCAGTTTCCTAACTGAGGTCCCTTCCTTTCAGAGGATATGAAACTGACCAATGAGGCCCCTTTGAGATCACTTATCAGATTTTCATGAGAGTATCAGGGATCGAACTGAGGCCATTAGGCTTGTGTCATGAGAGTGATAAGTGCCTTTATCTGCTGAGCCATCTCATCAAGCCCTTTTCTTAAGAAAGTCTATGTAGGGCTGGAGAGATGCCTCAGTGGTTAAGAGAACCGACTGCTCTTCCAGAGGTCCTGAGTTCAGTTCCCAGCAACCACATGGTGGCTCACAACCATCTGTAATGGTATCCGATGCCCTCTTCTGTTGTGTCTGAAGAGAGCAATGGTGTCTCATATACTCATATACATAAAATAAACAAATTTGAAAGAAAGAAACAAAGAAACAAAGAAAGAAAGGCTATATTAGCTGGGCAGTGATGGCCAGCACCTTTAATCCCAGCCCTTGGGAGCCAGAGGCAGGTAGATCTCTGAGTTTGAGGCCAGCCTGGACTACGGAGTAAAGTTTGAAGACAGCCAGGGCTACAGAGAAAAACCATGTCTTGAAAAAACAAACAGAAAGAATGGATATGTTTAAAATTTCCATAATAAAAAGTTTTGTTGATTGAGTTGTGTGTTTTAAATGAGCCAAACACACTCAGGCCAGCATTAATCTTGCCTACAGAGGAATGCAATTCAGGAAACTTCTCAAGAGTTACTCAAACCTAACTTAATAAAACAGTTTCCTCCAAATTTACTTGAATTTCTTCAATGGGAACACCCCTCCCCCCATGCAAATTACTTGTATTTTAATAAAAAAAAATATAAACATACGAATTTAAACAATTGTGGAAGCTTGATTAGCAGCACAGCCTAGAGGCTCAATCAGTCCTTAGTGATGAGTGTCCCTGGGCCTCTTGCTTCTGCACTGACCACAAGTGACAAGCTGAGGGCTTCTAACGGTGCCACTGCCTTTTTACTGCTTTGAATGTATTGTTTCCTTTGATATTGCCCTTCGTAATTTTCTCTTGTGTCGGTGTGTACATGTATGTATGTATATGTTTTCATGTATGTGCATGCGAGTGTGCAGATCAGAGGTAGACGTCTGGTGTCTTCCTCAATTTTTCTCCACCTTAGTTTTTTTTGTTTTGTTTTGGTTTTTTTTGAGGCAGGGTTTCTCTGTGTAGCCCTGGCTGTCCTGGAACTTACTCTGTAGACCAGGCTGGCCTCGAACTCAGAAATCCACCTGCCTCTGCCTCCCAAGTGCTGGGATTAAAGGCGTGTGCCACCACTGCCCGGCTTCCACCTCAGTTTTTAAGACAGGATCTCCCACTGAACCTAAAGCTCACTGAAGCCCCAAAGATGACTGGTTTACAAACCCCAGGACTCCTGTCTCCTCTGTGCCAGCTCTGGGATTATTGGCATTTGCTGCTACTTTCTACTTTTTATGTGATTTCTGGAGATTAAACTCAGGTCATTACATTTGCATAAGTACTTGACCAACTGAGCTGTCTCCACAGTTCACAAAGGGTTAACTTTTATAATTGTTTTACCTTTTGAGAAGGAGGTAAAATGTTTAGTTAAAAAATAACAAGGGGCTGGAGAAGACACAAAAGAGCTTTAGTCTAAAGCACAGGTTCTCATCTCTACCTGCTGCCTCCAGACAAAGCATGACAATGTCTAATGACACTGCAAGCTGTCACAGCCAGAGCAGGATCCTGGAATCCTCCTACAGTGTGCAACACTGCCAACCACAAAACAGGATTGGGGGGCCATGAACTCCACGGACTCATGGGACAAAGGCACCTGGGAATATGCACGGGTGGTAACTCCAGGGAGTAGGCCACTGCACAGCTGCAAGCATGAGGATCCCAGACATAACAAGAAAGTGCCCAGGAGGACACAAGGACAGGTACTCAAAAATACATGTGCAATCTGAGCATTTTGTCACCAAAAATCACAGTGTCCATGCTTCAGACTTCCCACTTTCTTGTTCTTAGTCTTTGGTGACTAATGGACATTTTGATGAAGTGATGACTTATGGACCAGTAGAGCAGAAGTTCTGGGAATCAAGGGCAAGAACCAGCTGTTGGGGGCAGGGATGTGTCAGACACTGAGTCACCTGAAATGTCCCCCTGGAAAGAATACAGTCAAGAGAGAACTGAGGTGCAGGAGAGCCACAGATCAACTGGGTAAAACCCTCCCTCTTCCACTGTCTGCCTCCCCCAACCACCACCTGCCTGCCTCACTGCCTTGGGGTGGGGATAGTGCTTTTCAGATTGTTCAAAAGTAGTGTACACACTTCTGCAACCACTACTGAGTTCTCCAGGACAGCCCTCCTCTGTGTGTTTCCTTCTAGAGAGAGAGAGAGAGAAAGAGAGAGAAAGAGAGACAGAGACAGACAGACAGACACAGAGAGAGAGAGAGAGAGAGAGAGAGAGAGAGAGAGAGAGAGAGAGAGCGCAGAATGAATCACTCCAAGAACCAAAGGAACGTCTAAGATATTTAGCTCCTGCCTCCTTGTTGGGAGCCATAATGGGACGAGCTAATAACTAGCAGGTGATCATCCTGAAATGGCCTGCTTCACATTATTATATAATCTGCAACAGGTGAGCCCTTATTAAGCAAGGCTGTAAGGGATTCATTTTAGGAAAGATTCCTCTTATTAATATGCCTTTCCTGTTATTATTAAACATATATAACAGTTACTAAGTAGTAGCACACCCCTTTGGAGCAGATCTCTGCAGATCCACGAAGATGTACTGTCTTGTGGTGATGCTATATAGACAAATAGACGACTTAAGACTTAACGATGATCCTATAAGACTTCCTAAAAATTATATCAGTGATTATTAAATTCTTTTATAGTGGGACTGCTATTAGGTCCTTTTATGATAGTCAAAACTTCAATGAGAACTCTGCCAGTCTTCCAAATGTCATTAGTTAATTGCTCTTAGATAGTAACCAGACATTCTACTCAGAGCACATTCCAAGAGGTTGTAAAACAATTAACCAAAGGTCATAAAAAGGGAACTAAAGATATACTCTAGGTGCTAGGACAGGAGATAAAGTATTGACTGGGTTTATCTATACAAAACTTCACTAATAACTTAGTTATGGTTTTAAACCTTCACTGAACTTGTGGATCTGAGACAGGTGATGTTAAACAGATAGTTACTCCTAATGGATACGCATGGAAACATTCTCTGTCGTAAACTTCTATTTCAATGTATGATTTGATTTTTTGTGTGAAGTTGTGATGAACTTTGTAACACGTGATCATGTATTCTGAAAGACGTATAAGTACTGAAGACAAAGAGGATTAGGCAGCAAAATCTTTTCTTTTTTCCCCTTCTGGAAGAATTTTCCATTATTAGAAGTTTTCCCTTTCCCCACTTAGGATCTTTCCGGTTTCCCCCTTAGCTAGCTTTCATAGGAAACTTTTTACAACTTAGTAAGAAATGCTATAATCATTCTCTAAGAGTCCTTTTTTCTTCCTGGACTAGCAGGCTGAAAGTTAGAGCTGAGCAATTCCTGCTGAGATAGAACAAAGGCCACAATACTTAATCCCCTTCTGCTTTAGGCTCCAGGTGTCAATCTCCTAAACCAGCAGCCTTTTACCCTCAGATAGAACAAGAAAGTTTTTAGGATTGTTTACAAGTTATCATTAGTGTTTCAGTACAGTTAGAGAGCTAGAAAGTCCTGAGACCCTCAGACTTTAAAGCCATCACCAGAGCCCTACTCTGTGCACTCCACCACTACCTTCTCCGGGTCGGGAGGCTCTCAGCACCTCCTAATTTAACTAGAAATTTGTCTTGTTGGCCGAGCGGTGGCCTTCCCAGAGATGTGCCACTCTTTTTCAGTGGTTCTCTACTACAGGCAGACCTTAAAGGGGAAAAGCTTTTAAAAGTATCACGACACCTAGGCTTCACCCCAGACGAACCAAAGTAACATCCTGGAGGATGGTGGATGAGGAGAAAACTGGGAAGAGAACCTCCCAAATAGCATGTCAGCTGAGCATGGTTGTACAACTCTAATCCTGGCACATGAGGGGCTAGGACAGGAACGTGGTGGTTCACAGCCTGGGACACATGGTGAGACCCTGCCTGCCTCTAACACAGAGAGTTACATATCAATAGCACCTCTAGCAATGGGGAATGTGTGTACTGAAAATAGCCTGGTGTGTTTGGTGGGAGTAAAGATTGATTTTCTTAAAGATCTATTGGCAGGGCTGGAGAGATGACTCAGCGGTTAAGAGCACTGTCTACTCTTCCAGAGGTCCTGAGTTCAATCCCCACCATGGTGGTTCACAACCATCTATAATGGGTTCTGATACCCTCTTCTGGCATGCAGCTGTACATGTAGATAGAACACTAATATACATACAATAAATAAATCTTGAGTTCCAGGACAGCCAGGGCTACACAGAGAGACCCTGTCTTGAAAAAACAAAAACAAAAACAAACAAACAAAAAAACCCAAAAAAGAAAAAAGAAAAAAGAAAAAAAGAAAAGAAAAAAGAAAGAAAGAAAGAAAAGATTCATTGATAAAAGACTGTCATTCTTAGGATATCTTTAGAAATGCTAGCAGAGAAATCTATTGTATGGAATGGTGGCTAGTTAGTGTTACTTCTTCACCATAGATGTTCAATGTCTTCACAATAAAGAATAGGTATGTGAGGTGAGAATGCTAATTAGTGCAGGCTAGCCATTTTAGAATATATGTATAACTCAAAATAGTATGGATACCACAGACATTTTATTTGCCAATTAACTGGTTTTTTTCAATAGTGAAAGATGTACAGATATTAAACACACAAAAAATGGAGTAGGGGAAAGATCACAGAAGTAACGAAACATCAGTTCCAAGGATCAAAATATGTGACAGCGTGAAATGGAAAGGTCACAAAAGATTGTCTGTGGGTTTTATAGTGGTGCATGCTAAATACCATAAATGTCTTGATCTTAAGGTTAAAAATAGCAACCTGCCTTTCATCCTCTGGAAAACTAAGCCTGGAAAGAATAGGGATGAGGTTCCTGATATGAGTGAGACCCAGAGGAGGATGGGATTGTGTTTGGTTGTACCTGGACTGACTGACTTTGCATGACTTTAGCAAGAGCCACATTGGAATGATTAGGAGCACCAGAACTTTCCACTGTGGAAACAGTAGTTTTGGCACAAAGTGAAACAACAATCAGTTGGGCAGTGGTGGTGCACGTCTTTAATCCCAGCACTTGGGAGGCAGAGGCAGGCGGATTTCTGAGTTCGAGGCCAGCCTGGTCTACAGAGTGAGTTCCAGGACAGTCAGGGCTACACAGAGAAACCCTGTCTCAAGAAAACCAACAACAACAAAGCCCAAGTTTCTAATGCAAAGTTAGAGATGATCTACGGTCTGTATCTGTTACTCTTCTCATTGCTCTGACAAAATACTCAACAAGAAACAACTTGAGGGTTTATATGGGTTCACAGCTTGAGAGGATGCTACAGTCTATCTGTGAGGAGAAGGCATGGCATCAGTTGCAGGTCACATTGTACCCAGAGCAGAGAAACAGAAAGACAACAAGGTGGGAGATGACTAGGGTATGAATCTTCACAGTGACCCGTGCCCAGTGGTGGCTGAGTGTGGAGGATAGTTCACATTCAAACCTTAACACTGTCCATGAAAAAAACAAAAGTGGAAAGGTCGCTTGAGTTTGGTTACTAGCTGTTGGCTAGTTCGGCCGCCTTGCACTTAAGAAAACTCACAGCATGTATTTACCAGAAATAGACCAGGTATTTATTTTTCTACCTGGAAATCCCCACCTTGCCTTACCTTGTAGGGTTTCAGGACAAGGACATCCTGGGAGCAGAAGATGCAGTTGCCAGGGTATAGACCTATCAAGTCATGTCCCAGACAATCTCTGAGGGCTAGGTAGATGGTCCAGGCTGTTAAAGCATTCCCTGTGCAAACCTGACCTCCTGAGTTTGCTCCCCAGGTGACCTCCCCAGGTGTGCCTCAGCACGCTCCTTATTCCCCTCCCCCTTCCTCACACAGTCTCTCTTACACATAATACTTAAGAAAATATAACTTCTGAGGAATGGAATAATAAGGTTTGTGAAACAGTTATTTGAAAGGCGATGGGTTGTGATGGCAATCAACAATCTCCAAAGAGTATGTGATGCTAAACACAGTAGAATGGCTGCAGGTGGTAATGGCTACTCAGCTCTACTGTATTTTGGTCCTCTTGGCTGGGCACCTGAGACTCCGTCTGTCCCCTTATGTATGAACCTTTAAACTGGATTGGTACATGTCAGAGCAAGATTGTATAAGTGATTGTTGTAGTTTTTAATTCTGGTAAAAATTAAGATTAAAATTACATGTTGCTACTTATTGACAAGTCTCTTGAATGATATGTGAAAATAACTTTAGCCAGTTTGCTGACATGCCCATTTCTTTCCCCTAATTCCCCTTGTTGGCGTTTCTTGTTTTGTTTTCTTCCAGCATAAACGGAGACCACTGCTCCAAGCAGCGATGGTGATTAATATACCCAGATCCTGTATAATTGTACAAGACCTGTGCGGTACCTAACTGAGCAAATAACCAGTGTGGACCACAGGTGTCCACTGGGGAACACGGGATGGGTGGGCGTGGCAAATGTGTAGTCAGTTAAACTCGAGGTTTCAGATGTTTATTTGTGACACAATATGGGTTGACAACACTTAGTGAGTTGTTCAAGGCCAGACCACATTGGCACCACTGTGCAGTTAGAGCCTAACCCATGCCATGCCATGCATCACACATGCTCCATAGGCTCTCGCAGGGCAAGCCTACTGGTCCATTCCAGCCAACAATCACTTCCGGCTGTCACGCTCTCCTTCACCCTCCAAAGCTTTTCCTTTTTTCTTTTTAACGGATACACATGGTTTATTTATTCATTTTTGAACTACCTTGGAATTCACACAAACGCCGCTCTCCTGGATGTGAGATGAAAATGCATGTACTGTCCCGGTGATTTCACCAGCTTTGGGGTGTCTGCTGACGTCAGGATGAGGGCTAGCTATATAGAAATCCGCTCGTAATAAAAACTGTTGGCAGTCTTGACAAAAATAAGGATATAATATCAAAATAAATCAAAGGATATACAGCATTGTCATTATTCTGATACAGAATTTTTTACATAGAAATGTTGATACCAGTACAAATGGCAGGATATCAGGAAATCCATTACAATAGACCTTTGGGTTACAAAGAAAAGTTTAAATTATAACTTAACACCGATTTTTAAAAAGATGACTTCTGTCATGCCAGATGAAAATCAATGCTTCCTCAAGTGGCATTCTTTAAAATGTCTCCAACAAGAAGACAAAAAAAGAAAAAAAAAAAAATAAGCAAGCTTCAAAAAAAAAAAGGACATGTAATATTCCACTAAGGAGAAAATGTCTTTTACTTAAAACAAATCTAGAAAAATGGACCAGGCTCCTTCGGTGGCCCATTCATTTTGTCCTCCTACCAGTTAAACAGCAGAACTGAAAGCCAGTGGGCCAGATGGGTGCAGGAAAGTCCCTGGAGCACTCCCAATGCCGGCCCCCAACGAGCTGCCGGGAGGGTCTGGTTCAAATGCGCCCTCTTGCCATCAATGGTATACAGGGCTAGCTCTCTGAGCCTCCTCAGTGGGTCTACCAGCAAGCCCAGGAGTGTAGAGGCCCAACACTAGACTAAGGTGAGGAATTTGAAGAGTAAGGGTCTGTCTGTCTGTCTGTCTGTGGGCATGGGGCAGGACGGGCAGAGATGAGGCAAAGGGCAAAAGGAAGTTTCTGCAACAGAATATTCACTCTTATTCTCCTATTTGTGAAAACGGTTGTTATTGGCGTTCAAAAAATGTCAAGGCAAAACATAAACAGAGAAATGAAAAGCCATTCCAGAAAGCCTTGCCCTCTACAAATCTCTCCAAAAAAATCAAACTCTCCTTAAAAAAAAAAAAAGAAAAGAAAAAGAAAACGCCACTTCAAAAATCAAATATCGAAACGTTACTTGGAAAGTCGAGGAAGGGAGAACATTTCTTTCTGACGTATTCTTTGTTTGATACAATTACAAGTGAGACTTGACAGACATTGTGCAGCGGAGGTTCACATTTCAAGTTCCTACTTCAAAGTGATCACTTCCGGGCCAAACAAATAAACCGGTTGAAAGAAGTCCTTAAACATGCCAAGCCTGGCAGGCAGGGACAAGTGTGGTGCATCCTCCGCCCCCAAAATGGAACCTAAAAGAGAAAAGGGGACCAAGTCAGAAAAAGAATTGACCTTTCAACTTACCTGTTGGTTTAGTGTGTAATGTGTATGTATGGTACATACACCTGAATGTATGGGTTGACCCCCATATACACGAAGGCAGAAGCTAGAGCAGGCCGTCCATTTTCCTGTCTCTGGACATCTTATTTTATCAGAACAGGGTCTTTTACTGAACCATACAATTGCTGTTTCAACTAGGCTGGCAGGCCAGTGATCTCCTGGGGTACACCTGTCTCTGCTCCCCAGTGTTGGGGTCACAGGCATGAGCACCCATGCTTGACTTTTTATGTGCATATTGGGGATTTGAACGTGGGTTTTTTGTGCTTGCAGAACAAGCACTTACCAACAGAGACATCTGTCCAGCACTCATACAAAATAAAAATTAAAACAAATGAAGCCATTTTGCAGATAATTGGCTCCTAATCTGTATTACCAAATGCTCAATAGACAATACACAAAGCTGTGTGTGTGTGTGTGTGTGTGTGTGTGTGTATCTATCCTGCCCCCATCCCTGCCATCAGCTTGTGAAGATTTCAAATACAGACTCACACCTGTTTTACAGATGAGAGATGGAAGAGCAGAGAGGAGATCACAGCCCAAGTTCATACATCTGGAGCTGAAAGCTTGGCTACAGATGGAAAATAGTCTTTATGTCTTCTGCATTTTCTCATATTGGTGTTGTGTGTGTGTGTGTGTGTGTGTGTGTGTGTGTGTAGTGCATACACACATGTGATGTGCAGAGGTACATTTATGCAGAGTCCATGTGGAGGGCTGAGCCGGATGCTGAATGCCTTCTTCCCTCCATCACTTTTCCACTTTTTGAGACCGGGTCTCTTAACAAAGCTAGAATGGCTGATTCCACTAGGCTGGCTGACCACTGAGCCCCAGGGGCCACTTGTTGCCTTCCTAGTGCTGAGATTACAGATGTTCACCTCTGCATGTGGCTTTGGACTGAGGTTTTGGGGAATAGAATCCAGGGCTTTATGCTTGTGTAGCAAGCATGTTACTGAATTAGCCATCTCCCTAACCCCCCCATTTATTTTTATAGTGTCTTGCTATGTAAGCCCTATAAGGACAGGCAGGCGTAAAGAAAGTATATATTAAAAAAAATAAAGGAAAGGCAAGCCTAGACAGGACCACATGTATTCCATGCACAAGTATGATGAATCCACAGCCAGTCAGGAAGATGCACGTTTAATCATTCACACACAGCCACCAAAGTTAGATCACTGAGGATGTTTAGTGGGAATCCATAGGAAAGACAAACTCAGTTTGAAGAACTAGACTGGACCAGAAGCTGACCCAGAAGAGAAGGCCTGCCTCATGCCCAAAGCCGCTTCTCAGTCCCTGTACATGCCATCTGTGGAGCTGGATTGAGGCATATCAACTGATAGCTAGCACTAAAAATACATATGCTTTCCAATGTCGTAAAACAGAGACAGGAAACCCACCCCCACCCTGTAGGTACAGAGCCTCTAGCTCAGTTAACACCCTGGCCAGGCTGGATGGCTCAGTCCTGTATCCATAGCACTCACAATACTGAAAAGGGAAAAGGGAGATCATGCATTTGAGAGTAGCCTGGGCAAGATGAGAGAGAGAGAGAGAGAGAGAGAGAGAGAGAGAGAGAGAGAGAGAGAGAGA
>JADRCH010000017.1:5920222-5933590 GCA_019843965.1 Rhynchomys soricoides
AAGAAGAAGAAGAAGAAGAAGAAGAAGAAGAAGAAGAAGAAGAAGAAACAGCAGCAGCAGCAGCCGAAGCCGAAGCCGAAGCCGAAGCCGAAGCCGAAGCAGAAGCAGAAGCAGCAGAAGCTGCCATCTGCCTTGGACCTTTGTCTCATTGCCCCTGGACCAAATTTTATTGATTGGAACAATGAGAAAGAAGAGAGATAGCCACTTGCCAACCTAGAGAACTTGCCTGACACCCACACTGTTTGGTCATCTTCAATCTCCCTTATCTACCTCCTGATATAATAAAAACTCACCATCCCTCCAGTTGGAGAATCTGCAATTCCTAGGAACACAACCTCTAAGGCCCATCTGACCAGATCTAGAAGGCCTGTGACCTTGCCTCTCAGGGCACATAATCTTTCCAAATTTTTTTAGGTCATCGTGACATTGAGTTGCTCTTCAATCATACTAGAAAATTAAATATCACGAATCTCCAAAAGTTATGAACATCATATCTCACGGGCACAGAAGCAAAAATACAAAACTTTAACTGGGCACTGTGGTGCAAGCTCAGCACTTGGTGCAGGGTAGAGAATGGGGAAGTGTGGTGGAGAAAGTAGAATCAGGAGTTCAAGGCCAGCCTGGACAACATGAGAAGCTGTCTCAAAAACAAACAAACACCAACAAAACAGAAAGTTTAAGATACAAGAGTAAGTGTGTTTGTTATTGGTGATTGTCTGGAAAAAAAAACAACCCACAACAAACAAAATTCACAAAGCTGACTGATTCCTGCTCCATCAGCTGGTTGAGTCTTTTTAAGAACTTTTTACTTTGATTTTATAAATCATGTTCCAATAAAATATCTACTTTGTCCACATGTTAGGAATTATGTTGCTGTAAGGTTATTTTTAATGTCAGGAGAGCAATGGTATAGAAATGACCACTGGAGTGGAAGAGAAGAGAAGAAAGAAACAGGTGCATCCTCACTGCACTGTCCTCTGGTTTCTGTTTCAAGTGAACTAGCCAAGCCTTGCTCCGCAGGAAGGTATACCAGAAGTCTCAGCGCAGATACTAACTTTCCGAGTCAGGGGGTGGCAGCTGTCTCCCACTTGGCCCATAGGCGTGCAGATCCTTATGCTCTTAACCCAGATACTGACAGCGCAGCACATGCCTCCTCCACACTGAGAGTCCTTGTCGCAAGCCTGAAAGGAAAAGAACCAACAGATAAATATAGATAGTAGGAAAGGCTCAGGCTAGGGAACTCTAAAATTGGCAGGGAAATCCTCTTTAAATATCCAAGTGCCCAGCCAGTAAAGTATTTGCCACACAAGCATGAGAACACACGTTCAAGAAAAGCCAGAGACACGGTGGCTTATGCCTACAGTCCCAGCTCGGCAAAGACAGAGGCAGGCTGATCCTTGGGACTTGGGTGGCCAACCAGTCTGCCTAAATTGGGATATTCTAAGCTATGTGAGAAACTATGTCCACAGGTGGACAGCACTTGAGAACATCTGAGTTTAACTCTTGTCTTTCACACACATGCCCATACATGTGTGTGTGAAACTCTCTCCCCCAACATGTGCGCCTACATACATAGACACATGAAAAATCCTAAGCAGTGATTTTAGCACAATAGAACCAGAAGCTCCACTTGTGTGTTTACATCCACCGTCAACATTGATCAGAATGTGTCCATGGACTCAAGAGCTCCTATATGATGAGACACGGGATTAAGGAGGAAGGGCAGGAGGGTGGGTGCGGGGAGGGGGTCAACAACACTTCTGCTCTCTTCTTCTGGTGCTTTATGACTGAACTTTAAGAATGTTTACGCTAGCCCTGCACGATACACAGTCATGCAGAACTACACAGATCAAATCACATGATTTTGTGATTATTAACTGCTGAATATATGGGGCCTAGTTTAAAGAGGAAAGATTGAAATGGTTTCTGAACACGAAACAAACCAGTGCAGACCTGTAAGGGCATCACTGTGACATTTACAAGTGTTCACTTTCTCTTCCAAGTATTTATGCTGGATGCTTCTTGCATTGGTACCCTGATTTTCATCATTTCCTCTTTCAAAATAAAAACTCCGAGCCTGGGAGGGACAGACCAAGACTTTTGCCCCATCCCACTAGCCTTTCATATGAGTGACATGCAGAGAGGAACTGGCTTGCTTAGGATGAACAGAAGTGTGCATTAGAAACTCAGTTGAACTAGCCCCTGAGGTCCAACAGGTGAGGACAGGTGCAGTACACAGCACAGATGCAATCAGCAGCCGTAATTCCTCAAAGGACACACCTGGCCCATACAAACTACAGATATTATACAACCATATATAGAGCAAAACTCCACCATGGAGGACTTCCCATGTCGCAGTAAATAGAATAAGCCTGCATTGATGTCCGTGAAAATTTGTCTTAAGAACCATAGCTCCTTCTTAGAGCCAACAACAGCAACAATAAAAATAACGGAATGAGATGCTTTTGTTTAAACAATGTGCAGAAATCTATCTGTTGTTCAAAATAAGTAGTGGCTGAAAACCACAACTTAAACTTTGGATGGCTTTTTTTTTTTTTTAAATGATGTTTAAACATTTCTACCTTTAGATTTTTGTCTGGATACCAGAAACCATGCAAACATGACCATCAGAGTGTATGTTAGGTCTACACAACAACCTTTTGCAATATGGTTTTAATACATCTGTATGAAAATATCAAGTTCAAAGATGCATGTTAAAGACCGGTGTTTATAACATATATGCAAGACTCTACTTTCTGAAGTCCCATGAACTCTTTTTCTAAGACCATTAAAAAAAACAAAACAAAACAACAGCAACAAAACCAGCCAAAATCTCTTAAAGTTCAATCAATCACTTAGATGTTTAAGACCTTGTATACAATATATCTAATAGATAAATCACTGACTTTTCATTTGAATCCAGATGGTTTCTGTCAGCGGGACCTAACTACGTTTTATTGCCACATTGCTTTAGAAAAAAAAATGTTTTCCAATACTCTTTTCATAACATTGAATTAAAAAAAAAAACAAAAACCCAAAATCAAAAAACCCCAAAAAACCCCAAACCACAAGTCCACAAGACTGTATCACAAACCCCCCAACCCCGCCAGTACGTAAACATGAAATGAGATAAAATTTCATTTCATAACACAAAGCTTCAGTTGTTGGAAATTTACAAAGAATTGCATAAGTTTATATCTTTTTAATTAGACAGCTGCTTCTTAGTACCTTTCATTCTTCTTAACCCATTGCAGAGCCAAGCAAACAGTGTCCTCCTGTGAGTGGAACAAAACGACATTTGCACTACCCAGGAACCTTGGGGCTTAGAGGATTAGGAAACACTTAGAATGGACCAGCAGGGGCAGGGAGGAAAAAACCAACCCAATCATGTTTCCATTCCCATGTGTTACAAAGACACTGTAGAAACGTTTGTTCAGGCACACCAACTGGCTACCAGTGAAGCTATATACATGGTTTAAAGAATCTCCACTCTAATAAATACCACAAGGCATAAAATCAAGTATCGATGGGGTATCTCCCAATGCTGTCATAGGCCCAGAGTTTTAGAATGCAATCTGTTACAGTAAAAAACACGGAGAACATCAATCTTTATTTATTCAACATAATGATCCTTCTCTTAAGTGACGTGTTACTTTATTACCTGTATGTTGTTCCAGTCACATCTCTATTAAAATCCAATAATGTGTACTTGGATGATAAAAGTGATTTAAATAAATCTAGTAAAAAATGCTAGCGACTTTTTTTTTTTCTTTAATGAGTAAAACAACAGCAAACAGCTAAGGTTCTGCTGGGCTGTTCAGACTTCTGAAATTTTGTACTGTGAACTCATTCTTCAGATAGACAAAAACCCACCACCACCAAAAAACCTGTCAGGAGTCTTGAAGAAATGGACTATTTCTAAGCATGATGAAGACGCTCTCCGTGAGTTTAAATAATGTCTAGCAACAGCCTGCTCTATCACTAAGCACCAGGAGTGCGGTTTCAGGAGTCAAACTTGACAATTTATGTAACGAGAACTTCATGATGAAAGGGGGGTGGAGGGTGGTAAAGAATAACACAAAAGAGCAGCTGCCCCAGAACCCAGTAAGAAGAGCCTACAATTGCTTTCCAAAGCCCCACAAGTGGCCCGGACCCTAGCTACTTCACAGGGTAAGAACCACTCGGGAGCCATGGAGTTTGGTCTTGCTCTTTTCCGATTTAAGTAAGAGCGGACGGATTTGGGGGTGTTAGATATTCCAGCTCCTGGAAAATAACTTTCTCACTGGGGAAGAAACTTCTTTGAGCTACTAAATAGAACAGCAGACCAAACCGGAGGAGTGCAAGAGGGAGAGGAGGGGAAGGCAGCAGCTGAGGCTGTTTAATTCCATCTTGAGCCTGACTGTCCCCTGCCTTGGGAGCTGAACATGTTCCCAAGTGGCCAAAGAACTATCCCAGATAATGCCACTCGGGGCACGCCCCTTCCTGGTCCCTACACACCCAGGGCCCGGTGTCTCTAGGGAGATGCGGGCGCGACAGGTGCGCGGGCAGCTTACCCCGGTGATGACCGCGGTATCCCCGGCGGGCGGTGTGAGCAGCAGCGGTAGCAGCAGAAGTAGCAGTAGCGGGGCACAGCGTGGGTTCCCCATGGCGTCCCGGAGACGCGGTGGCAGTTAGGGGACGCGTTCCGGGGCGTTGGGACCCGGGACGTTGGGGACGCGTGGCCGGGCCGCTCTGCCGAGCCGCGAGCCTGGCGGCGGTTATAAAGGCGAGCCCCGCGGTGACTCACGCCAGGCAGCACGCGGGGGGCACGGCGCGGGCACACACCCCGCGCTCCACGCGCACACGCGCACGTGCCCCGCGCCCCACGCGCAAGGCGCCACGCGGGCAGAGCCCCCGCGGGGCGCCGCAGCCCTAGCCAGCCTTTCTGACGCTTTTGTGGTCTCTGAAACCCTCCTCCTTCGCTGTCCTGCTTTCCAGAGCCTCACGTGCTCAGCCCCCACACTCGCAGAGGCACATCATTTGCCATACAGATGTGCAGGGGGTACCCACGATGTGCCAGCCGCGGCGGACACAACTGCACTGTATTTGGACACCCTTGTTCAGCATGTCTCCAGTGAGCGCTTCGTGCGTGCCAGGTACTGCCTCCGGACCGGCTCTGCCCTGAGGTGGCACAACTTAGAAAGAACAGACAAACAAACAAGCCGAGGGCAGGCGAATGTAGCAGGGTGGAAGAACAAAGCACCAGCACACCCCCCCAATCCCACATCCCTTACCAAGGGAGGCCCCTCCAGCTGTGGGAGCCTCCTTTACTTTTTGGGAAATGATTTCCCCTGGTGCCCACATCTGTTCCTGACCCTTTCTGCCCTGATTTCCCTCACGTGCGGTCCCTCCCCTCTGTAGCTTCCAGCCAGCTTCAGGCAGAACAGGATGCTGCCAAAGGGGGAAAAAAGAACTCCCAGCTTGTTCTGCCAGCCTGAGGCCCTGGGAAGGTGGCTCTTTCCCAGCTCCGGTTCTCCAGCCCAGGAAACTCCAAGTCTTATACATGATTTTTTTTTTTCTTTGATTCAGATCAATCACTTTTGTGTGTCTGCTGGACTGTAGGCACTTATCCCATGAGACAAGAGACAACCCTCTCTGTGTCCCTAATTTGGCTCCAATAATCTCTCTTGCTTGCATCTACAAGGATGATCAATTTGACTTTTTCTAAGGTTTGGGGGAGCCCACCTCACTCCTAGCCGACTAGGGACCTCAGACTTTCCCATGTCCCTTAGGACCACAGACTGCTGAAAGGCAGATGGGCCCTTTCAACCTCTTTAATCAATACAGTAAGGAGAGCTGGGCCACAGTTACTTTCAGACTGTGGGCTCCCCCATGCCAAAGCATTCAGACGAAATGTAGAGGGGGAGAAATGAACAAAGGGCCAGGGAATTATTTGAATGTTAAACAGCTGGGCATTTCAAACCCTGGATCTTTGGCTGGGTTTTAAAGCCTTTGTACCATGTTTTTGAGTTCAAGAAGCATCCAGAGACCGAAAAACACAAACGGGATCAAACTCGTTTTTAACTTTGAGAAAACTGTTAAAAGTGGATTCACAGTAAAATAAGTGGAAACAGTAGCAAGTGACAGACTGGTGGAAAGTTTCCTTTTCCAGTCTCCATGCCAACCAAGGCATGGGAGTGCAGCCCGGGGAAATGTAAAAACCAGTCAACATGGACTTTAACATTCCTGACACTTTTTTCTTTTCTTTTCTTAAATGGTTGGTTTCATATTTGTTACTATCAAATACCAACTGGGGAAATAGGTCATCTCTACCAAGGGAAATGCTAACCTTTCATTGAGACCAGCTTCTTAAGGAGCTGTTTTCAGAACAGTCTTCTAAGACATTTAAATCAAGGTTGGAGATGCTTATAAATAAGGTTGATTTAAGGCTCTTCTGTTTTCCTGTGCTGAGGTTGCAACCAAGGGCAGGGACATCCTGGGTAGCATTCTACTGCTAGGCTACCCCATAAGCCTGTTTGGAACTTTTAATGGCTTTAGTACTTGCTAGAAGAAATGAAAACTCTTCGATAGAACTTCTTTGGACCCCACAGGCAAGTTATCAGATCAAGTCTGATTTCAATTCTTAGAAACGGAAAGATACAGTTTGGATCACCCCCCTCCCCCATAAGGCAACGACAAAACAATAATGAAATTGAAGTACTATTTTCTTTACTGCAACCTGTTGGTGCGATCAGTCATGTGGTCAAATTAGCCAGGAACAACCTTTGGGTGAGGACCAAAACTTGTGGGTTCAGAGTATAGACTGGCAGCCTTGCATGGTCACCCCTCTCAGTTGATTTGACAGTGTGATACAAAGAACCCTATGTTTGACAGTTAGACTGACCTGGATTGGAGTCTTTCGTGGCAACTGAACTACCCTTCAATCCCTTAAGGTTTCTGCCTGGTTCCCTGTGAGCATAAAATACCAATTTCCTGATCCAGCCACCATGAGGCTCAAAGAGAACAGCTTTGAAAGTGCTAAGCACCAAGTCAGGGATAGCCTGAAAGTCCTGCAAGGGGGTGCCCTCTTGTTAAATCTTACAATGTGCTCCCTCCTGATGGGTTCATTGAACACGGATATGACTGTTTTCTGTCCTGCCCACCTAATTAGATCACATCCACGTGCTGGCTAGGAGCCCATTTCTTCTGAAAATCCTTCTTGTAGGAGGCATTAGCCAGCACTCAGAAAATGATTGACGAGCAACAGGAGTGATTTTTGTGATCAAGGACAGGGAGAGGTTAGAAAGCAAATGGCACACAGTCCAGATGCACTTAATCTACACAAACCACGAATGCAGCCAGCAAACGCTGAGAGGGAAAGAGAGACCCGGTGCAGGGGACTCGCCTGCTGTTTTCTCTAAGAATATGGGACTAGAATGAGGGACCCCTGGAGACGTGCCTTACAGCTGTCACACATTTGAGCTACAGAAGTCACTCTGGGAGCTCAGCTAAGGGAGACTCTATTTGGACTGATGATGATTTATGATGATTCCAGTCTAGGGTTATACTAAGTAGCACCTAGAAAGTTATGTTGAAACTCTAGCCCCTCGTTCCTGTGACTTTATTTGGAAGTAGGGTCCTTGCTGATATAATCAACCAAACCTGAAGTCATATTGGATGAGAGTATGTCCTAAACCTGACAATTGGTATCTTTGTTATTTTTTTTTTAAAAAGTGTGTGTGTGTGTGTATGTGTGTGCATGCATGAGTATGCATTTGAATACGTGTGGCCCCATGTACACACAGCATATGTGCAGGTCAGAAGACAACTTTGAGTACCATCACTAGATGGCTTCTACCTTTTGTTTGGGACAGGGTCTCTCACTAGACTGGAACTTTGCCATTTAGGTCAGCCCAGCTGGCCCAAGAGTCTCAAAGAATCTGCCTGCCTCAGCCTCCCATTTTACCCATGGTTGGGATTATGGACTCAGGTAGCCACAGACTCAAGTCACCACACTTGGCTTTTTTATATGAGTTCTGGAAACTGAACCCACATCAATGTTTGTGAGGCAAGCACTTTGCTGACTAAGCTATTTCCCCATCTTTTTATAACAGACACAAGATCTTTGGATACAAAGACTGATATGACACACCTTCTCCCCCACAGCTGGCTTCCAGAATCCAGAAGAGCTGGGAAAACATCCTTGATTTTAAACTTCAAACCTCCAGAGCTATAAGAAAATAACTTCTGATGCGTGAAGGCACTCACTTCTCCTACCACCTCTGGGAAACTAAGAGAGAGGGTGGGGCAGGAAGGTTGCAATTCAGCTTTCTGCTGCCTCTGCCTGGAACTCAAGCTTAACTTCGAAGTGACTGAAACAGGTCACATGACAGTTCACAAGGACAGCAGTGCAAATGTAGTTGCTGCTAAGAACCAGAAATCTGGTAAGCAGTGCTAGATTCTACAGGAAAGGGGTCATTGGTGGCTTGAGCCCCTTAATGGGCTCAATGTACTTTGACCGTAGTAATTCTTACTACAAAGGATAACGTGTGTCTGTATTTTTTTTTTTCTCGTTTAGTCCTTCAAGTGATACAGTGTTAAAGAGTACAAATGTGCAACCTGGGAGTGCTTTGTTTTACGTAGTAGACCATCATTCATTCATTCATTTAGCAGGTACTTACTGAGCACAAGCTATGTACCAACTATTGAGCAAAGCACTAGGTGGTTCAGTACATATTTGCTGACCAAATCGCTAGGAAAGTGGAGAAGAGCACGAAGGAGGACTGAGAGCAGTCACGATCCCATCTTCTGAGGGAGGAGCAGGGCGGAAACCTTGTGGGCAGTCAAGAGAAAGAGGGGCAGGAACCATAGTGAGTGGGAAGGAAGGAGGAACCTCACTGGGGGAACTGGCTCACAGGAGGGATGCTGGTGCTTACATGGCCGTGGGCAAAGGCAGGCAGGCAGGCAGGGCTAGGGGAGCAGCAGTGCTAAAAAGAGAAACAGCCAACCCGTGGCTTCTTGTTGGACTTTAAAATTTTTCATTCCATATAATGTGATCACAATCACTAGGATTTAGTAGGAACTTGGAAAACTGTGACCCATTGTCTGTTTTTGTTGTTGTTATATCTATCTGTCTATCTGTCTATCTATCTATCTATTATTTTTTTTATGTTTTACACAGCCATGCCTGTTTCTGTAGCTACTTTTTACTGAGTACTTGTGATACCACTTGATTGGAAAAGTCAAAACATATTTTCTATCTGCTAGTGTAAAGAAAGCTTGCTGATTCCTAGTTTGTGTGTGTGTGTGTGTACACTTGCGTGTGCCCTCTCGACTGTGCATGTGGAGGCCAGTGGACAGCCTCAGTTGTCATTCTTCAGAAACCTTCCACCTTCTTTTTTGAAAGAGGGTCTTTCACTAGGCCTGGGACTCACGGAGTAAGCTAGGCTGGCTGGCCAGTGAGCCCTAGAGATCTGCCTGTCTCTGCCTGGGATGATATGTACATACCATCACCGGTCCAACTTATTTTGCACGGGTTCTTGGGGGCAAACAGCATGGACGATGTGTGTATACCACCTATCAGTCTGGCTTGTTTTACATGGGTCCTACTGAACAAACTTAGTTTGTTGTGCTTATGATTGAGCTACTTTCCAGCTCTGTTGTCTCTAGATTCATGTGTTTTTTAAAAAAGAGCCTAGAGTCTCTGTACTGTCTCATACTGCAATTTTACAAAATCTTACTGATCTTGCCACCATTGCCTTTGCTTGAGCTTCCCATGGGATGTGCTGCAGAGACTCCAGCTCACCAGTATAATGCATATTCTTTTTGACTTTTGGGATATTGCCTAAAGTTCTGGCTTATTGATTGATATCTTGCATATTAACCTTACTATAACTGATTTCAATGATCTGGCACACATAGGTGCTTAATCAATAGTGATGAAGTTTGAAAAGAAAGATCAAGAAACACATGCCCAGCTCTCCATCTTGAACTGAAAGCCTCAGGCATTTTCTCAACCACAGATGAGGAAAAGGTTCCAGATTCTTCCTCACATGGCTCTGTTGTTTAAGAGTGAGTCTGGCTCCGTTGAAACCTTTCTTAGCATGTGTCTTTTCTTATGGCTTTATTATGGTAGCATAATAGGTGGGCCTGGTAATTTCATCACTGGGTTTTATTTGTCTTTGTGTAAATGACTTTTCATTTAGATTTGTTCCCAAAAAAAAAAGTCAAATGAAATAAAATGAATATTCTCCTTTCTGCTTTGCTTCATCCTTTATTGAGGCACTATTCCATGTGGCTCTTCTTGTTAAACCTATAATATCATCTGTGCTATCACTCTAAAATAATAACCGTATTTTAAATGTGACATGAAAAAGGAATGGCTTTTATAATTCTAAATAAGATGTCTATTTTAATCTAGTTGAATGCTGATGATTTTCTCTTTATTTAAAAAAAAAAAAAAAAACAATAAATCACCAAGATTCAATGTGAAAGCCAATTGTCTACGGAGGCACTGGAAAGCATGCATTCCATTCAAGTGATAATGTACAGTAAAGTTTATCTATTTTTAAATAGTTGAAATATTAATCCCGGACAAAGGGTTTTCTTCAAACAATTAGCACACAGTGACTTTGAGATAATGTGAAGGGTCACTGAGGAACATTTGGTTCTAAAAGATTTAGATGTATTCATCATAATGCTGGCTGTTCGTCTCTGTCGGCTTCTTTTTTTTTTTTTTTTTGCTATTGAAGCTGGGCCTAGAGGCAAAAGCTTGTGCTGCATGCACTGCAGTCTTCACTCAAAGAGATTGTTATGCAAAGATGTGGCATATTTGGTAACTTTCCAGATGGAAAAAGAAGTCTCACCTAAGAAAGTGATTTTCTTAAGATTAAAAACCATGACTAGGTAATTACTTTATCATCCTTTCTGGTCAATATGAACTATCTTATCACATGGAAATAAACTTCATTCAGCAACCTTTAAAGAAGGAAAGGACCTAGAAGAAGTAATGAGACATATTCACGTGCATAGGAAATAATAGGTGCAAAACTTTGAGAGCCAGGTGGGGTTGGTGGCTCTTACTTTGTAATCCCAGCACTCAGGGGCCTGAGGCAGGAGGCTTGCTAGGGAACTAGGATTCACATTATGACCCCTAGTTTTATTTTGTTTCTTTCTTTTTGGGCACAAGCCAATTGTAATATTTTCATTTCTAAAGTGAAGAGCTCTTTCCTCTATGCTTTGCACACAGTAAGTTCTTTGTAAATTTCAGTACATCTTCTATAAAATCCCAAGGTTTTTATGGCGATATTGAAGAGAAACTGTAATAGTTAAATGCTTGGCGCTAGAACTCATTGGGTTTAAATCTAGTTTCTTTCCTTAACAGTTATGCTGGCTTAAGATGGCGTGGTTAACCTTTCCAAATTCCACTTTGTTCTTCCATAAAAGCCAAGAGCTCTACCCTGGGGATTTTATAGAAAATGTAACTGAAGTAAGACACAGCAATTTGATGGGAGTGTCCCATATACTCAATCTTCAGACTTGTCTCCACAAATCTCAGAGCCATTCACTCACTTTCTAGATGTTTCTGAGCCTCCACATGTGACTTGCCATAGAACAGTAGTGCAGAGCCTGGGCCAATGATCTATGACCATCTACTTTCATGATGGTCTAGAACACTTCCCTCTTCTTTCTTGTGTCTGTCTGTTTAATAGATCCCATCATAACATCAGGAGAAGGAGGAGCAGAGGAACAGGGAGGAATCTAGAGATGTTTTAATTGGTATCTTAGTTAGGGTTTTACTGCTGTGAATAGACACCATGACCAAGGCAACTCTTATAAGGACAGCATTTAATTGGGGCTGGCTTACAGGTTCAGAGGTTCAGTCCATTATCATCAAGGTGGAAACATGGCAGCATCCAAGCAGGCATGGGGCATGAGAAGCTGAGAGTTCTACATCTTCATCTGAAGGCTGCTAGCAGAATACTGACTTCCAGGCAGCTTGGACAGGTTTATTAAACACCCACAAGGCCACACCTACTCCAACAAGTCCACACCTCCCAACAGTGCCACTCCCTGGGCCAAGCATATACAAACCATCACAATTGGGTGCTTAGAACAGAACCGTTTATCTTGCTGCATGGATAGGGTATCATTCTTAAGCAGGGGCCTCACAGTCTTCCTGGGAGCTGATGAAATGTCACATAGCCTATTCATTATCCACCGTCTATAGTCAACAGTTATTTTAAAATGGCCTCATTGTCAGTCTGGGTTGTAAATGGATCTTTTACGCATCTAGTTTATGGAAATCAATAGATATCTTATTTTTATGTCTTTGGTGGAATGTGTAAGTTTTTATAAGAATTCTATCCAATAAAATTTGCTTTGCTTTCTTTTTTTTCCCTTCAAGTGGGAAAGGTACAATGAAGGAGAAGATATGGTAAGTGAGTCCAGCAAAGAGGAACTGGCTTGCTGTACCTGTCTGAGGTTGCAAGGCCAGGTGCTGTTAGAACAAAAGAGTGTGTGTGTGTGCAGGAATGGTATTCAACAACCCTCTACATTATTTTTATAATAGCTTTTGACTCTAATATTATTTTAAAATAAAGAATTAGAAAGAAGAGCTGGGAGATGGCTCTGCAGCTAAAGCCCTTGCCATGCAAGCGTGAGGACAGAAATCCACATAAATTCTAGGTAGGCCATGGGGATCACCTGCAATTTCAGCCTTGGAAGGCTGAGATGTGGGTTCTCCAGAACAAGCTAACTAGCAAGACTAGCCATATTAGTAAGCTGTGGATTTAATGGAGAGACCCTGCCTCAAAGAATAAAGTGGAAGAGTGATTGAGGATGATCCCCAACATTCTCCATGTGCATGCACAAAGCATACATGCATGCCCACCCACAGGTCTGCCCACACACATGCAAATATGAACACATGCATACATTCACAAAACAATGGGCCCTGAAAAATGAATTGGGAAGGATAGGAGCAAGGGGACTTAGTCACACAGCACCAATGGGACACTGGCTCTAGGGACAGGCAAGAGCCACTTGACCTGGGAGAACAGCACATGCAGCATATGCTGTTCCTGGCTCACCTGACTCACTGCAGTCTACTGATACTGAACCTCAGTAGCTGAGTCAGTGTCGAGAGACCAACTGACTGAAGTACAGGTCATGGTGTTGTGAAGGTAGAGAGTGTTTTATCAGTAATTAGTGGGCTGACATTCTGATTCTATGAACTGAACACAGGCTACCCGCCTGTCATGGTGCTCTGCTCCTTGTATGGTGTGCAAGACTGCTTAAACGGAGTCTGTGAGAGTGAAGGAGATCTATCCCCCCCTCTCTTTCTCTCTCTCTCTCTCTCTCTCTCTCTCTCTCTCTCTCTCTCTCTCT
>JADRCH010000017.1:5933600-5947021 GCA_019843965.1 Rhynchomys soricoides
TCTCTCTCTCTCTCTCTCTCTCTCTCTCTCTCTCTCTCTCTCTCTCTGTGTGTGTGCATGTGTGTGTAGGCCAGAGGTTGACATCAGGAGTCCTCCTTACGTCCCCAGTTACTCTCCACACTGAAGGTAGAACTCACTGATTTGGCTAGGTTGGAAGAGCCCAGAGAGAACCAGCTCCACTTCACAGTGCTGAGATTTCAGGCGTTTGACCAGCATTTCTTTTGTGAGTATGACTATCAAACTCAGGTTCTTATTCTTGATCAGCAAGCAAGCACTACCAATTGAGCTTCCTCCTGAGCGGGTGGCTAGTGACCATATAATTATAATTAAAAATCTTTATATATTGCTTTGATAATTAAAACCTGAGGCTGAAAAGAGTCTCAATGGTGGAAGCAAAGTGGGTTCAATCCAAAAGCAACTGTTATGAGCTGCTTTCAATAAGATCTGCAGACCAAAGCAGAGTAGCCACTTCTGAGAAAGTGATATCTTCCTCCTCCTCCTCTTCTTCCTCTTCTTCCTCCTCCTCTTCTTCTCTTCCCACCTTCTCACCCCTTCTCCTTCTCCTTTCTCCTTTTATTCTCCTTCTTCTTGAGAGACAGGGTCTTGAGTAGCTCAGACAGGCATTGAGCCCAATGTATCACTGATAATGACTCTTTTGCCTCCACTTCTAAGTGTTGGAATTACAAGTGTGTGCCACCATGCTTGGTTTGTGCAAGGGATTGGGGTTTTGCGCATGCTAGGAAAGCAATCTGCCTACTGCAGTATACCCCCAATCCAAACCTCTCCATGTCAGAAATCACGTAATATGCATCATGTTATGCAACCCTCCCTACATGACATTATCAGCTGTACCAACACAGTCAAGCACTTGACACTTGATAGGACATTCTTACATATCACCTCAATTCAGCTTCACAACCTTGTATGCCAAATGCTACTATGGTCCCATTTATGAGCTCTGTGATCTTTTTTGGAATCTTAATTTAAAAATTCAGCACAAAATAAATGCACAAGAAGTGCTATATAGTGCAGTGTTTCTGTAGATGTTTACAGTAATGACCAAAGGAGGGTGATGAGCACTTCTGCTGAAATGTTTATCATTTCTTGGGGATGGGAGCCTTTGAAATCTACTCTTCTAGATTCTTTGAAATATAGTTGTTGTCTGTATTGACTGTGCTGCAGAACTGGGACATGTTCTTTGGGTTAAGTCAAGTTTGGTCCCTGTTGTCCAGCTTCTTTATGTTCTGAGAAATTGTGACATATGCAATTTGCACAGAAGTGACATATGTGTTTACTTATAGAAATAACAACAAGAGATCATACAGTCAATCTCTGTTCAAAACCTGAATCTACAGGGTCTCAGAGAGAGCCCACGTGGTCCCCATTCCAAATAGGCCTTGTTTCCTCAATTCTGATCTCAGCACTTTTCTGATTGTTTCCTAGTGTGTTAACCTCTAACTTGTTTTTCCCACTTGTCCTAGATACATACAGATTCTTAAAAACTGCAATTCTTTCTGCCAAGGCACAAACATCTCTGAACCTTTCCCTTTCTCCAGGTTTTGAAGAGCCCAACTTGGATGTACTGAATTCCTCAGGAATTTTTCCACTGCAAGTAATGAGATCCAACTCAAATAGCTTGAATTAATGGCAAGCTTTTAGGTGAACTTGGGAGTCTGCATGGGCTGGTTCCACATCTGCAGACCCAGAATGGGCAATGGCAGGAAAGGAGCACTTCCCCTGAAAATTAACAGACGTTTCCCTGCCATTATTCTCTAAAGAATACAAGATAACAACACTGTTCAGCAGTATGTAATTCTCTACTCTATATTACATAAGGGGCTGGACATCTATGGGTTTGAGTGTCTTCCAGGGTGCTGCAGCTAATCACACATGGATACCAGGATATGACTGCTGTCTAGGAATGAAGGACAGTGGCAAGTACAACCTAATCTATTGTTACTTCTGAAAGGTTGGTCTCCCGGGTCAGGTTGTCTATACAGGGTGGTTCTTGGTCACTCTGGGGGAGACAGTCTGCTTTTCATATTTCCTCTCTCTCTCTCTCTCTCTCTCTCTCTCTCTCTCTCTCTCTCTGTGTATGTGTGTGTTTTAGAGAATCTAGTTCCTTTTCTTTACCCATAATACATATCTAGGGATTAAGTCTCTGTGGAACATTCTGGATTAGGTATTGAACCGACTATTCTGGGCACACAGATAAAACAATCTGATTAGATGGTGCTTTTGTCAAAGGGACAAAGCACACTTATCGTCTATCAGCAGGCCACTCCCATTCATCTCAAGCCTCAACAAACAACCAAACTGCCTATCTTATTATCTAGTTTCTGTTGCTGTATCAGAGATAACTAATAAAAACAAGACAATTACTCTATTTTACATTTTCAAAGGTTGGAATATCTAAGAACATGGTTTGGGGCTGGAGAGATGGCTTACTGGGCAAAGTGCTTGGCAAGCATGAAGACCTGAGTTCAATCTCCAGAGCCCACTTAAAGAGCCAGACCTGGTGGTGCAAACATTGGAATCTCAGGGATGGAGAGGCAGAAACAGATGGATCCCTGGGGCTCCTTGGCCAGCAAGTGCAGAAGAATCAGCAAATCCCAGTTTCCAGTGAGAGACTTTAACACAAAAATGAATGAATGAATGAATGAATGAATGAATAAAATAAGATGAACACGCACTGAGAAATGACACCTGAAGCTGACACATATGCATTCTCCTACACGAACACAAAGACACACGCGCACACACACACACACACACACACACACACACACACACACGAGAGGGGTGGGGGAAGAATGTGGTGCCAAGGTTTGGAAGATCTTAAACTACTTCAAGTCATGGATGAAAGCAGAAAGGGCAAGTACCAGAGACAAACCACACGGACAACCTGGCTTTATCATGAACCACTCTGTAGCAATTCATCTATCTGCCAAGAAGGGCATTACCGACCTTCTCACCTCCCAGAGGCCCAGCAAGCATTACAGTGACAGACTCCAGCAGGAATTTAGGAGTGAACAAAGCAGGTCACACCAGAGCCCTCCCAGCGTCACTGGGAGGCAGGAATATTTTCAACAAGAGCTGCTCTCTTCCACAAGAACAAACAACAGTGTTCTTAGCCTTCATCCTCCACACTCTGGCTCTAAAAATGGACTTTGTGTGTTTAAATTGTACAGTTATAAATCCAACCTCCTAGCTGATGACTCCATACATCTTCTCCATATGAATGAGGTAAATGAGAACGAAATTAGGGGGTGCTACCTCAGAGACACATGGGAAAGAGATAAATGACAGGAAAAGCCAGAAACGAGCAAAAAAGAACCCATGATTACTCATAATAAAGATACCCACCAGACAATGAGACCTTATGGGGCTGAAATTATGAAATATTTATAGAGCAGTTGGTTTTGTTTGCCGCTGAAAACTACTTTTTGTTCTTCAGATTCTCTCTATGCTTTTATTAGAAATCATAGAAACACATACTCTCTCTCTTTCCTTCTTTTCCTTCTCCTTCCCTCCTTTCGTTCCCTCGATCCCTCTCCTCCCCCCACCTGCACTCTCCTGCCCTTTTGTAAATTCACCTCAGCTCTGGACCTACCTTTCTTGGCAAATTTTGTACCATGGCCGGGTTAAGGAATGCAAGAATCTGATGATACACACCTTCACAAGACAGCCGTGCTGGGGTCAATACTAGCACAGTTTGTATAATTTAAATATGTGTGCGACCGTACCAATGCCAATTTTCTTTTAACCTTAAAATAAGCATATTTTTCAGCTGGATCTTTGGAAGTGAAACTGTAGCATGACCCTTTCTACAGATCAGTTTCCCTCAAATTTGCATATATTGTAAGTCCCATTTTTATGGCCTGACTCATCAAGGTCCAGAGTAACTCAGTGTTGTTTGCTCTGAATCACAGGCTAATGTTCATTTTAAAGGAGAAAGAACCTCTGAGCTGTCTTACATAGCGCCCCCATTCACAGCCCTGAACCTGACCTGGATTCACAGTGGGGTCAGACCCACCTGAGCCAGCCGGGCCCAGGCTTGCCAGCTTCTGCTAGGATGTGTCTTCATCTCCATTGTCTTTCTCTTTTTATCATCTCACACTTCGCTTTCAATGTTTACTTAAAGAAAAGTGAACATATAGAACCAACAGAAGCTCCCCCAATTTCTTATAACTCTGATCTAATTAATTAATTGTAAACTTTGTAGATATTAAGAAATAAGGTGGGATTTATTTTGTCCTCATTGAGGTATATATTTTTGAAGATAACTGAACCACAAATACCGGAGAAACAGCTTGTTGCTAATTTTGTATTATTTTAAAATTTATTTACTTGTTCTATTGTCAAAGAAAGCCAACAAAACCATATATATATTTGTCACATATTACATTAATTGAGAAGTATTAGTTATGGCTAAAGTAAGATAATTAACATGTGTCACCTCATTTATGTTTTCAGGGTATTGGGAACATTTCAAATCCATGTTCAGGTGTCCATCATCTATGACACCTTATAAACAAGTGCTGTGGCTACTCAGGGCACTGAGGTAGGAGGATAACTCTAGCCCAGGGCTTTGAGGCAAGCCTGAGTAACAAAGGGACCCTGTCCATAAAAAACAACCAATAAACAACAACAACAACAAAACCAAAAATAAACAAAACCTAATAGTGTGTTAGCAGCCATAGGTACCATGTTCTACAGCTATACCTTGTTTAACTCAAAGTTCATTTCCTTTGACCAGCTTCTCCCAGTCTCCTCTCTAATATTACAGACATTCAAACAGCTTTTTGAGGCATAAAGATCTCAGATTCCAGCTGGGGGTAGTACTGTCTTACACTGATCAGGATGGCACCATGAACAGGATTACCTGACCCAGAAATCAAAGGGGATGAGGAGGAGAAACCCTGGGTCCAACAAAACCAACTTTCTATAGGTGAAGACTCCCCAGAGACAACCAACCACATCCTTTGCAGAAGTGTTACAGTCTCTGTGACCCCATGCAGAAGAAGGTGGACTTTACTACTAAAGCTGTTGTCATTGAACGGGTGCAGTGTCCTCTTGACCAATCCTTCCTCTTGGCTCTGGAACCAGTTGGGATAAACTTCTGGGCTCAGGATGGAAACCTGACTCTCTATGAAGTAAAGGAGCTTTGTTTCTTACTCAGAGGCAGGCTGAAGATGGCTGACTTCCTCACAGTCTGAGAATTCCACCTCCAGTAACTTCCCCCTTCTCTGCCCTGTATACTGTCCTCTACTTCCCAGCTGGCATCTCCCAGGAATACGGCCTTCTGTCACCATTCTGACATAAATGCGCTTCAGCATCTCATCTGAGGGGCAGACCTAACACCTAGCATACTGCCTCCTACATAGTGGGTACGTGTAGCTGGGCAAAGTGGCAGCTACATAGAGTCCCAGCTACTCAAAGGGCAAGAGGCTCTTTAAAGTCCTGGTGTTAGAGGCCAGATTGAACAATATGGAGAAACTTCTCTTCTAAACAAAACAAAACAAAAACAACAGAAACTGGACTAAACAAGTATTTCCAATGGAAAGATATATTTGAAATCAGTCATCTTCCTGTGACTGGGAGAACAATTAAAGCAAATTATCTTTCCAAATATGAGTTTCTATGGTTCAGTTTAAACCTAAAATACCTTAGGTTGGGGATTAAAGCTTTAAATGCGATGTAAAAAAAATATCTTTACAAAATGAGAGATGAGAGCTCCACCTATTTAATATGCACCCTTTTCCAAGTTGCTTAGATTCCTACTCAGAAGTCTGGAAGGTTTCCAGTATGGTAGACTAGCCACACTGATGACCACCCCAGAATCAAGCAGTAGGCGACATGAGTTCACATTACTAAATAGCGTCCGGAAGTGTAGGAAGAGCAATTGGTTCCTGGGTCTTTCCTGGACCCTCATATTCACAGAGTTGGCCGGGCATACCCTTGACTTGCATGAACCTCCCAGACTGTGCTCTTTCTCCTCCACCCACCCTACAATTCTCATCAGTAACATGACCATAAAGACAGTATCTGATCCCTAGGTAATGCCTCATCCAGGTGTCAGTGAACCTACTCCCCATTCTAAAGAGGAAGCTGGAAAGAAAGGAGCCTGTGATTGGCTGAGCACCTCCCAGTCATAACTTCCTGTTCTGACGCACTCTTGACTTCAGAGTTAAAGTCCCAGCACCCAATCTCAGTTCTGCCACGTGTGAGCTCAGAATCCTCTTGCAGCTTCATCGGTCCTTTAGCCTCTGTTTCCTAAGTAGAGAATACAGTTTTCACAAGGACGAGGGGTCTTGCCAGCTTTTGCGGTTGCTGAGTTTTCCCAGTAATGAAGGCTAAAGTATAGGAGCATGCTGTTTTGCTTTATTATTGCTGCAATAAAACGCCAACCAAAAGAAGGATAAAGAGAAAGGGGTTTATTTGGTTAATGTATCCAAATCACAGTTCTTCATGGAGGGAAGTCAGAGGGGGATCTCATGGCAGGAACCCAGAGGCAAGCACTGAAGTAGAGGCCTTGGAAGAGTGTTGCTTACTGGCTTGCTCTCTCTGGCTTGCTCAGCTTGTTTGTTTTTATACAGTTCAGAGCCACTTACCAATGAGTGGCACCACCCATAGTGGGGTGGGCCCTCCTATATCAATTAGTAATTAAATACCCCCCCCCCCAACACACCTAGAGGCCACTGGTACTTCCCAGATACTGGTACTTCGTGTCAAGATGAGGAAAACTAACTAGCATAGTTGGGTCTCAACACTTGCTAATAAAATTCAGGATGAGGGGCTGGAGAGATGACTTAGGGGTTTAGAGTACTGACTGCCCTTCCAGAGGTCCTGAGTTCAATTCCCAGCAACCACATGGTGGCTCACAGCCATCTGTAATGGGATCATATGCCTTCTTCTGGTATTTCTACAAATAAACAAATAAGTCTTTTAAAAATGCAGGGTGATATTTCAAAGGATGAAAGTAGTGACACAAGGGGTTGGCTTTAGAAGCACAATGCAGGCTTTACAAAATCTTACCTGGATATATAGAAAACGTACACACAGACGCATGTCACAGTGCTGCGTACTAGAATCCATTTGCTCTGTGAAGAAACACCACACTATTCCTAAGACCGACAGTACCCATAGTGAACATTACTGGGTCCCAGCTGGCCTCTGTTCTTCTTAGCTCTTTTCCCAAGGGAGCTCAGATTTTAGTTAGGCTGTCACTGTCTCTGGAGTCTCACAGTTTGGGGGACTGTTCTTCCAAAGTAAGCTCTCAGAAGAGATTCTGAGGAGTCCAAGCCAATCAGCTCAAGCTGCTCTTCTCATCCTTGCCACCCACTGGTCATGTGACTAAGGTTGGTCTCACTAGAACGAAGGGGAAGAGTTATTGTTTATGCATAAGGGAGTGGCTTTTCTCTCTCAACAGGTGCTTGATGACAAACAGCCATATAGCTGCAGTTGCCAATGGCAACCAACCCTGGCAGTCAGGAAGCACTAGGCTTCAGCCATCCGGGAAAGGAGGAGCGGAGACATGTGGAGAGCCAGGTGCTGCATGGAGCCCATTGCTGAAAGTCTGACTTTCCTATGTAAGACAGGACATTGTCCCATTGTTTGTGCCACAGCGGGTGGGCTCTTTTGGTACCTGAGAGCCAGAAACAGCTTACCTAAGGCAATGCCAATCTGTTCAGGAAGTGATGCTGTCATAATGGTTGTGGGATAGCTGGTATTTGCTCGTCCCTGTCTGTTAAGCTGTGTGCCAAGCCTCCAGCTATATGCCTACTGCTCTCAACAGTTCTACACTGGGAGGTACGGATATCTCTGTTTTCAGATGAGGAGACCTATGTGCATGTGTGTCTCAAGGCTACATACAAGCGTGCACAAATTACACACATATACACATGCACACACATACCACCAACACATATCTACAAACATACATATAGGTACACACACATGCACACGCACACACACACCAAAACAGGCCAGGGAAGGTCCTAGGATTTAGACATAGGCAATTTGGGTTTGAAGCTAGACTTGTACCTCATTATTAAACCTAACTATTAAATTGTACTTTACAGTATTTATTTCCCTGAAAACACACAATGCATATTTTTAAATCCCCAAATATAGTTGTTTTTTATTGTTTTTTTCTAAAGTGTACCTTGCGTGGGGTGGCATACACCTGTAATCTCAAGTGAGACTTTGGAGACAGGATGGCTCTGGCTTTGTCATGTACAGTGCTTGCTGTTCACATGTGTTCATATCCCCAGTGACTGTAAAAATCTGCTAATGGTGGCACAGGCCTATAATCCCAGCACTATGGAGGCATATGGGAAGGATTTCAGGAGCTCACCTGCCAGATAGTCTTGCTATAGTTCAGGGAAAGACCCTGCCTCAAAACAAAAATTAGTACTAGAAGAAGAAACCTGTCATTAGCCACTTGTCTACACACACCCCTGCACATATAGATTCACACACACACACACACTTCAGAAACATTTGAGCACTAGCATAACTTTCTTACAGGTGTACCATTCTTTCATGGAATTTCTCTGTATTTGAAGACATCTAATCTTTTACCAAATACCTATTGGGCCCTTATCCATTAGGTCAGTGGCTCTCAACCTTCCTAACGCTGCAACCCTTTGACACAACTCTGCATGTTGTAGTGAACCCCAATCAGAAAATTATTTTGTTGCTACTTCATAACTGCAATTTTGCTACTGTTATAAATTGTAATGTAAATATTTGATATGCAGGGTTTTTGATATGTGACCTCCCCAAAAGGATTGTAACCCACAGGTTGAGGATCACTGTATTGGGTATGAAAGCAGGTTCTAGAGCCCTGGTTTTCAACCTGTGGGTCATGATCCCTTTGAAACTGAATGTTCCTTTCACAGGGGTGACCTAAGACCACTGGAAAACACAGAGATTTACATTATGATTTGTAATGGTAGCAAAATTACAATTATGAGTAGCAATAAAAGTAATTTTGTGGTTGGGGGTTGCAACAACACCAGGAGAGGTTTTGGCATCAGGAAGGTTGAGAACCACTGCTCTAGAGGTACCAGAGTGAATAACTCTGGTTAGCAGGAAATCCGCTCAAGTAAGCATATACAGACTGGGGTAAGCACTCTCATAGAAGTGGGTACAGTACTGGGGAGCATCCAGTGGCGATACTGAGCAGCTGTGGTGTCACAGTGGTGAGGAAGAACACTTCCACAGGAAGCCTAAAGTTTCTTCAGAGAGTAGTAGGGTATACCCAAAGGCCTGAAGGAGGGAAGAAAGAACATGGGGTTTGGGGCTGGGTGCTTCCAGATTCTTAGTCTTTTATCCAAAGTACTGAAAGTAAGAGCTGACCCAGACCTTCAAAGCAACCCAATTTTATTTGGAGCAATAGTACAAACTAAAGAGGGACATACTGCTATGATACACTGCATTGTCTTTGTTAGGAATTATACTGCTCTGATAAAACACCATTCCCAAAGCAACTCGGGAAGGAAAGGGTTTATTTGCTTACACTTTCATATCACTGCTCATTACTGAAGGAAGTAAGGGCAGAACTCAAGCAGGATGGGAAACTGGAGACAGGAGCATGTGTCAAGGCCACGGAGGAGTGTTACTTACTCGCCTGTTCTTCAAGGCGCGCTCAGCCTGCTTTCTTTAGAACCCAGGACCTGTAGCCCAGGGATGGTACAACCCATAATGGGCTGGGCTCTCCCCCACTAATCATTAATTAAGAAATGCCCCATAGGCCTGTCTACAAACAGATCTTATGGAGGCATTTTCTCAAGTAAGATTCTCTTTGCTCTGATGTCTCTAAATTGTGTGAAGTTGACATAAATCTAGCCAGTATAACCATTGTGGTACTTTTGATAAGAATGACTACCATAACCCTAACCCTGATATGAATGCTCAGTCACTAGAATGGGACTCTTTGAAAGAATTAGAAGGTGTGACCTTGTTGAAGAAAATACATGTGTCAATGAGGGTAGACTTCAAGGTTTCAAAAGCCCACACCAGGACCAGTCTTTCTCCCTCACCTATGGAGCATGATGGATCAGGATATAGCTCAGTTACTTATCTAGCACCATGCCTCCTGCCACCATTTTCCTTGCCATAATTATAATGAATTAAGCCTCTGGGGCTGTAAGCCAGCCCCAGTTAAGAGCTTCCTTTTATAAGAGTTGCCTTGATTCTAGTGTCTCTTCACAGCAATAGAATATTGATTAAGACAGCCACACATGATGTTCATGGTGCAGAGTATTACTCTCTCCACTCACAAGGAGGGTCAGTAATTTTAAAAAGGCACATCCACTATTATGTACAAATAAGTGTCCCTAGTCAGTGACTTACACAGAGTGGAAGATAATCTATGTGGATGTTGCAGGTACATACAGGGATGTGCACACATGCGTAGCTATGTGCTTATCAAGAGGACATTCTCAGCTGTCATTTTCAAGTGCCATCTATCTCATTTTTTAAAATAGGGTCTCTCGTTGGTCTGGAGCTCAGCAAGGAGGCTATGCTGGCTTGCCAATGAGCCTCAGGAATCCTCCTGTCTCCACCTTCCCAGTAATGGGATTATAAACACATGCTCCAGGCACAGAGAGGGATATTTTTGTTTTTAACCTTAAAAGTACTTTCTGCAGGATTGAACACAAATATTCATGCTTGCAAGTCAAGCACTTCACTGAACAGAGCTATCACCTTCATTCTTACGGCCTCGAGACTTGCTTAGCCAGTGCAGCACTAGTGAAAATGATAGGTGCTACCTCTGGGTGGGTTTCAGGGACATTCACTGCCTTCTCCACAGCCTTTTCCTTCTGTTGTAACAGAAGCCATGTTACTACTTCCTGTGGTGATCAAGATGACTTTATCTGTTTACATCATTTTTTTCCTGCCTTGTCTTTCTTCCTCTATTTCCCCTCTCCTGCATTCTCTGTGGTTATGTTATAGAGACCTTGATTTTGTTACAATCTTGTGACTTACAGAGTCTGTGCTGTCCTGGTTGATACAGATGTGTGTTACTTGGGGATCCACTTATACTATAATGTGAATTTTGCCTCTGGAGCTCCATGGTGTGGTAACACCAGGTTTCTTCCATCTATCTATCTATCTATCTATCTATCTATCTATCTATCTATCTAACTAACAATCATACAGAGTTCTACATACAGAGCTCTGCCTGCATGTATAATTGCACACCCGAAGAGGGCATCGGATCCCATTACAGATGGTTGTGAGCCACCATATGGTTGCTGGGAATTGAACTCAGGACCCGTGGCAGAGCTTAACCTCTGAGCCATCTCTCTAGCTCTGAGGTTTCTTCCCTTCTATGATTACAAGAAATGGGGAAGAATTTTTACAAAGTATATGCTGTCCTGGCTGAGTCTGGCATTGACTATGTTTGCCCAACTATCTTGGCAGCGATTGCGCCTGGCTGATCAGACTGTTTTCTTGGAGAGTCTCTCTACAGCTGAACAAACATCGAGGTGCCACTTCTGTAGCCTCAGCTAACTGAACCTGACAGTGGATGCCTGGCTCACACTGGGCCCTTCAGAATTCAACTCTGGTCTGTCCCATTAGATGCCTGCACTGGAAGCCTAGCAGAGGAGCCTGAGGAGGAGTAGGCTAAGTGGAGAAGCCAATGCATAGAGATAACGTCTTGGATTACTCAGATTCTCGAGTCCATTTACACAGTTTGAGCAGTTCTGAGAGATGTATCATTCTGAGGATTCCCTTGTACTACAGTGTGAAAGCTGCCTCTGGAGCTCTGTGGGGCCATGGTGCTTGGTGTCTTCCCTTCTGTTATTATAAAAAGAAGGCAGCGGCAGATATGTCATTCTTGGGGAAACAATAGTCATAATTTTATGAAGCACCAGTTTGGTACCTGGGTCTGTGTAACAATAACCAGGTTCACAAGCAGCTAAAGTTATAGAAGTGCAATGGACAGAGAAAAGACTAATTATCATCTTTGATTATGCAGGGCACTTTTTCCCCCAATAGTTCAGGAGTGTTTGTGGGAAGAATCAACACTGGTGTAGCAACATGCTATTTATAGCATTCTGACTCTTTTCAATCCACCGCACACCATACGCCCACGGAGACTTTTCCTGGGCTGAAGCATCTTCATGCCCTCTTCCTGGATAGAAATACCATCTCTAACAGCCCTCCTTCTTTGATTTAAGTCCTAAAATTGCCTAAGCGCGTCCCCTCTATTCATTTTCTTCTGCTAGCTTGTCTTTTTACATAGTGAAATATCTAAATATAAGTTTAGAGCCTCATATATTTTAAGACTTTATGCCTTCTTTTGACACCTAATGTTAAAATATGCCATATAATCTCATCTCATACAATTCAAAGCAGTAATGGGAAACGTACAGACAAATGCTCCCCCGCTGTTTTAAACTCCACTTAGGAGGTTTTATAGTTGAGGGGTTTGCCGATGTAGCTATTAGTCTCTTATTATGGTGAGTATATGAATTTTTTTTTTTTTTTTTTGTAAACCAGAGGAAGATGCAGTTTTAGAGAAACACAGCATGTACAGTTCAGAGGCCGATTCCAGGCTCCTTGATAGTTTTTAATCCATGTGCAGTGTGTTCTGGAATTGTGAGCATACAGTAAATACTAGTCATTTCAATTTGGGGGGGAGAGAAAGTCATAGAAATGAGTCAGGACTGGGGTTGTAGTGCAGGGGCAGAGTACTTGTTTGGCATTCAGGAGGCCTTGGGTTTGAGCTTCAGCATCACTAAAATACACAGACCAACGATAGATAGATAGCTAGATAGATAGATAGATAATTCCCCAATTATTCTCATTGCTTTTCACCTTTGCTCTTAGAAATAACTCAATTAAAATCTCAATATTTTTTACATTACCAAATGTTTTCTACTCCTCTTCCAGCATTTAAAGATTCCTTAATCTCTGAGGATTAAATAATGTCTTATATAACCTAATTTGTTGCTTGTATCGGTGTTTGCATGCACGTGTGTGTACGGGCACACTTGGGCATGCAGGTGTGTGTGCTCAAGTGTGTGCATGCATGAGGGAGCCAGGGGACAACATCAAGTGTCATTCTTCAGGTGCCATCTACTGATTTTTGAGACAGGGTCTCTCACTAATTGTGGAGCTCACCAAGTAGGCTGGAGAGCTGGCCAGTGAGCCCCCGGGGATCTGCCCCGCTCTACCTTCCAAGCACTACATGTACAAGTGTGGGCCATGGGACTGGACCTTTCTGCACATGGGGGTTAAACCTGAGATCTTTATTCATGATCAGTAAGGGCTTTTCTGGTTGAGCTTTCTCCTTAACACACCTCAAATTACCTTAAGGTCATTTCATCAACACCTAATTTCTTTCTAGACAATAATAATAATAATAATAATAATAATAATAATAATAATAATAATAATAA
>JADRCH010000017.1:5947031-6019298 GCA_019843965.1 Rhynchomys soricoides
AATAATAATAATAATAATAATAATAATAATAATAATAATAATAATAAAGTGATGATAGAATACAGTTACCCCACATGTTAGCATATCTCTCTTCAAAGGTATCAGCCTGCTGTTTGGGCAATCACCTGGCAGTAACAGCATAATACAACAAAGCAGATGAGTTGATAAACTTGACCATCTTTTGTGAAGTTTAAAAACGTCCTACCTAATTAAAGCATTGCTACTGTGGATGATCAAGGAGACAGATGTCACCTGTGGAGGCAGAATTCAATCTGTTCCACAGGGGACAGCAAATTTTTTGAACTTGGGTTATCTTAGAAGCAAACCTTCCCATCTAGGGAAATTGTGAGTGGAGCTCATTCAAGTGTACCTGTTGGCTCTAGGGCTGGCTAATTGCCCTCAGCGCTCTCAGGCAGGTGTCCTTTCAATAACCAGTTATTTACTGGAGGAACCTTGGCTGCATTTGCTAATATCAAAATGTGGGCATGGATAAGAACACTTCTGGTAGGTCCGTTCTCCAACACGTGCACTCCCAACTAGCTCAGGAAGTTCATCTTCTCGGGAGCCACAGTTGGTTTCCTGGGTCAGTTTTACTCTTGTGTTCACCTTGGTCTCTTTGCCAGCTCATACTGTAGTAAGGGAGCCTGGTGTCTCCATATTCTCTGCTGTCTAGACAGCTTGTCTAGTGTGGTATAGGCAGCCTTGCTGAAGTTGTTTCCCACTTCCATCTAGGCAGTATTTATAATTAGAGGCGAGCTGGGGCTGGGCAAGTCAAGCATGCGGGCAGGGAGGTGGGGGCACAAAAGCCTACCCCGGCTGAGGATGTATTGGGATTTCATAGATGCTGACTGAAGGAGCATCGGTTATATGTGTGACTTATGATAGGCTGACCAAACTGCAGGGCAGGTCCCACTCCTGAGAGCTGCTGGGCAGCCCCAACTGACCTAGGTGGGGGGAAAACAAGAAATCTCAAAGTTAAGTGGGTGCAGAAGGGATGAGGGTAGACAGGGTAGATATGGAAGGGACTGGGGACCAAATAGGACCAAAATACATCGTATGACATTCTAAAGGAATTCTAAAAAGAACAAAAATTAGAACGAGGGCTGGCGAGATGGCTCCGAGGGGAAAGGTGTTTGCTGGGTAAGCCTGGTGCCCTGAGTTTGAGCCTCAGAACCCATGCAAAGGTTAACGAGGAAATCCGATTTTATAAAGTTGTCTGCGATCTTTACAAACATGTTCAGTGTCCGTACACACACCGTGCAGACACACAGACACCCTCACACTCCCCCATATCACATATACTAATAGTAAAAAATAATCAAGTAAGAACTTGATTTTAAGACAAAAAAAAAAAAATCCAAAGTGAAAACGGGTATAGACTATTAAAGAAAAATTTCTGTAACACTGAAATCCAACTTATCTCTATAAATAGAGATTTCCTCCTCAGAGAAAAACATTAAAAATATTCCATAGAAACAAGAACTCAGTTATGCTGACCTTTGACCTTCCACCTCTTGCCTTCACCTTTGGCTCTGGCTGTAGACCAGCAACTCAAGAAGATTTTCAATGCTTTGACCCAATAGCTGAATGTTTAGAAATCTATTAGTTAATCAGATGCTTTGGGCTTCAAGTGGGAAGTATATCTCCTTGAAGCCAATAATAATGCTTGACCATTTAAAGTAACTTCTTGAAATGATCCTTAAGGCTAAATGTCAGCTTTCAGATCTACAGTCTTTATTGCTAATGCTAAAATCCAGTCATCATGATATACTAGGAAAAAATTCATTTGATTCCGATTCAGGCTGTTAGTTTGTTTTATTCTAAGCTTATAAAAACCAACTGACCAAACAACAACAAAAACCCAACAACTAACCAATAAAATCCTAAGCTATAAGAGAAGGAAAGTGATCTCAGGTTAGAAAACACTGAATTCAAAACATGCACAGAGTGTGCATGTTTGGGTATGTGTTCATGTAGGTGCCTTTGTGTGCATGCAAACTTAGCACCCTTTAGGACTATGCATGTGTGCACAGGTGTCAGTGGACCTGTCTGCTCATAAACAGCATTCTTTAGTGAGATGCATCTGTGGAGCTCAGAGTCTATTGGTCTCAGCACTACCAATGCTGTAAGTTATAAGAACCTTCTCTGAGGGTCTGTCCTGGACATCTCAGGATATTTGCTGGTATCAGTGGTCTTTACCTACAAGATGCATGGAGAGTGCCTTCCGCCTCAGTTGTGAGAATCAGGTAAGTCTCCCTCTGTTGTCAAACATCCTCCACTGGTAAAAATCCCTCCCCTCCCACATTGTTTCTCTGAATATCATTGATGTGTCTTGGAGGAAATTTTTGATTATTTTTGAGATAGTGTTACAAAATCTAAACTATGAATAACAGAAGAAAGATTAAACATTTACATATCAAAACAATACACATTTAATAACAAACTGTCTTCTGAAAACACGAGGTGTTTGGGGTTCTTATTGTAAAGGAAGTTAGCAGCATTTATTTAAAATTTGTACCTTTGCAATGAACTCAAATATATTCAGGGAAATGGATGTTAAATAAAGAGATAGAAAGGTCTAATTTTCTGGTTCATTAAGCTAGCTGATTTCCAGACATTGTGCATATTGCTTTAAATTTCCTATTTCCGAGCAGTGGAGACAGTGTGGGATCTGTCTGTGATGTCGTGTGTCAGCCAATTAGGGCTCAAAAGGAGGAAATCCCATCTCATCATCGATACATGCAGCACCTGTTATCTCTTTACCAAATGCTTGTCAGTATCACCGTGCAGCTGTCGCGGTGCCTGCTTTACATGCTCAAGTTTGTATGATGCATGGTAGAAGCAATTATTCGGGCCATGTTTCCTCTGATGATATTACTATATGCTGGATCACATGTATGTCACCTAAATCCTGCTTTTGTGTGTGTTCATGTGCATGTGAGTACGCTTGCGTGTGTGTGCAGGTGTGTATCCAGGAGCAGAAGATAATCTCAGGTGGTGTTCCTCAAGTGCAGCTGGTCCACTATTGTTTTGTTTGTTTGGTTTTTATTGTTTTTGAGACAGGGTCTCTTACTGGACTGGAGTGTGTCAGCTAGTCTGGCTGGCCAGTGAGCCAGCCCCAGGGGATACACCTGTCTCTACTTCCATAGTGTGGGAATTACTGAGCCCTCTCTAATGGTGAACCGAAATGAACCCTTCCTCCCTTAAGTTGCTTCTTGCCAGGTATTTGGTCACAGCTGTTAGAGAAATAGTTAATGCAGCAAGCTATACTCCATGTAAATTGCCTGAGTTTGTACCAGCCTTGTTCTCATGTACACTCACATATTGCTTGCATTAAACATCCTGTCCACTTGACACATGCATGTGCTATTGCTAAAGGATACATGCATGGCCACATAGATCATATGAGAAGGCCTGGCTTGGAGACTCCAGGACCACATAAGACTGGGATGGTACTTGTATAGACTTGATTGGAAATGATAGAAACTCAAATCAAATTGCTTTAGCCCCATAGAAAATGCATTGAGCCATGCCAACTACAAGTACAGCTGTGGGGGACTCCAGGATTATATAGTACTGTGGTCTCTCTCTGCCCTTCACCCCTCCTCTCTATTGTTGGTTTAGTTCTTTCTATGTAAACAGGTGCTAAATGGCACTGTTAAAGGCCCGGGGATGCAGAAAAGTGAGAGCTGACTGTCTAAGAAAGCTGTTTATAACTGAGGGTGTGGGGGGTAAGGAAAGGGGAGGGGAAGAAGCAGGATCGGGCATAGGAAGCTGCCCTTTTGCCCTAGCTTGGGAAATACTCAGGAAGGATATCAAGCAGGACAGATACAGGTACTAAGTGTCATCATGCCCAGTGGTGGCACAACCCTGCACAAGGAGGACAGGAAGTATGTGTGTGCGCATATGTATGCTCATGGGCATGTATGTGAGTGCACATGTGTATGTATGGTTGTGTGTATGGCAGAGAGAGAGAGAGAGAGAGAGAGACAGACAGACAGACAGACAGACATGGAAAGGGAAGCGTTTCCCATGAGAGTAACAGGCAGACAAAAGAAAGACCTGGACACACCTTAAGAGAAGTCAGAGAAGGGGACTGGGAAGAGCTGTGTTTCGTATCATATTCACAGTGCCCCTAAGATGCAGGTGCTAGAAGGCTGAATTTCCATCTCACAGCCCATGGTGACGGAGCAACTTTGATGGAAACTCTGATATCGTAGGAAAAAGACCTAATGGAGTTGAGCCTGTTTCTTCAACTAATAATATGGCGTGAACACTGAGGCTTCACATGCCTGTGGGGTCCCCTTGTTCTGCTGACTTCAGAGCTGTCTGTCTGAGATGACTGAAATAAAGCTGGATGTTGGCAGCTGGCACTGCCTCGATGTGCAGAGACATCTGTGGTGCTGGGTTGTGAGGTCCAACTCTTCTGCAGTAGATATTCAGTCATTTCTGCTTCTGCTGAGTGATATCAGTATGAAAACCTCTACGTATAATACACATTTAATTGTTACCTCACACTCCATGTTTCTTCCCACTGATGTTTCTGTGTAGTGGTAATCGGTATTCATCGTAGTTTCAGACCTAGAGAGGATATGTTGGATTCTAATATGTATTTTTCAAATGGGCACATTTTAAAGCAGTGATTTTTTTAAACTGTGTTTAAAATTTATTCATTTTATGTGTGGATGTTTTTCCTGCATCTCTGTATGTACAACACATGCATGTTTGGTGCCTGTGAAGGCCAGAAGAAGGGATCAGATCCCCTGGAACTGGAGTTACAGATGTTTGTGAGCCACCATGCTGGGAACCGAGCCTTACTCTCAAAAAATGTTACTTTTTTTTCTGTTTTCTTTTCTGGAATTAAAGACATTTCTGACGTATTTCAAACAATGTCTACCACTGAGAATGCTAACAGATGCATTCCACTAAGGAACAATTTAGTTGGGAATGTACCTTCTTGAACAACAGGAAGTGATGTTTCAAAGATGGGGGCAGCGAGCTCCATTCCTGAACTCTAATTCTCGTCTTAGCAAGACGACAATGCCTACATGGTTTTGGTGGTCTCTTTATGCACACTCCATTTCCTTGGGACAGCTCATTGCATCTATTATTTCCCTCTTGGGCTGTAATGGCTAAGGACCAGTGTGTCCTCATGATTTTGTTTCACGCTCTAAGCTTCACCGCCAAGGTCATTAACGTCCGGGCAAAACTATAGCTTAAGTCTCACCTCGGATGAGCTCTTTCTTGCCTGGCAAGTTGTCACAACATTATAAGGTACCAGCAACAATATCATCTTGTTTCTATAGTCTTATGATTAAGGATATAAAAATGAACTGAATTGAAGAAAACTAACGCAAAATGTGAAGCTACTATCATAATTTACTGCATGGAAATGATACGGTATGCATGTATTTAAAATTGGATTTTCCTAATGCATAGTTTAAAAATCTGTTCAAGCAGAATGGGTTATATTAATGGGATCTGCTGATTCTATAAACATACATAAGTTTCTGTAGTGAAGGGTTAAAGTAATCATGGAAGATGTATCTTTGACACGGTCCTTCTTAGGACCAAACAAATATCCCACTGACTGTCTGCACCCAGTGTTGTAGGGCTGAAAAGGGGGTGGGGTGGGGCTCTGTCAATCAAGTGCTTTCCACCCAAGCATAGGGCCTGAGCTTGGATTCCCTGCATCACATACAAATAGGCGTGGCAGCATACACCTACCATCCCAGAACTGAGGAGGATGGGATCAGGAGAAGCTCTGGGGCTAACTGGCTAGCTATGCTAGAGAAACTGGTGAGCTCCAGTTTCAGGGAGGACACTGTCTTAAAAAATAAAGTGGAGAGTGATTGAGAAAGACATCTGACTTTGACCTCTGGGCTCCACATGCATGTACGTGTGTGTGTACTTGCACATACACACATATGCACACAAATAAATAATGAGACCAGCTCCCACAGGGTAAAATTTTCACCCTGCTTATGAGCTTAAAGTACACTGCAGTTGTTATGGTGACCAGCTGGGTGGGTCAGTGATCCCTGTCTACAGGAAACACCTGAGATAATCAGCTTGTAAGGAGGAAAGATCTGTCTTGGCTCATAGCTTTGACGGTCCGATCTGACTCAGCAGCTCTGTTGCTTCTGGGTTGCGGTTAGACAGCACACAGTGGCAGGAAGGCATTGTAGAGCAAAGCCTTTCATGCAGGGCTAAGGAGCAGCAGACATGAAGAAACTGCTAGAGAGCCCTTATAGAGCTTAGACTTTCAGTGGTCCCTCTAGGGAAGGTCTATCAATTCCCTTTCTACTAGTGTCCCACTATCAAAGACATGTCTGGGGGTACAGACTGATCAGGCCACACGTGAATATAACCCACTTTGCCTAAGCTGATTTTTGAATCAACAAAGACAATGGGTCTGACTGCTGGTGTCTTGATGCAAGTCAACACAAGGCTACCAGACCACAGGAGCAGTCCATGCATTCAATCTCATTATGCAATTAGGCTTTAAGAAATGTCAGTTTCCACTATGAATATCTTTGGTAAAGGGGTGAATAAAGCTTCATGTTTATATCAATATCCTTTTAGTAATCTGAGCTCTTCAGGGAGAGGTACCCGTACAGCATTTTTTCCCACACTCCTAAATATGCTAACAGGCAACATAGAAGGAAAATCAGTGAACCATGTGGAAGGGAAAAATCTAATATCTACCTATAGTCTAAAGTACCATCCAACCACAGTAAAGATTTACATACAAATATAACGCAAGAAAACTACTAGAAGAAAATGTGCAAAGATCTGTCTTCTAATCCTAACTGGGGTTACCATCTTTCTCAATGGACTTCGGTTTTTTCTCTGTTTATTTAATTTAATTAAATTAATTAAATTTCATTGATGTCTTTTGAAAATAACAAAAGCCTTAACTCCAGAAAGAAAACAAAAAAGTTTAATATTTTTAAACAAATCGAAACCTAGGTTTCATTGATACCATATGGAGAGTGAAACACTGTTTAGCACTTTTTTTTTTTTTTTTTTTGATACTGAGTCAGTACAACGGTAAATCTCATCCAAAAGAAACAATGGCCAGCCCAAATCAGCCTTTGACGCCCTCAGGAGTCATGGCCCCTTATTGAAAGCATAACATTTCCCTAGATGTTCTAGAGGACTGGGATTTCAAAATGCCTATGACAGTTTACGGAAACCACAGCTAAGGGGTAAGCGCGTCCGTATGCGTCCTGCTTGCAACAGGCAACTGCTAGCAGGGACCCTTAATAATTTTCAGGCCTGAATTGTTCTCTCCTTAAAAGGCCACACCAAACCTAACGGCTTCCAATTAATTTTTATTAAAGATCTATGCACACATTGCTTTCTGAGCTGAAGCCCTCAAAAAATGGGAAGGGTATGGGTCAGGTTCTTAGGTTTTCACTGGGCCTCTCTGAGCACAGGCCGCACCCCTGTAGGAATGAGAAAAAGACATCCCTCCCAGTGGATAAATTAGAAAAAGGCACCTCCTTTGACGGAAAGAATTAGGAAATGGCCCTCTTCCCCTGGGTGTGTGAGGCACAATATCCACTGGGTTTCCACATCCCTTGGTGCCTCTGACTGGAAGCCTTCAGCCTAGTCATGTGTGTGCAGTTGCCCCATATCCTCACTACATAAACCCAGCTTCTTGCCATCTTGCTTCATAATGAAGCTTTATGGGGATGAGCAGATGGCTCACTGTGCAAGTGAAGGGCTGGAGTTCCAATTCCCAGCCCCCATAGAATGCTGGGTGGAAGTGATGGCATGCCTGTAGCCCAAGCAGTGGAAGGGGGAGGAGGGGCATTCCCAGAACAAGTTGGCTAGCTATGCCACGAGCTTTGAGTTCAAGGGAGAGACCTTGCTTCAATATTTAAGGTAGAGAGCAATTGAGGAAGACATCCAATGTCAGTCTCTGGCCTACACACACACACACACACACACACACACACACACACAAACCTGTGCACATGAAAACATGCATTCATGCATAAAACACATACATACACTTTTGAAAAAAATAATGAAACTTTGACTTAGCAATAGGGGAGACTGTGCATTCATTTTGAGTAAATCCTCCTTGGAAGACCTGTGATATCAGGATCATTTGAACATCTAGATGAAGACATCATCATTCTAGAGCTCATCTATATCTATATCTATATCTATATCTATCAAAGTGACAGTCAGCAAATAAGATCTAGTAATTCAGATCTGGCCCTTTAACAGGTATTTTTCAATAATGTTTTATTGACACACAGACATAGACTTTTATGTCTTGTCTATGGTGGCCTTCACGCAGCAGCAGAGTTGAGGAACTGCAGATGAGACCACAATGGCTCAGAGAGCTTAAAATTTTTCCTCTATGGCCCTTCATGTGGAAAGTTTAATGATACCTATACAAGATAACCACATGGTAGCAGCTAGATGAGGCTGTCACTTAGCCTTTTGCCAAAACATCCTGAATGAATGCAATGACTATTAATCTCTAAATGCACGTCAAGTTTTTACCTGGCAAAAGATATAGCTTTTGAAATGATAATTTATGGTCCCAAATGCGGTTCAGGCTCAGTTAGAATTAGAGTCCATGAAGCCAACAATATTTCTACAAAATCAACATTAAGTCATATTTATTGTTGATCCATCTCCTCTTTAAACAAAGGATCTAAGTTGTAAATACTTCCATCAAACAATGGGAAAAAGATCATCTGTTCAGATGGGCTTATTCCTGCCTTACTTCCCAACACCTGTGGTCAGGGCATCGGATGTTCAGTACAGAAAGAAATGTGTAATTCAAATGGCTCTTCTTTTTATTTGGCTGCTAGGGCACTCAGCTAAATTTAAAGTGCATTTGAAGTCATTTCCCATTCTAATGTAAGATCAAGCCACCTAAACTGTGTCTTGTTCTCTCTTCACTTTAGTTAGTGTGTGTGTGTGTGTGTGTGTGTGTGTGTGTGTGTTTATATTACCTTCTTTTGCCACTACTTCATTTTTGAAACGAAGATGTTTTTGTGTCTTGCATGATTTCTGTTACCAAATCATCTTGGTCCAAGAATCCTACAGCTAACAGTAGGGAAATATGTGCATCTTTGGTCTCTAGATGGGACTCAGCACTCAGCTCTACCCTCACTAATATACTCTCTGATGGTTTATTCAATGCATCTGAGTCTCAGTTTCTCATCCATAAACATCTGATATGCGGGGTTCCTAGGAGGTAGAGAAGAAGCACACGGGAAGTGTCCATTGGATAGTATTATGCTTTGTATTCCTACATGATATGTTTGCAACATTAAAACTATTTTGTTTTTAGAAATTAAAGAGAGTTTGAGATGGTCTTGAAGTGAGATGATACAGCCATTTGATTTCTTTAGTGTAATACATGTGAGAAGTTTTACATGGCTGGGGACTGGGCAGACAGCTCAACCAAATTGTCACAAAAGCAGAAGAACCTGAGTTTGGTGCCCAGAACTCATAAAAAGCAGGGCAGGGTAGCCTGTGCCCTTAATGCCACTGCTAGGGAGGCAGAGACTCCCTGGTAAACCTGTAAGTCGAAATCAGTGAACCTGTGCTGGTTACTTTGTGTCAACTTGACATAAACCTCCTTTAGGCAAGTCTGTGGGGGCATTGTCTTGATTAATGCTTGATGTGAGAGGGCCCAGATGACTGTGTGTAGTACCAACTCTGGGCAAGTTAGAACTGGGATGTTTAAGAAAGCAAAGAGTAAAGCCATGGGGAGCAGTCCAGTAAGCAGCATTCCTCCTGGGTTCTGCTTCCGTTCCTGCCCTGACTTCCCTTCAGAATGGACTGTAAGTCTTAAGATGAAACAATCACACACACACACACACACACACACACACACACACACACGTTGCTTTTAGTCACTGTGCATTATCACAGTAACAAGGCAAACTAGGGCAGAACAGAACACCAGGTCACAAAACAGGTGGGTAGCTCCTGAGAAATGACCTCAGAGTTTGACCAATCAGTGATCACCATACATGCACACATGTACACACAAAATAACTTGTATATTTGACAATAAAATGACATAATTTTCCTGTCCTTGTTTTAGTTTTTAAGTAATTTTGCCTAACCCTCAGGAATTTTCTTACTGATGCTCTGTCCTGAGGTTGCTTTATCCTCTGTTGAACAATCAAACCCAGAAAGAATTATCAAAATTCTCTTGTTTGCAGAATCATGTTTAGGAGAACAGAATGAAGTTTGGCAAATGGAATAAACAGATAATTCACCTGAAACATTTTTTTCCTATAAGATTTGATAATTTATCTTTGAAATAGCATTTTAGAAATGACATTAGAGACTCAATTTGCAACCACTTGTTCAAATTAGAAGTGAATTTCCCCAACCAAATAAGCAGCTATGATTTTGTCGTCAAGGAATTAGATATGACTGAAATGAAAAGTGAACAGAAGAAACACACACGAAAGCTACATGGGTGCTCAGACCGTCTTATCACAAAGCTTATAGAAAATTTAAATGATGTCTAGACAACAAACAAACAAAACCTGGAAAGTATTTTAATAAAACAGACCACACTTGCCTATTCCAAGGCCGCATCTTCTAATAGTGCTACTTCCCATGGGCCAAGCATATTCAAACCACCACAGTGATCTCATTGAACAAGTGGGTGACCATGGAGCTTACTTGTGTAAGAAGCCCTCATGTGGACAGCTGGTTTCTTCCACACAAATCTGGGTTGGACACTGATCCAGACTGAGTCTTGACACGAGGAAGCAGCTCTATCCTCGTGATGTCTCTCCGCCCAATGGTGGGCAGGATTCATGACCCTGCCTGACCTACTTCCGGTCTGTGCCTTGTGCTGGCCATACTCTGTCCATATTCCTAGAACACCTAGGCTTTGCCCTGTTTCTCCCACTTTTCTTCACAACCCTCCAGATGAAAGGAAATTCAGAACTTCTCCCCAAGGATGCAAAAGCATCAGATGTCTAGGCCAAAACCCGGAAGTAGGACTACTAAACAAAATTGAGGCTAAAACTGAGTACTGGATTGGCAACATTCATTTTTTAGCATGGACATTCTCCAACTTGCAATGGTTCAATATGTATAAAACTTTGCAATGGTGTAAATGATATATATTATCATTTTGAATGTCTGTTTCTTATCTTTTACTGGTCGGGTGCTGTTGAGAGCGATGCTGAGGAGTGGCCATGAGCCACTGTTGCCAGGTAGCTTTAAGATCTTGAAAGGAAATGAAATAACAGGGATCCCACAGTGTACCACGTGGTGTCAGTTGCTTTTGGATATTGTGTCTTGTGCTCTGGTATCCCACGATGGCTACAAAATGCACATCGATATGTGCAGGTGAGACATTTAACACTTGATTACAAAATCAGCTTTGTGTTAGATAACTTTGTCCAACTGTGTCCTAACGTTGAGAGCTTTATGCACATTTAAAGTAGGCTAGACTACAGTGGGAGGGTTAGCAATCAGGACATATTACTAATAAATAATTCTCAGCTTCTGATGATTTTGATTTAGGATGGACCATCTGTGTAAATGTGTTTTAGGGAGTATTTGAGACATACTTATACTAAAATAATATTCATTGTTACTCTGAAATTCAAAATTAATTGGACATCTTGGGTCTTCATTTGTAAAATGGAAGGGGCAGGGCAAATGGCTCAGTGGGTAAAGTGTATATCTTGCAAGTATGAGGGCCTGAGTTTGATCCCCAGAACACATGTAAAAATGTCAGGCATGGTGTGGCATGCTTATCATCCTAGCACCAGGGAGGCAGAGGCAGGAGGATGCCTGGAGATTGACGGTCAGCTTGTCTAGTCTAATGTATGAGTTGTAAGTGATGTGACCCTGTCTCAAAGTAGGTGATAGTGTTCCTGAGGATGATGTCCAAGGTTGTCCTCTGACCTCCACATATGTGTGCACACGTGTACACACACTTGCACACACACAGAATGATAACAACAAAAATGAATACAAGCTGTTTCTTCCTTAAATGTAAAAATATTCCCCAACATACTACCAACTGAAAAATTACCCAATATTATAACGGAATCCTGACCGGACCCAGAATTTCATCCCATAGTCAAAAGCCGTTTAGAAGTGGGAGAGTCCTCTTTCCTTAGGCAGCTACCTGGGTGACATTGTTTGGGTAGTTCTTTTGATTGGTTCACTTTGCTTTGTTATATTGAATTCATTTAAATGCTTCTGCTTTATAAGTATATGGCATTTGGGGGTAATTCATTTCAAGGTGTGCTTCGCTAAAGAAATTATGTCCCCTTTGCTGCTAATGCTGAATGGGTTCTATTGAAAGGGGAAGAAAGAAAGCCAGCCAGTAAAAGACACGGCTTCTGTTGAAGGTAGGAGAAAAGCATGCCGGTTCCATTCAGAAAAGACCTTTAAAAACCCTAAGTGATGACACAAGCAGGCAGGAGCATCATAAGGAGAAAGAAAAAGTGTAGTCAACAGTCACCCTCCACACAGGCCTGTGCGTCACTTCTGCACTGAACAGCCAGGGCTGGGAGTTGACAAGCCGATGCCCTTCCAAAGATGGCAGAGGTTGGGCATCCCCACCCTCCTGCGTTTTGCCCCATTTGTTCAGACCATCCTGCTAATTAGCTAGACTCTTAAAAATAACCCCTATGAATCAGCTTTGCAGAGTCTGAAAGGTTAGAAGAGAAAAGACTCGGGGCTGTTTAATTTGCACTGTGACTTAACTGCATTTTAACTTTGTCTCCAGAGACTAGTTACAAACCTCTGGTACCTGACAATAGGGTAGATTCTATATCCTCTGTGTGGGGAGTGGAGGGCGTGTGTGTGTGTGTATGTGTGTGAGCAAGCCAGAGGAAGACATCAGGTGATAAAGTGTCTACCTCAATCACGTTCCATCTTATATTTTCAGGGTCTTTCACTGAGCCTGGAGTACACCAATTTGGTGATGTTAGCTGACCATGAGCCCCCAGAATCCTCCTGTCTCACATCCTAGCACTGGAGTTACAGGGATGTACCACAGCACCCACATAGAGCACAGGCATTTTTATGAGTGCTACTATCTACTCCCATGTCCCCACTCTATCCACTGAGCCTTCTCCAGTCTCCCTCCAAATCCTTTTTATTTTAAAATGTGTTTCTGGTGGTAAATATCCATGGGAGGGAAAAATAAACCCAAAACTAATTACTTCCTCTAAACCTTTACCTGACAGGATGCCTATGAATAACTACCCATGTATGCTGCCATCTCAGCAGGGTAAAGATGCCCTGCCTGGTGAAATGACATCTGGATATTTCCCAGCTCAGTACCACAGCCCAGAGAATTCACAAATGAGATAATCACTACTGGGAGGATTAGTATGCTTCCTCGGGGGAGTGACCTTTTCCTCACAGTGAAGAAGCAGCAGAAGAAATTGTGATCCATGGTTTTCATCAACAAGACCCTTTTTGGTTGACTCATCTGATGTGAAAATGAAATGCAATATCATTTATTCTGCAGTCAAGAGGATAATTAATGAGCCACTCATTTCTGAATGAAAGCCTCCGGGAATAAAACAACCTGGTCTCAGATCTGAAAAGGCGCTCTGTGTCTGGAAGAACACTCAGTCACACTCACGCCATTAATGCTTCAGTGTGAGTTCTTATTTGACTCTAAATGGGGCTGTAACTCATGCAGAGTATCTCTGTGGGTGCTGTGCGTCAGCTGTGATTACCATCTCAGCAAGGTAAGGAGAATGGAATCATTTTTCTTTCCAGTTTCTTTGCTTTCCTTTTAAAGCCAGATTTCGTCATGGTTTGGCTCTGGCCTGTCCCCTGAAAGTTCATATGCTGGAAAGTTGGTCGCCAGGTTGGTGATATTGAAAGGGATAGAAACTTTTAAGGTGGAACCTAGTGGGAGTGGCCATGGGGGCCCAATCCTCAAAGGAGTGAACTAGTTCTCATGGGTTAGTTCTTGAAAGGGGGCTGTAAAAGAACAGGATGGAACCTCTCAGGTATCTGGCTTTCTGTCTCGATGTGGAGCGTTCTCTCTCTCTCTTTCTCTTTCATGTGTCTTCCACCATTGATATCAACAATATCAAAGCAAATTTGGTCACCTGCTCTTAGACTTTCAGCCTCTGAAACTGCTAAGCAAACCTCTTTTCTTTGTAAGCTCTCAGCTCTAGGCATTTTGCCATAGTACTGGAAAACTAACCAACAGAGATTTACGTATTGAAGCCACACAACTATGTGGTCTGATTTCAAGGTAATCTTCAGGCTGTTGTTCTCTTTTATAGTTTACTCTTAGAAAAAACTGGTTTGGAGACTGTCCAAGGAACAATGTCCACTATAGGTTGCTTACCTGCTCATTTCAGACAGTGACTTATATGGTCTTTTATGATGGTGACAGTTGACACTGAGCACCAACTATACACCCAGAACTTTACTTGCTTGGTCTTCTATAATCTTTGCCACAGACTTTGTGGAGGGACTATTATTGTCCCTAATTTGTAGTTGGGCAAACCATACTGAGAGAATTAATGTTTTTTGCTTGTGATCTGACAGCTGTAAAGGGAAGAATTCAAATATGTATCTGATGAATTAAGAGCACTCAGGGGGCAGAGGCAGGCAGATCTCTGAGTTCGAGGCCAGCCTGGTCTACAGAGTGAGTTCTAGGATAGCCAGAGCTACACAGAGAAACTTAGTCTCAAAAAACAAAACAAGAAGGTGAAAAAAGAATTCAGATTCAAACATGCCTGTACCTCACTGTCTCTCACTGTGTGAGTCAAGCAGGGGTCAGAGGGATGTGGCAGTCACCCATTAGGTTAAGTGACATTATGCTGAATGCTATGAAACAGTAATGAGACTCAAGTAGATAGAGTTCTGCCCAGAGAAAACCCATGAATGTGCACTCTAACCTCTATGAAGACCTGCTAAGGCACACTCTGACCTCTTAGAAGATCTGCTAATGTGCACTCTGACCTTTATGAAGACCTGCTAAGGCACACTCTGACTTCTATGAAGATCTGCTAATGTGTACTCTGACTTCTATGAAGTCCTGCTAAGGCACACTCTGACCTCTATGAAGATCTGTTAATGTGCACTTTGACCTCTATAAGGCTCAGTTATGCACTCTATGAAGCAACCAGAGCTAAGGAGGATGAAGCATAAAAGACTTGAGCACAGAATCAAGCTTGGTTCTAATCACTGTGGTCCTATAGTGGGGACCAGTATATAGTGGAAGCAATAGAGGTCAAGGGGCTAAACAGGCCCCGCCATGTTCTCACTGGCAAGCAGACACTATCAGTGAAGATGTGGAATTGGGTCTGATAGTAAGGGTGGCCTGAGCATTATCCTTAAAACACTTTTAAAACTGGAACGTCATGTCCAAGGTCAAAGTCTAGTTAAAAAAGAGTTCAGGGCCGGGGAGATGATAGCTAATTCTCAGTCATTTGCTGTGCAGGCATGAAGACATGAGTTCAGATCTCCAGCACCGACAAAAAAGGTGAGATGCGGTAGCACATGCCTATGACCCCAGGGCTGGGAAGGTAGACACAAACGGATCGCTGGCACTCGCTGGCCAGCCTGTCTAGGCAACAGGTGAAGCCAGGCTAGTCAGAGACCACGTCTCAAAAAATAACCTGGAAATCAGCTGAAGATGACATTGGATATTATTAACATCTAGGCCCCACACATATGAGCACATGTATGATATGTACCTGTGTGCATGCTTATATCCTCATGTAGACATAACATGCACACAGAGAAACAGACAGACAGAGACAGAGACAGAGACAGAAATAGAAATAGAGAGTCAGAGACAGACACAGAAACAGAGAGGCAGACAAAGGAAGGGGGGGAGGGAGATGAAGGGAAGAAAGAAAATTAAGGAAAACAATTCCATTAGATCAAATTGCTTTGAAACTGCTTGCGTCACAGTAACCACAGATCCTGACAACTGGTATGTCCTTCCTCCTGTGCCCCTTTCCACAGCTGAAAGGTGAACCACAAGAGAAGACAAATCGTTCTCATTAAGCCACTGAACTATGTTAATACACAGCTCCCAGGAAAGAGGACCCGATTTCTTGGAAACACACCCTTCACTTTCAAACCAGTCTTCAGGAGTACCTCCTTCATCTACCTAAGAACCCCCAACTGCCCAGCAAACCCATCCAATTAGCCTCTCCTAATTCAATTCAAGCCAGGAAAAGGCTGAGAGCAGCAAACTCTGTGGCTGCCCCAGACCCATCATCAGTTGCAGCAAGACTCTGAGCAGTTGAGTCACCTTCTCAGGCCAATTTCCTGAAAATCAGAACCAAATCCATTTCCTGATTAATATTTACTAGGTCAAGAGTAACAGAATATCTGTAATATTTGGGATGGAAATGGACTAATAAATGCAAAAGTATATTAATGAAACATTGCTTTGTATTTCATTTCATTTTTAAATTATACTTTGAGAGTATGTGTGGTACTCCCGTGTGTACTCATGCACATGCCACGGTACACATGGGAAAGGTGGGGTACAACTTCTAAGAGTTGATTCTCTGATAATACCATGTGGGTCCCAGGGATTGAACTCGGTTCTCCAGGCTTGGCAGCAAGCCCCTTTTTACCTGCTAGCCATCTTGCTGGCTCCAGAACATTTTTCTTACTGGATTAGTTAAGCTCTCCAAGGAGGACTGAAAGTACCATCTCCTCAAATGAATGCCATATAGCCCAAAGTAGGTATTTAGAAACATGCTGGTGAAGTCAGTTGCTGAAGGTCTTACTGCAGTGATGGTGTAAACAGCAAGGAATAACAAACAAGTTCCATAAACCCAGGCTTGCTCAGAGGTCACATGTGCAGCTTTCCTACAACCATCTCGAAGGTCTAAATCGCCTCCACGTTTCTTCACGGCTGCTTTGAAAGCTTTTGGGAAAGAGGATCAAAGCCAAGTTCCTCTGAATGCCAGTCAGTCCTTCACAGGGTTCTTGCCACCGTCCTGGGCTTTCTTTCCCTCCCGTGCTCAGCAACATCCTTGCCTCTCCTCATTTATTTAGTTTCCGTCTTCTGAGACAAGGTCTCACCTATGTAGCCTTGGCTGGCCTGGAACTTACTATTCAGTCCAGGCTGGCCTCGAACTCATAGAAATCTGCCTGCCTCTGATTCCTAAGAGCTGAGATTAAAAGGCATGAGCCTGTACACCCGGCCTCTCTCCTTTTTTTAAAAAAATATTTCTTTCATGTCTTGAAATTATAAAATCTTTGCATCTTTTCCCCCTTTCCTTTCCTCCCTCCAAGCTCTCTGACATCCCTCACCTCATTCACAGGCATGCTCTCTTTCCCCACTAATTGTTGTTACTTGCACGCAACAAGTGGTTACTTCCTGTCCTTTACACGCCCTTCATTCACTTCCTGACGACCCCCCCCCCACACACACCTCATTTCCTTACATACCTGTCCCTCATAGCCAAGACTGTCCCTTGCTGTGTGCAGGTCACACCACTTCCCACAGTTGGTCTTCTGTCATTCAGGATGGCCTTCAATGCACTATATAGTTGAGGATGGTCCATGAACTCCTGACCCTCCACCTCATGAATGCTGGGATTACAGGTGTGAGCTACTGCGCTCAGTTCTTAAAGTACAACTTTGTAAAGTTCTTCATTTTGTTTATTCATTTAAAGAGATGTATTTTAACTATGTGTACATGTATGTGTCTGTGTGTGGGTATGCGCATGTGAGTGAAGATGTCCACAGAGAGCATTGGATCCCCTGAATCTGGAGTCTCAGGCAGTTGGGAGCTGCCAGAGAATGCTAGAAACCCAACTTGGCTTCTCTACAAGAGCAGTAAGTGCTCCTAAGTGCTGAGCTCTCTCTCTAGCTCCCAACATTTTGTTTGTTTTCTTGTTTGTTTTTAAAATGTCATTTCATTTTAAAATCTCCAAATCAAAGGTATCATTCCTGGGGCATGCTAGCCAAGTACTGTAACAGTGAGTTACAGCCACAGGCTACAATCACATGGCTGAGCAATTTCATTTTTACCTGCCATCTCTAGCACTCTGTACATTGCACAAGCACCTGTGCTGTTCACCAACCTCCCCCCCCCCCCCAGTGTAACCTGCTACAATGTAGGCACTCACTGTAGAGAGAAGGATGCACACATGTGACTTACACTATCCAACTCTGAGGGTTTTGTGTTTCTTGATCTATGACATGAAACATTCTGTAAGTGACCATATTGAAACAATGTAGCTGGATCCTTCTCCTAGCAATCTTAGAGAACAATGCAGATGGTCATGCCTGTTCTTTGCCCACCACTAAGGAGTCAAATTGTGTATCATGTGTGACTTAACCACAACAAACTAGAATCTTCCCAGACTAGTGATATAACAATGCAGACCTTGGAAAAAATGGTGATTTTGTGGACTTATTAATGCTTATTTTTACCCTCAAATTTAAGGAGGGAATACACACAGCACTAACAGAGTTATACATAGGCAACAGAGCTTTGGAAACAGGACAGTGTGATAGTGATGATACTTCAAAATAAGCAGTTTCAAGGAGACATAGTAATCAAATGGGCAGAGATTTTGATTTTCCTTAAGTATTAAAGTTTTATTTGTTTGTTTGTATGCATGCATGTATGTATGTGTGTGTGTGTGTATGTATGTGAGTGTGTGCTACAGGTGTGCAGGTACCTGAGGAGGACAGAGGATGACATCAGATCTCCTAGAAGACAGACTTACAGGCAGTTATAAGGTGCCTCATATGGATGCTGGGAGCTGAACTCTGGTCTTTTGCAAGAGTAGGAAGTGTTCTTAACCACCGCGCCATCTCTCCAGCCAGCCCCAATTTCACCTAATTTTTATTTGCTAGAACTTAACACTTGAACAACTGCTGCCTGCTAGATTCTTAAGGCTCTCAAATTCTCCTTTCTCAGTGATGGGTCCCTGAGAGAAATATGTCCACTTGTTTCAGGGCAGATGTTCTATTGAAGTCTGAGGGGTAATGGAAGTCCCTGCCTCAGTCTTCAGTTTTTCAGTTGACTGCTGGAAAGATTGAGTTCTCCAAATGGGCTTGCGACCTAGAAGAGATCATACATGTTTATTTTAAATGATAGCTGTGTAATTCCAAAGAAAGCCAACAACAATTGAGATTTTTATTATGACACTGTCAATGTGGCAATTATACACAAGTCTGTAGTATAATTGGCATCACAATTCCCCACTTTTGCTTGATAGTTTTTAATTTGTCTTCTGCAGAAGACATGTCCATGAAACTTCTACATTGCATGCCTAGAATGAATAACTGCCATAAAATGTAACCATGACTTGTCTATAAATATAATGTTTTCTACTCAGCAATTACATTTTCCTATAAGAAGAGCTTGATGTATATTTAATATCATACCTATTTTAAAATATGCACACATCACCAGGGGGGAAATAAGTTCAAAGAACGTTCAGTATTATCCATTTCTGGTAAAACTTTAAACTGTTTTCATTAATTATAGATGGAACACCTTGACTGTGATGTACTGATGTTTGTCTGACACCTGGCAATTGCTGGATCAACTCATTCACTTCCTCTTGTACAAGGCATTTGCTCCCTGGAGGCCATTATTTCTTAGGGAAACTGAGCCACATAACCAGAAACCCACATGAATGATTCATGCTAGGACAATGGAGAGCGTGCAGTCCCAATGGGAAATGCTAATTGATTAGACTAAACTGGGGGCTGGAGCTTCAGTGGCGTTAACAGGAAGTGATCCATTCACCAGATCCTAGATATTAGCAAATCTTGCCAGCAGAGTTGAGCCTTACAGTCTTCTCTGGTCTACAGACACACACACACACACACACACACACACACACACACACACATTGTAAAATGATGGCTTATTTCTGGCCTTCAAAGTCACTTAGTCATGTCTGTATTTCTTTTCATTGTTGTTAACCACTTTTTGTTGTTTACACTGAGGGAATAGTAAAGGATCCAGAATCCCCTTCCATCACCCAGAATCACACTGTTTCACACCTTGGCATATTTGTGTCTTGATCTCTGTGTCTGTGTGTAATATACATGTGTTTGGTTGTTTATACATACTTGTGTTTGCATGCTTTTTGACTGGCTAACATGAGATACACTCTCCAGGCTGATCTATGGCTTGCCTTTTTCTATCAATGATATTTATCTTTTTGCCTCTCTCTCTCTCTCTCTCTCTCTCTTTCTCTGTGGTATGGACCTGTTCGTTTGGGTATGTATATGTAGGTACATGTGCACATGTGTGCTTGTAGAGACCAGGTTTCTAAGTTTCTGTGTTGCTCCTCACAGCTGCCCATGCTTTTTCCAGACAGGGTCTTTTACTGAAATTGGAGATCACCAATTGTCTAGACAAATGGTTCTCAACCTGTGGGTCTCAACCTTTTGGGAGTCCAGTGATCCTTTTACAGAAGTCATATATCACATATCATGCATATCAGATATTTACACTATGATTCATAACAGTAGTAAAATTACAGCAATAAAAATCATTTTATGGTTGGGGGTCACCACAACATGAGGAATGGTATTAAAGAGTCACAGCGTTAGAAGGTTGAGAACCACTGCTTTAGACTGTCTGACCAGTGAATCCGGGCAGTTCCCATTTCTTCCTCCCCATTGCTATACCCAGCTATTTAAAAAAAACAAAACAAAACATGACTGCAAGGAATTAAACTCCACTTCTTATGCTTATGCAGCAAACTTCCCACTAAGCCACTTCCCCAGGAAAACAATATCAAAACAATCAGGACCGTCATTAACTTTTGCCTCTTTCTGGGTATATCAAGAGAATATAAACACTGAGATTCTGGGTCACTTTTGCTGAGGAATCTCTCACTTTCTACATTTGTTGTTTCCTTGCCTTACCATGCAATGCAGCTGATCCCTAATCACTCCACTCTCCAGCATGCAATGCAGCTGATCCCTAATCACTCCAATCTCCAGCAAACCACAAGCTGCAGCTGAAGGACTGACAGGTCCATAAGAAACATTTTCATCTAAAATACACCAGGAATGAATCTACATCATTAACTGCATTGTCCAACATGGAAAGTACTAGCAACATGTGGCTTCTTCACTTTAAGGTGAAATCAATTCTGATGGAAGATTCTTGGAAGAGCCACACCTCAAGTGCTCACCAAATACACACAACTAGTGGTTGGTTTTTTGTTTGTTTGTTTGTTTTTTGTTGTTGTTGTTTTTGGTTTTGGTTTTTCGAGACAGGGTTTCTCTTTATAGCCCTGGCTGTCCTGGAACTCCCTCTGTAGACCCGGCTGGCCTCGAACTCAGAAATCCGCCTGCCTCTGCCTCCCGAATGCTGGGATTAAAGGCGTGCACCACCACTGCCCGGCAGTGGTTGTCATTTGGACAGTGCAAATATGAATATTTACTGTAGAAAGCCTGTCAGACATGGGAGCTATAGATTGAAGCTATTTCTCCACTCCTTAAATCTGGGCTCAGCTATGAAGACTTTCATTGGCTTGCAAGCATGGAGCAGACTTTGGAAAATGCTTGAGCACTGAGCTCTCTCACCTTGATATTAAGATCCCAAGACTGCCATATAGAGCTCAGGCTAGCCTAGTACAGTGTGAGAAGCCTTATAGAGGGTCCCCAGTAGCTCCAGCTCAAGTTCAAAATAGCTCAAGTCCTGGATACTTTCAACTGCCAGGGGTAGGATTGTGCTATCCAAAACCCCTCAGCTCCTGCAGATACCAAGAGGTGAGTACTGATTTCACCAGGATATTTGAGGATTTGTTTGTTTCCTGGCAACATTATGGATCAGCAAGAGATTAGAATAGCATTGTTCTTGTCTTATTATCTTGTGTTATTATCTTTTTTAATTTTAAGATTTATTTATTTTATTATGTATGTATGTATGTTCTATCTGGATGGACACCTTCATGCCAGAAGAGGGCAACAAATCCCATTACAGATGGTTGTGAGCCACCATGTGGTTGCTGGGAATTGAACCCAGGACCTCTGGAAGAGTAGTCGGTGCTCTTAACCGCTGAGCCATCTCTCCAGCCCCTTGTGTTACTATCGTATTTTCTGTCATTCAGCTAATATTTAAATTAATAATTTCATTGAGTTTTACAAAATAAAGTGGTCAACTTTCATCACTGCTTCAGTGTTGTGGAACTGGCATTCTTCTATAAAATGCAGATATTCCTCAGATGGGCCAGTTGGTTATTCTAGCATACAGTTCCCCTGGGAAGGCAGGCTATAGTTAATTTTTATCCTTTATTTAGTAAATAAAAATAAGGATTTTAAAAAAATAGCTATCTTGTGTTTTTTTCTGGTTTTATCTTTTTGGTACCTTTGTGAGGTTCTTAATTTTATCATCAAGGCTAACAAGATAGCTCTGTGGATAAAAGTACTTGCCACACAAACCTGACAACCTGAGTTCAATCTCAGAATGCACAATGACAGGAGAAACCTGACTCTTGGAAACTGTTTTTGCACCCGCTGCAGCATGTGCATGTGCCTTCCCCTGATGACAATAAATGAAGAAACTGTACACATAAAATATTTTCCTTGTAATCATTATTTCAATTGAGATATTTTCCACATATAAATTATTTTATTATTTTTGCATGCATGTATGTCTCTATACCACGAGTATGTTTGATGTACATAGATGACAGAAGAGGGCATTACAATCCCTAGAACAGATGGTGGATTCTGAGAATTGAACCAGGTCCTCTGGAAGAGCAGTCAGTGTTCTTAACTGCTGAGTCATCTCTACAAGTACTTTTAAATTTTATTATAAAAATACAACTTGAGATTATTCTCAACAGGTATTTAAGTGTATCACTGTCTGTTACAGCTACAAAACCCTACAAATCTCCAGAGCTTAGTCACCTTTTGGGGAGGAACTTGAGACTGTTAATTGTTAGTTCCTCATTAGCTTCCCCTAGCTCCTGGTAACAAACATTCTATTCTTTGTGTCTATGAATTTGTCTGTTTTGTATTCTTCCTGCAAATGGATGCAGGCAATATTGGGATGTTTGAAACTGATGCATTTGACTTAGCATGTTCCTAAACTTTCTCAATGTTGTCACATAGAATTCTTTCATTTTAGGTCTGAATAATATTCTATATTATATGTATGAATATCACATTTCTTCACCTCAGCATCTAGCCATGAATATTTAGACAGGTTCTTCATCTCAGCTCTGGTGAATGATGCTACAACAAACACAAGAGAGTTAATAGATCTCTGAGAGCCTGTTTTCAGTTCTTTTAGATAAACACCAGAAAGGAGTTGCTGGGTTCTGGTTACCCCATGAGCTGCTCCCTGCTAAAACAGCTGCCCTGTCTTACATGGCTCTGACACTGTGCAAGGATTCAAAGGTCCCTGCATCTTTCCTGCATTGTTTGCCTTTTGCCTTTTGAGAAGCATCTTGACAGGTGCAAGATGGTATCTCATGGGGCTTATTTATTTACTTATTTATTTAGTGTGGTATACTGTGTGTCTAAGTATGTCTTCATACTTACTTACATACTTACTGTGTGTCTTCAGCCACACTAGAAAAGGGCATCAGATCCCATTATAGATGGTTGTGAGCCACCATGTGGTTGTTGGGAATAGAACTCAGGACCTCTGGAAGAGCAGTCAGTGCTCTTAACCTCTGAGCTATCTCTCCAGCTCCCTCGTTGAGCTATTCATTTACATTTTTCTCAGAGATTGAGGCCGTTGAGCATTAACTTGTGCACCTGTTAGCCATGCAGGTCCTTTGGAGAACTGTCTGCTTATGTCCTGTAGAGTTTGGGAGGTGCTTGAGTGTTTTGCAGATTATGACCCTTTCTTAGACACAGGGCTGTCTGGTATTTTCTTGCCCATTCTGTACACTCCTTGCTCTCTCTGCTGGCTCCTTTGGGTTTGATTTTTGTCTGATACCACCACAGGTGCTTGCATTTCCATTGACTGTGCCTTGGTGTCATGAAATCTTGATCAAAAACAATGCCCTGAGGCTTTCACCAGTGTTTTCTGTTAGGAGTTCTGTCATTTCTGATCTTCAGGTATGCCTTTCGTCCTTCTTAAGTTTCTTTTGTGTGTGATGTAAAGGAGAGGCAGAATGTCATGGTTTTACATGAGAGCTTCTGAGATGGATGCTGATAAATTTCAGCCTGATAGAGTCTGGAATCACCTGGAAGACGGATCTCTGGACACACATGCGAAGAATTTTCTTGATCACATTAACCAAGGTGGGAAGACCTGGCCATTCTGAGTGGCACTGTTCATAGGATGCAGTCCTCCACCGTATAAACAGAGAAAGGAGCTGAGTAGCAGCATGCCTTCACTATTCCTACTTCGTTGTGGATGCCGTGTGACTGTTTCAAGCTACTGTAACTTGGCTTCCCCACCCTGATGGGCTGCATGCCTTAATCGTGAGCCAGAATAAATTCTCTATTAAGTTGTTTGTGTTAGAGTGTTTTATGACAGCAACAGGAAGAGAAATGGAAGCAGCATCCAATATCACCTGCTAAAGAGACTGCTCTTTCTCAGCTGTGTGCTTAGATCAACTCACTGATGGTCAGGTCACCATCATGCATGGGTTGGTTTCTAGAGTTTGTATTCTGTTCCACCTGTAGGAATGTCTTGGGGCCAGTGTGTGGTGGTTTGAATGAAAATGCCCTCCATAGGCTCATGGTTTTGAGTGCTTGGTTCCCAGTTAGTGACCTTGCTTGGGGAGATTTAGGAGATGTGGCCTTGTGGAGGAAGTATGTCACTAGAGCAGGCTTTGAAAGTTTAAGACAACTCCATTCCCAGTTGTCCTTCCAGCTTTGTGCAGTTCCTGGTTTAAGCTCTCAGTTTCCGCTCTAGCCATCATCCCTACCACCTGCTGCCATGTCAACCCTGACACCATGAGCTCCAGTGCTCTGCAACCATAAGCTCCAGTCAACTCTTTTTCTGTTAAGTTGCCTTGGCCACGGTGTTTTAACACAGTAGCAAATACAAAGACACAGAGGTATACTGTTTGTTTCTCTGGCTTTGCAGTATACTTTGAAATTATTAAATGTGGTACTTTTAGCTTTGTTCTTTTTCAGGACTGATTTTGATATTTGTGGATTTTTGTTGCTGTTTTGATTTATTTATTTATGTAGTGCTGAGAATGGACCTAAAGGCAACATGTGTATAAGACACATACTTTACTTCTGAGTTATAGCCTCAGTCTTATCCATGGTTCCATAAGAATCACAAAATCTTTCTCATTTCTTAGAAGTATGCCATTGGGATCTTAATAAAGCACATGGCTCTATAGAGAGTTTGGGGTATATGGATATTTTAACATTTTAAGTCTTCCCACCTTGAGCAAGAAATCTATTTCCATTTGCTTGCACCTTAATTTCTTTTGTCAGTATTTCATAGTTCCCAGTTTCCAAGTCTTTTGCCTGCTCAGTGAAATTTGTTCTAGGTGTTCTCTTCTTTTTGGTGCCTTAGTAAATAAGACTGCTTCCCTAATTTTCTTTTCAGATACTTCGTGTGAGAAAAGATGACTTTTGTACATTGATTTTGTATCCTGCAACTCCACTGAATTTAATTCTAATAGGTTTTTATCAGCAGTTTACACACACACACACACACACACACACGCGCGCGCGCACACAAATGCACACACAAATGCACACACAATGTCATCTGAAAATAGGAGCATTTTGGCTTCTTCTGATTTGGATTTTCAGGGTTTTTTGTTCTCTCTTATTCACTATTTTTTTTTGGTGCCCACTGTTACCACTTTGGCCAGGATTCTACATCTTCTGCCTATGTTGTTTTGACACAATTATGTTAACCATAGTAGATGACCTTGCTTTCTGACACAAGGTATCTTAGGTTCACCTTGAATCTTTCTTCACCTGGACTTGGTGGAATGGACCAGTAAGGAGCCCACTGAGGTAACCTGCAGTTCATGTCACAGAGCTAGTCATACCTATAGGCTAGTCATTTATAAAAATTTAATTTGGACTCCCTAAGTGTACTGTGGCACATGCACCGTGCCAACAGAGGAACTGGCATGGAACTGGTGAGGTCGAGCATGTTTAAACCCCAGAAATTTCAAAACTTGAGACTTGCAGAGGTAGAACTAACACCCTCTATGTTCCTGTGCCTGCGTAGAAGCATGTTACCTGGAGACTCCCAACCAGGTGGTCACAGGGAGTCAGTCATGTAACACAGCACCTGGAATTCTTCCCCTTGTAAATAGAGCATCACCAGCATCTTAGCCTCAGCCAATAGAATGCATTTATCCCCAAAATCCCATCCATCCCCAAGGTTCATAGTGTCCTTGTACACATGGAATAAAGCACAGAAGTTATTTCATCAAGGACTGTCTGAGCCTGGCTGTTTTTATTGAGTTGTAACACTTGGGAGAAGACCCTCTCTCCCAGAGCACTCATAGTTGGACTTTTGGACTCATCCAGGCTCCCAAAACTCATACAGAGGCTCATGTCAGAGCATGGGTTGGGACATTACCACCACTGAAGACCTGGCCCTGGCCCTGCACCTGTCACCAGGATCTTGACTCCTTTTCTAAGATCTGTAACACTATTTCAGCATTTCAAGCCAGACCCAAGTTCTAAGAACCTCATTTGTCCCTGCGGGCCTGTGTGGAAAACCCCATGAGGAAAGGCAGAACCCAGAACCACACCAAAAGACTCCAGTTCTCAGCCTGCTGACTTAACTCTCTGATCTGAAATCAGGTCACAAGAGTTCTTATGCATGAGGCAACCTTCTTCTGTTTGGCCACAGGGGTGATTTTCAGGTCAGAATAGATTTCAGAACTCACTCATCCTGTTGCCCCACTGGAGGGTGATTTCACAGTAGTTCTGCTATTCATGGATTGAGGTTAGTGAGGGGCACTCAATCCCTTGCTGTACTGATGAATGTGATGCTGTGTGTGAAAAGACCAGAAACTGAGACACCACTGGTCCTCACTCAGTCCCCAGCACATGGGAGGCAAGTGGCTCTCGGTAGTTTTGGTTACAGCTGAGCTAACAGCTCTAGTGCTAGCCATTCCGAAGCCTCTGTGGACTTTCACTGAAATTCTTGGGCTAGAAGAGCTGAGGGAGTGAAAGCCAAGAATTGATTGGAGTTGGAAGTCTCTCTCTCACAGTGGAGTTTGGAGCCAAGATGGAGGAGAGACAGGTTTCCCTGGCTTTTATTTGAACACGTGAGCTCGACTTTATCGGAAACCAGATCTAGAATAAGTTTTTCATTTATGTAATTACAAAAATTCCTTTTGAAGAAATATAATTAAGCTGAAGTATTTCCCCCAGAGAATATATAATACAAAAGTCCCAATACATGCTATGATTGGTGTGTGTGTCATACACACACACACACACACACATTCATGTATGTGCAACTGTAGGTGTGAACATAGAAGCCAGAGGACTGACTGACTAGCTTGGCTGTCGGATCTGGGTACTGCCCATCTTGTTTGGGGTTTTTTGTTTATGTTTTGTTTTTTTGTGATTTTGTTTTGTTTTGTTGTTTTTTGAGACTGGGTCTTTCTTATGGAACTTGCCAGGTAGGCTAGGCAGGCCAGTCAGTGATTCTCAGGGATTTAACTACCTCTTCCTCCTCAGCACAGGGATCACAGGTACAGTGCTATACCCAGCGTTTACAATGTGGGTTCTGGGAGTTTAATTCAGGCCCTTGTTTGCAGGGCAAGCATTTTCTAACTGAGCTATGTCCCCAACCATCATCCTTACTTTTGAAAATAAATTTAAGTTGAATTCTTGTCATTTGCAAGCACAAAAATAACAATATCAATGCCCAATGAGTTGAGAATTTTGCTAGCATTTCTCACATTATTTTACGAAATCCTCATTTCAAGCTTTGAGACAGGCATTCTTCTTCCAATCTGGTAGAGCTTAAAAGAGAACTGAGGCAGGGCTTGGTGGCACAGGTCAGAGGAAGAGGCAGGTGGATCTTTGTGAGTTCAAGGCCAGCCTGGTTTAAGTACTTCCAGGCCAGCCACTTAGAGAGGCCCTGCCTGGAAACCACTTAAGTTGATCACATGACTGACTTGGGTTAGACCCAAGACTACCCGGAGCATTTTGAGTCCAGAATCTATCCTCCAAATCACTTGAAGATTGTGTGCAATTTAAAAATAATAAAAAGCACAGATGCTTAACCAAAAGGGGCTGGAAGATTACCTGCAATACTGTGTGTATGTGTCTGGCATCTCAGCTTCCTCTTGGGTTCACAAAGTTGGAAACCGTGAGAAGCTGCTCCCAGCTTTGCACCAGATCCTGACTCAATGCCCAGTTTCCCTCTGCAGAACTCCTGTTGATTTCCTTAAAAACTGACAGCTACAGCAATTAGCAGAATTGCTGAAAACCAGACCTAATGGGATGAGGAAGACCAGATTTTTCAGAACGCTAACATTTGTCGAGGGGGATGTTCTGTTCCCTGTGCCTCCCTCCTGAGGCAATGGAATTGCCTTCCAAGGTAAACAGGAGCCCGATGATTCCCCACGTGCAACCTTTATGTATCACGGAAATGATTCCATTAAAGCGTTATAAATTGAATTAAATTACTAGCCATTTTTCTTCTTAAGTACGTTCAATAATAAATACACTTCACCAAAGCGATATGGTCGTTACAGGCTTATGTTCACCCCGGTTCTCAGGCAACGTTCTAACAATCATCCCATTAACAGGCACGGATGCTTTTCTACATCTTTGATTTCAAAAAAGAAAAAAAAAAAAAAAACAATGAAAATTCTCCATTCCATCAGCACCTAATTGGAACATCTCTGGGGAAAGGTATTCTTTTCAAGAGCACAATTACATTGCGTCTAGCAGTAATTCACGTTTACAGTCGGACGGCTTCTGGGAAATTAATAATGGTGGTGCTAGAAGAGAGGATTGGTTGTCTCATACATTACACAAGCACACAATCACAGGCTTAGGCAGGCTCAGCAAGCTAACCCAAGCCCACAGATATGAAATCAAAGGCTATATGCCTGAGCTGCCGCAACACTTAGGTCATCATTAGGCTTCTTTCTCCCTAATAAGAATTTTAGTGAAGACTTGAGAGTCAGAGAAATACCTCACCTTTGCCCCTGCGATGGTTACCTCTGGAATCTCACCTTCTCTTAGACTTAACTCTTGTAAGAGGGACTTAATTCTTGAGGTATTCCGTATCTCAGGAGTCCACTGAAGCCACTCACCGGAGGAACCAAGGTCTCTAGCAATGAGGAAATGCTTCCTTAGCCTACTGTAGTTCTCAGAAGGCCTTTTAAGGCCCGAGAATGGCTGACAATGGCCACATTCACTTCCAAAGAAAGAACCCTGTCATCAAGTTATCCTGCACAATGCACAGTACCATCTGGCCCAAAAGCCAGGGCTGGACTATCTCAGCTGAACTGCTGGCTCTGTATGGTGCTATCACTGGGAAATAGCTTTCTGTAAATCCCATAGGAATCTCCATCCTAATGTAACATCGACGAATCCCTTCCTGGCTGGCTGGCCTTTATGATCTTCATGAGTATTACATACTCTCGACTCAAGGATAAGCACCATAGGAGCTACAGTTTCCAAGGTACCCACTACTGGGTAGGCATGTGCTAAATGGTTTGTCCTCACTGTGGGAGACAGTAGGTGAGCCTGTTTGAGATCTACATGTGAAAGCTGCTTGCTCAGGACCACACAGCTAGTGGACAGCAGAATGAGGCACAGAATAAGAATAAGCACCATAGGAGCTGGGATGATGGCTCACTGGGTTAAGGACTGGTTGTACAAGAGTGAGCAGCTGAGTTGGATCGCCAGCATTCATATTAAATCTGGGCATGGGACATACACCTGTTGCCCCATTCTGGGGGTATTGAGACAGGCAGATCCCAAAGGCTCACTGACCAGTCAGTCTCAAAAATAAGGTGGAGCAAGATACAGGAAGGCTGGCACAGGGCTCTAGACTGTACACCCACACAGGCAAAATGCTCATACACATAAAGTAAAATAGATGAATCTTTAAAAGCTAAAGGTAAAAAAATAAGTGCTGTTTCCCAGAGTCCTGCTGAGTATGGAGGAATAGCAGGACAGTTGCTTGTAGCTGGCAAGGAGAAATGGGAACACTCTGTAGATAGGGGATGGCAGACTTACCCCACCTTAAGAATAGGAAGCTGCCCCAACTGCTTGGTGATGTCATATGAGGTCCATAAGCACCTTATGATCCACTGAATTTGCCATTTAAAAAAGATTTATCTTATTTAGTGTGTGCGAGATCATATGTATGTGGGTGCCTAGACAGACAAGAGAGCCTTGGATTCCTGTGGAGATGGAGTTACAGGTAGTTGTGAGCCAGGAACAGAACCTGGAAGAATAGCAAGCATTCTTAACTGCTGAACTGTGAATTTGCTACTTCACGCAGAGTGGGATGGGAGCCACTGAGTTCATGGCTTACACCTTCTGGAAATGGTCAGCAGACATTGCTCCTCACTCTCTTCAGCATTTTGTAGGAACTTGGGATCACTGCCTAACCCTCACTCCCTTTTAATTTGAAGGCAGTGGAGCACTGAGGAAAGTACCAGGAGTTGGTGTCTCACAGACGGGGTACTACGCCTCCCTCTGCTGTCCACCAGCTGTGTGGGCCTGAGCAAGCAGCTTTCACATGTAGATCCCCAGTGGCTTCATCTACTATCTCCCACAGTGAAGACAAACTATTTAGCACATGCCTGCCCTGTGGTGGGTGCCTTGAAGACAAATTATTTAGTGTGACCATAGCGGAGGTCAAAGGATCTCTTGTGAGAGATTGTTTTCTCCTTCTACTAGGTGGATTCTAGGGATTAAACTCGAACAGCAAGTGTTTTTACTTGTAGAATCATATCACCAACCTGGAAATAGTCACTTTTAGAGAAGACAGCAGAAGAAATTTGAGGTCACCCTCTAGTCTGCATGCTCATGCTCACAGTAGAGGCACACATTGGCCCCCACAGTGGGCTTTATGCTTCCAGACCTAGTTCCTGAACAATGGAATTTGTTTTATGTTTCTATCCTCTATTCAGCCCTAGCAGTCATGAACAGAGCAGAGATTTCCTGCATGAGATATGTATTCTGTATTATTTCCTGAAAGGCGTGAGACAATGTTCAGAAACTGCATATGTGTAATCCTGCCAGTACATGAAGACATGTAATATGACCATGCTGGTGACTGCATAAGTGTTAACATGAAGGTACATGCTGATATGAATGCGTGAAAGAACATGAAAACAGACTACTACATCTGAGCCAAAGATTCCGTGTTCTGAATGATGGGGAGGGTTAGCCACTGCCTGTAGATGAACTGTTCTCAAAAATAGGAAGAGAGCATGCAGCTGTGGAATGTCCGTACACCGGCTCTTAAGCAGTTGGAACTTTAGTTAAAGCAGCGGAGAGCAGGCAGCCAGTTCAGACTTATCACCAGGCATCTCTGTCCTGACAGAGTGATGGGGGCCAGCCTCAGACTGCACCTTCTACCAGTGCCTAGATAGTCAGCATCCTAGAAGGATCAACAGGGTGTCAGGGCCGAGGATTGAGAGACAGATCTAAAAGAAAAACCCCGTTCTCCCAGCTCCCAGCCTTCTGGAAAAGCCAGTGAATGAAGAGAGAGAAGACAAGTGATCAAATGGGTAGGGCTCCCTGGTCTAAGGCCCCATATTCTCTGCCCATTTTCTTTCTGTAGTCTGACCCACAGTCAAAAAGGGACATGATTTCCCTGTTATTCAGTTGCATATTTTGCCAACGGGCTGAACTTGAGCCCAGGCTGTGGACATTCCTGGATACTGATAAGGGTCCTGGCCCTGAGCTAAATCCTGCAAGCCTTCATAAACAAGCTACATCCCTTGGCCCCTTGCCATGAATGTACATTTGTAGTGCATCTTTCTCTGCCTTTATGGGATGGGAACGGTAGGCTAGAAAACACAGGATGGGAAGACAGAGACATACAGAGACATGGGGAGGAAAGCGTGGGAACAAAGCTGCCCTTCCTCCAGGGATGTGCTTCCCCTTTTCTGCCCGTGGAGTCAGGAAAGTTTAGATACCACAGACAAAGCCAAAATTGCCTGCCGAGACAATGCATGCTTTCCTAAAGTCTTGCCAGTCAAATACGTCAAAGGTAATAAATAAGCTATGTCCTTAAAGCCCACATGATCTATATAATCTTGAATTCTACCACTCCCCTCTTGTGCTTAAATGGGAATGACACCCCTCATAAATCTACCTTACAACGTTGCTTACAAAAAGAACATTCCTTAAACTTTAAACCGTATGAGATGGACTAATGCAATGTAACTTGAGAGCCACCCAAATCCTTTATGTGCCTATGATCAAGGCATTGCATGGTAACTTTCCCTTCAGAAACCCATGTCCATTCTTGGGTATGGTATGCCTTAAATTTCCCGAGCATGTTTCCCCTTACTTAAAAGCTACATAATCTCTCATAATGACTCTAGTTCTGCCTCATATTGGCTCATTTGAAATTCTCTTCATGGTCAAAGACCTATATTGTGGTTTTTCCTAAATGGGTAGGGAATTCTTGGGGCTGCTGCAGCCACAGGGGAGAGCTGTGTCTTGATCTCTGTTGCTGCTCACAAGGACACTGCAGTCTACTTTTGAAGCAAACTCCCAGTAAATCCTGCCGATGGATCCACCTGGCATTCAGCACTTCTTTCTTTGGGATCCTAACCAGCCCCATCTTGGGATGGTTGGGTGTCCATTTGTGGAAATTCTCCTGATGTCATTTTGGAGTGATCCCAGCCTTGGATCTCTGTAGAGAGAACATTTACCTGCCAACCTCACCTTCCCTCAGACACTATGGCCAGACCAAACTATGTCTGACCCTTCTCTGTCTCTCTCCTTCATGTCTTAGACCCCAAGCTCCCTGAGCCCCATGTGACTTCTGTGTTTAATTTGGAACAGAAGACAGTATGGCTCTGACATGTCCCCAAACCAACAGCAGACCACAACAGCCATTCTTTCATTAATTGTCAAAAAGTCACTGGGGACCTGTCGTGTGCTGGACAGCGAGTACAGCACACAGCCTACAGCAGATGCAAGCCATACCTCTATAGTCTAGGATCGGAAACTAGGCAAATGGAGCCTGGGAGATTGCTCTGCAGATAAAGGCACTTGTTGCCAAGCCTGGTGTGATGGATGTTCTTGGTTGTCATTTTGAGCACTTCTAGAATGAAATACAAACCAGAAATGGAGGGTGCACCTGTGAGAGATTTATTTTTGGCCTAGTTTGGCGTGGATGTATCCACTTCTAGTCTGGACCTTTGAAGAGGGAAGACATCTTTAATCTAAGCCACACCTCTGCTGGAAGCCTATATGAAGACAGTGAAGAAGGAAGCTTTTGCTTTGGCTTGCCTGTTCTTTCCTGGCTAGCAAGTCCTTCATTGGCATTGACACCTACTTCTTCAGGATTCCAGTGTCTACTGAAGATCAGTTGAGATGTCCAGCCTTGTGGACTGAGCAACTTCTGGATTTTAGACTTTCTATTCATAGCCTACCATCGTTGGACTAGCTGGACATAGGCTGTAAATCATTCCTGTAAATCCCATCTATATAAAGACATTCATTCTAGAGATTCGCTCTAGAGAACCCTGGCTAATACACCTGTCAACCTGCGTTCCATCCCTGGGCCCATATCATGGAACATACTTCTGCTGTGGCAAATGTACCCTCCAACAGTTAATAAATGTGAAAATATAAAATAAAAAATTAATTTTTTTTAAGTAGCTAAGTAGTTACTAGTGTGAGCTCAAGGATCTGATGAGCAAGCCTTGCATCTAGCATTGATTAAAACATGAAAATAATATTTTTTATCTCATGGGTCATGGTCCTCCTAAGTATTACGATACATAACAGTAGGGGCTGGAGAGATGGCTTAACAGTTAAGAGTATAGACGCTTTTCTAGAGGACCCAGGTTCAATTCCCAGCACCCACATGGCAGCTCATAAATCATTTATGTGTAACTCCAGTTCCAGGGGATCCAATGCCCTCTTCTGGTCTCCATGGGTACTGCATGCTACTGTATGTGGTGCTCAGACATACATGCAAGCAGAACATGCACACACATTTTAAAAGATGTATAATACTCGGATGTGAAATGTTGATATTATAATTTGTTTGTTTATGGATAAAGTTCACTAACATACCACTGAGGCTTCAGAAGGATTTCTAAGGAAAATTCTTATAGGTGAGAGTAGGCAAGAGTTCCCAATGCTGATAGAATACCAAGTGCCCCAGGAACCAGGCAGAGAGGGCTGGGGAGGGATTTGTAAAGAGCTTACTATGGGGAAATATTTAAGGAACAACAAAATTTACTACTACTACTGCTACTGCTACCGCTACCGCTACCGCCACCGCCACCGCCACTGCCACCGCCACCAAACAAGGACAAAGGTGATATCCAGAAATGACTCTAGTCCAGTCCCCAGATGAGATCTATTTTTTTTTTTTAAAGATTTATTTATTTATTATATGCAAGTACACTGTAGCTGTCTTCAGATTGTCCTCTCGCTCCGGCCCCGCTCGCTGTAGCTGTCTTCAGACACCCCAGAAGAGGGCATCAGATCTCATTACGGATGATTGTGATCCACCATGTGGTTTCTAGGATTTGAACTCAGGACCTTCGGGGTAGCAGTCAGTGTTCTTAATTGCTGAGCCATCTCTCCAGCCCCAGGATCTATCTTTTAATGCCTGGACTCCTGTCTCATTCTAATACACCCAAGCCCATGATGGGGCCCCTCATAGTCACTGTTCAGCAGTTTTTATTACAGTGGCCTCTTAGTGCCTAATTATTTGCTGGTTTCATCCTAAACCATTCTACCCTCCCTGGGAGCAAGTGAGTCATCTGCAGGTTCAGAGTCTCTAAACATGGCACCCAATGCAGAAAGAAGTCTCTTCCGTCCAGGCTCGTTGGGCAGCTATGTGTCCCCTTCATGATGTGAAAGCAGGCACTATAGGTCTGCAGAGGCTAGGGTCACATGCCTAGCACTGCAGCCAAAGGTCAAAATCAGCTTCCCCAGAGTGCTTAGAATAGGTAGCTTGAATGACAGGGTCCTTGCCAATCCTTTGCCTGCTCAGAGGTCACATTAAGGTTTGAATCCCTTAATCAAGACACCTGAGTCGTGTGCATGGGTGGGATCAGGTAGGGTCGGCAGACTTCTACTCTCCACATCGTTATTTGGATACAGGTAGAAATCGGTCTATACCAATGATAGACATCCCGCACATGAAACAGCAAAGGGCCAGCCCTAAGCAAGGTCCACAGGGTGTGGGCATAGGATGGAGACACCCTGAAGTTTTGTTGGGGGCTTTCCTCTCTGCAGCTGCCAGCTGTGAGGCAGAACTTCTCTCTAATAAACTCTGAGTTATAAAATGGGGGATTAAAGCTTTATCTGCAGAAACCATTTGTGGCTCAAAACAATCACCATGCTTGCAAGAAACGTGGCAGAGAATTCCGTGGATATTGCACACAAACTGTGCCAAGCCCTCACTCAGCACTCCAGTTGGTAGACTCCGAATGAAATGAGGAAATAATCAAGGGCTAAGATGATGCCTAATTAAAGCTAAATTTAGCCAGCTCTGGCTTTTCAGAGTTGTCATGAAATCCATTTCAGTTCAGACAATAGTAACGGCAAGCCAAGAGATAAAGAGGAAGGGGTTTTCGTTTGAAAGGTGGGGTGTCATCAATATGGTAATTAAGGTCTTTTAAAATAAAAGTCACGATTCTCAGACCAAATGAAATGGATAGTTCTTTGGTTGGCTCGTTCAGTAACTTCACTGCGGTTTTCTGGCTCTCCAGCTTCAGAAATAAAAGAGGAAAGAATATAAATGCCAGGTGGCACTGTGGCTCTTGCCATTTCTGGGGTTCTCATTGGTGCTGGACTGAGAAGGCTAGGCTGACTCCATGACAAGCTTCAAAGTAGCAGTTCTGGACTGAGCAAGTCCAGGCAAGTCCAGGCAAGTCCAGGCCTCAGAAGCTGCCCTGTCACCTGGCCTGAGGCAAGGACAATGGGTCAGCAGCCGTTTCCAGACTTCCTCAGCTACTTCCTCAGCAACAGTTTACCCATGCTGTGCTAATGGAATGTCCCTAGAGATGGAGTAAGATAAAGGCCTCCTACCCTGGAATCTCCTAATGTGCTTTAAATCAGGCCTGTGAGCTCACTTGGTTGTCTCTCCATCTTGGTAACGGGAGACCCCAGTATGCTGGACTTCTGCAGCATAAAACTCTGTGTTTACATACTATTTTAGTTGAGGTTATAATTTTTTGGTGAATCATGGACCCTTACAGAAGAATGGTGAGGCAATGGGAAAGGTCGCACTGTAATTACAAAACAGGACAGACATCGATTTTGTCCTTCCTCTTCACTCTGTCACAGAGCATCAAGGGTGATGATACCACAGGCCTGGTATACACGAAACCACTAGAAAGGCAGCTAGCAGGCCCTGGCTGGGTGTATTATCTTTGAGCTATACTTCTCTATAAGGCTCTGCTTCAATTGCTACACATATCCAAGAAACAATCTGGAAGCGTCTGAAGGTTTCAGTATCTGGAAACAGAAGGACTATACAAGGGGTGAAAATGGTTGGCAGAACGAATACCCTTCCCTAGCATGATTCTGACACCCACATGTTGATCTAAAAGACCAGCAGATCCAACCGACTATCAATGTGTCCTCTGCTCTCAGAGGTCAGAAAGGAACAAACAAACCTGAGCACGAATTTTCTGGACACAGCGCTACTGGAAGAACTCAAGAATATGTCTCAGTTTCTCTTAGAATCTTCCTATCTTTAAGAAGGTGTTTTCCTCTTTTTTTAGCTAATGTTGCAGAATTGAAAAGTATGCAATAGTGCCCCCATTTTACAGACTAAGAGACCAAGATTTCACAATAGTGATTTAACTTATCCCAATACCAGAAGCCATTAAATAGCACATTTGAGACTCAAGCTAAAGGCTGATAGATTACAGCCCAACATTCCCGCCTAGCCACCTCCCCTATGAGGCCTGTGCATCCTTAAGTGAAGGATTTCTAACTTGATAGGCAGTTCCACATTTTTATTTACTCATTTATTTAGGTGGGGCATGGAGAGGAAAGGGAGCTGCTGCTTATCTGTGGAGGTCAGAGGGCATCACACTTCTTCCCTTTGACCACATGGGTCCTGGGAGTCAAACTCAGGTGGTCAGGCTTGGTACAGGTTCCTTTACCTATTCAGTCATCTTGCCAGTCCCATTTTGAAGCTTTAAAATACGGCTTTTAAAGATGCAAACAACTGCTGTCCATAACGGCTCACACTGCCAACCCTAGGACCCACGATGCTGAGGGAGAAGGATTGGTTCTAGTTAGAAACCAGATCTACATAGTGGGTTGTAGGCCAGCCTGATCTACATAGTGGGTTCTAGGTCAGCCTGATCTACATGGTGGGTTCTAGGACAGTCTGTGCTGCTGTTTGAGACCCTGTTTAAAAAAAACAAAATCAAACAAACGACAGAGAGAGAGAGAGAGAGAGAGAGAGAGAGAGATCTATGCAAAGCTACTAGCATGGACTTTTTAAAAAATCCAGACAATGGTAATGAACCACGGAGGTAGTTCTCACGAACCCTGACCTCAGTACAATTACACAAAAGGAGCCTAAATTACAATATTCTCTGGAAAAGTGACAATGTCACACATTCACTTTATCTAAGGTTTTTTTAATACTCGGGAAAATTAGATTGGATGTGGAAACCCGCAGATTCAGTGTGTATATATCCATATATGTTTAAATCAACTTTAATATCCTACAAGCATGAAGGAAGTATGCCTCTTCCCTGACCTCTAGAGAGAATCTGGTCTGCTAATTCTGACACCCCACCCACTCCCACCCCTGTACCTTGCCCAGGATCTCTGGCTCTGATTCTTAAAACGTGGTCCAAGGCAGAAGACTTCATGCATCAAGGCAGGGCTGATAAATGCAGCAAGTAATAAATAAAGTCCTCTTCACAAGACATTCAATCTGAAGTTGTTGAAGCAATTTAATGTGGTATCTGATAGAAAATAAATCGGACCAAGAAAGATAATAAAAGCCAGGTGTCTCAAATAATTGTATCACTTCAGGGCTAAAGATGATATTTTCTAAAGCCGGTTCAACGTCTCCCTCCCTGTGTGTCCTTATCATGTGACTTTGGCATTCCTTCCACAGAAGGCCAGCTCTGTATTTGTTCCCATGGAGTTTGGGCAGATGTGTGATAGTGGTGAAGAGGACATTATGTAACTTCTGGGGCTTGGACAAATATGAGGCACTGCATCTCTGCCATGCCATCCTGGGACATTTGCTCAGAGAATACAGGCACCATGCTGTGGAAGCAGCAGCTGCCAGACAAGAGGTGACCCCAGCCACTGTCACCTCTAGCCTTCCTAGTATGTATCCACATATTAAAGATGAGTGACAAGCTGACTCCTCTGGACCCTGTCATGATGTCCTTAATCTTGTAAGTAATAAAATCCGTGTTTTATGCTGTAAGTGTACAGCAGCCAGTTACATCACTGCTGGAGTCTATGCCCTTTATGTCACCAGTTCCATCTTTTAAGACATTCCTATCCACTAAGGGAAAAGAGACATAGCTAGAAGGATGGGAGCCAAGGCAAGAATAAACACAATTTCTGCGGCAGCCCATCTGTGCCCTGTCAAGATGACCTTGAGCTCTTAGAGTTCCTCAAGCCTGGGACTACCAAGTCCATTTGTAAGTTCTAGCAACTTGTCACAATTGCTTGAGGCTCCCAAACAGGAAGGACAGAAGGGGTGCTGGAGAGTTGGGAGTATGGCTCAATGGCTGGATCATCCCTCCATGTTTGAGGTCCTGGCTTCGATTCCCAGCACCACACAGAAAGAGAAAGAGTGCTGGATGAGTTAAGACCCCCCAGGAACAGCTCTGAATCCAGAATGGAAACTGAGCTTTTGGATAAATACCCTAGGCTTCTTCCTGCACGTGGAGAATGCAGAGGCTCATCCTATGTCACCCCCAGATTCCAACAGGGAAGAAACCCAGTGGCTCTGCCCTCTCTGACAATCTTTACAAGAACTCAGCTTTGTTTACCATTGTTTCCCCCCCCCCCCCCCATTTCTCTTCTGATGCTCCTGAGATCACTTATGATACAAATGAGCAGCATCAAATCCCCATTGTCTGCTTCTAGGGAAGATGCAGTAGTGGATAGGGCTGATGGGTTCTCACTGACAAAAATGACAAGATGAGTGTAGTCAAGAGACAATTCACCTGGCAGGTTCCATCCCTTCCATAGGGCTCAGACAGACGACTCTAACACCAAGCTCTGTGTGGGATTGGTTTAAAGACCATCAATCCAAGATTTGGGACACAATGAAGTATAGCAGAAAGGGGTCATTCATTAATTTGTTTTCTGTGGTTTTGGCTGCCAGTGACAAAACTCAGGGAGATGGCTTAGGTAAAATAGAATTTGCTAATTTGTCTAATTGAAGTACCTCGGACAAAGGAACAGACTCACACCAGATTGGTAAATGACTAGTCGGCTCCACTTCTGAGTTCTGCTTTCCTTCCAATTCTTCCTGCCATTTGCAAGCTCTGGGGAAGCTATGGGAAGGTACAGCTTCCTGTTTGGGCTCCCTGCCTTTAGGACCATGAAAAAGAATACAGTCTCTGCCAATACTTCTCCAGGAAGTCAGCCATGCCTCTTGTCCCTGAATTAGGACTGCAGCCATCACTGGACAAGCTGTGCGAGTTCAGCAGTAGGGAGAGCTAGTGTTAACTTCACCTAAACCAAGCAGCCTGGCAGTGGTGAGGTAAGACCCTAAGAAAGGGGCACTTGACAGGGAGACATACAAGAAACGCCTACCCCAACATTAAAATAACCTAGCATTGCCAGTGTGGTAGAGCACACCTGGAGTCCAGCACTCAGGGGAACATAGATGGAGGACTGTGAGTCTGAAGTCAGTCTGAGCTGCAGAACAAGTTACAGATTCATTAATATATACAAGGAGACCTGTTTCAACAACAAGAAAACAACATGGCAGGTATAATGCTCGGTGGCTCCTGCCTATGATCCCAGAACCCAGGAGACTTAAGTAGGTAGCCAGCTCTCTGTAGTTGTTGGCCAGCCAGAACTATAGAGCGAGGGCCTGGGAAAGTACAGATGAGCAAATTTAAACCAACCAACCAAGCAACTGTATCTCTTAGTCATTCAAAGCAATAAAAATTCCTTCTTTGGAAAATATCATCCTGATCGAGGTAATGCAGTCATAAAAGAATGAACATGGTATGTACTCACTGATAAGTGGTTATTAGCCCAAAAGTTCGAAATACCCAAGAGTCACTTCAAAGCAAAGGGCTGAGTGGGAGGTCCCAGATGGAGGACTTGGAGAAGTGACTGAAGGAGCTGAGGGAGTTTGCAGCCCCAGGGAGGGAGCAACAGTGGCAACTGGCCTGACTCTTCGATGCTCCCGGAGACTGGATCACCAACCAAAGAATACACATGGAGTGACTCATGGTGCTGGCCACATATGAGGCAGAGGAGGGTCTTGTTAGACATCAGGGCGAGGAGAGGCCCTTGGGCCTGAGGGTGTTAGATGCCCCAGTATAGGAGAATGCCAAGGAGAGAAGACAAGAGTGGGTGGGTGGGTGGGGGATTACCCCCATAGTGGCAGGGGAAGGGGGAGGGAATAGGGAGGTTCCAAAGGGGAGATCTGGAAAGGGGGAAACATTTGAAATGTAAATAAAGTAGGAAAAAAATTTTCCTTCTTTGGGAAAAATGTTTTAGTTCACTGGAGACAACAAAAGTCCCTTAAATTGGGTAGTTTCTTTTTTCTTTTTTTTAATGTTGTATTGGTTCTTTGTGAATTTCACATTATGCACTCCAATCCCACTCATCTCCCATCCCTCCATATCCACTCTCTGCCCTTGAAACTTCCCTCTATTAAACAACAACAACATACTGTTGTCGAAGCCGCGGTGTGTCACAGTGTGTCACACAGTGTCTTAGTTGGAGGTTTGTTGCTGTGAAGAGATACCATGACTATGGCAACTCTTATAAAAGGAAGCATTTAATTGGGGCTTATAGCTTCGGAGGTTTAGTCCATTTATCATCATGGCGAGAAGCATGGTGGCATGCAGGTAGATACGGTGCTGGAGAAGGAGCAGAGGGTTCTACATCTTGATCTGAAGGCAGCCAGGAAGACTATGTCAGTGGACATAGCGTGAACATAGTAGAGCCTAAGCCCATAACCACAGTAACACACTTCCTCTATCACAGGGACAGCTACTCCAACAAGGCCACACCTCCTAATAGTGCCACTCCCTATTGTAACGGTAACTTTTATTCTCCTGTAGTAACTGCCACCGTCTGCTAACCTAGGCCTAGTCCTGGAAGCTTCTAGCCTCCATACGATCTAACCTAGGCCTAGAATGTTTCCAGCCTCTGAGACTTGCTGCTGAAAACGGTCACCCTTTCCTATTTCTTTCTGAGCTCTGGCTGACTGGTTCAGCTCAGCTGCTCTGACTCAAAACTCCTCTCCAAGCGGACTGATTCAATCTAGCGCCCCCCCCCCTCTATCTTTGTCTCTGCCTCTCCTGAATTGCTCTGCTTGGCCTCATACTATCTTTTGCAATCTGTTCTAATCTTCTGGCTCCTTCTCATTCTCTAGCTCATTCTGTATTTATCTGACTCTAGCTTGCTCTCTTTCTGCAACCTGTCTCAGAATAGCTATCTTGGTAAAACTGCCCCCCCCCTTCTGTGATGCTCTCTTAAATGGCCTCTTTTATCGTATCTGTTCTCATGAGATTTGGGTAGATCCTATTCTGTTAAGTCTTTCTCTGACTTGTCACTTTGTCTGCCACTCATTTAGCCATCACTTTCAGACATGGGTGCTTCCTTCTACAAACTAGCTTTACCTTCATTGTTTGAGATTAAAGATGTGTACTAAGGGCGTGTCTGTATTCCAGCCAGCATGATTAAAAGTGTGTGCTAAGGGCTGAGACTCACCCCAACTAGAAACAGATTTTTTTTTTCGGTAAATAACACAGACTTGGGGTTCACAGTGTGATACAACACCCTATGGGCCAAGCATCAAATACATGAGTCTTTGGGGGCCATACATATTCAAACTACCACACACAGTATGCCCCTTTCCCCAAAGAGCTTTACTTGCAGATGTTCATGCAACTAGTCACTGGTCTGGTTCAAGGCCTCTGGCTTCTGCTACATCATCAATACACTATCAATATTCTCTCAGATATCATGTTATTGCCCTGGGCATGGACCTCCTGCAACTTTGGTAGTGCGGGACTGGCCCCTTCATATGTCCCAGCAGTTCATGGATGGGGTAGATGTTGGGGTGGACCAACTCACAGCCCTGGATCTGGGCCTGGGCCGTAATTGAGTTTGTCAGCCTAGCAGCTCTCTGCCCTCCTGCCATTAGAGCCAGGTGCCCCACACCCATACCACCAGGTTCCAGCTCTCCAGCACTGCAAATTGGTAGTTTCAAAACAGCAGATATTTGTTTTTCCCAATTCTGGTTGCTGGGAAGGCCAACATCAAGATACATGACCAGAACCAGTTTCAAGAAGCATAGAGAATACCTTGTTTCTGGGGTCTCATGGGCTAGGAGGGTCAACCGGGGTCTCTGGGTTCTAATCCTCCTCATCAGACCTCCACCCTTGGGACCTAATTGCCTCCCTGAGGAGTCCCTCCAAATACCATCACACCATCACCTTGAAAGGTGCTATTCCAGAGCATTAATTTGGAAGGACTCTGGCCTATTTCTCTAATCTATAACTGGAAAAGTCCTGGCTGATAAACTTATGCTATTACAGTATGTTTCAGGGGGTGAAGAACTGAGTCAGAGATTAAGAGTACGCTCTTCGATTGCAGATGCCTGGGCTCGATTCCCAGCAACTACACACTGAGTCATAACTGTCCATAAGTCCAGTTTAAGGGGATCCAACACCCTCTTCTGTACTTTACAGCGTGCCTACAAGTGGTGTGAATGCATATATATGTGCAAAACACTCACACATGTAAAATAAAACTAAGTAAATATTTTAAAAAGTGTCTAGGAAGATGGATCACTGAGTGAAGTACTTACTATGCAGTATAAGGACCCAAGTTCAGATCCCTCAGTAGCCACCTAAAAAGGTCAAGCTTGAGACAGGAGGATTCCCTGGAGCTCAGTGGGCCAGCTAGCCTAGCCAATTAGCAAGCTCCAGATTCAGTGAGACTTTCAAAAGAAATAAAGCATGAAGCCACAGAGAGCGACACCCAGGGTTGACCTATGGTCAGCATATGCACACACAGGCCATGTGCACCCGTGGATACTTGGGCACCACACACACACACACACACACACACACACACACACACACACACATGCACGCACATACACGCTCACGCGTGTGTGCTTCATTAGCCAGGTATGGCAGAGTAAGGTATCCCCCTCACCCCCCAGGGATGGAGAAACAGCAGAGGCTGCTGTAAAGTGTTCTGGGGAGGTGGAGAATTAAGGGTAAGTGCAGAAAGAGGCCTGCTGTGGTTTTCACTGAAGGGAATGGCAGCTCTGGAGTACACTTTAACCTGTGTAGACCTGGGGAGGTAAAAACCTGGTTCCTGTTCTCAGAATCAGGCCACAGAAACAAAACCCAAAGAAGGAGCTGGCTGGGCTGGACTTGGGAATCACACACTTTTCCTATAAAAAGTGTGTTTGCTCTCAGGTAAGCTGTATACTAGCTCTAAGAAGTAGCTAACACCTTAGGGGTGGTCCTTCTCCTAGTCATGAGGCCCCAGATGCCAAAACATTGAGAATACAGAAAACAAGAGAACAAAGTTAATAAACTCTCCCTCTGGATGGAGGTATACAACCTGGGCAGAGGGTGCATATCAGCTGCTGAGAATTCTGCAAAGTAACTGTTCACAATAACTCCCCCTTTGGGGAAGAAAACTAGAATTTGCTGGGTCATCAAAGCAGCAGTGAGTGTGTCTCTCATCTCTCTGGAGTCTGCTGAGCTGATTGCAAGGCAAACTAGGAGTGGACAAAGAGAGGGACATGCTGGGTCTCCAGCTGAGAGAGGCCAAAGGCAAATGACTTCCTTTTTCTTTTTCTCCTGGCCTTGTCACTCTCTCTGACTCTTGCATTCAGCAGTTGGTCTTGGGGTACCTAAGGTATCAGCATGGGACCATAGGTAGGAGCAGCGGAGACTCTGAGGAAGGGGGGGGAGCGTTCTGTAGTCTCATGAGGGAAAGGTAAACGCCTGTGACCCTTCCACTTTCTGATTCCTGCTGTGGGCACAGTTATAGAACGTGTATGGCTGAACTGGGGGAAGATAGAGCTCTGGTTTTCTGTCTAAACAAAGGACTGAGTTCCAGCAGAGAAGGGTCAATGAGAGCAGAAAGCCACTCATAAACTTCTGGTCTCCCCACCCACACATGCAAGGTATGGATGCCTGTGCGTGACCCCGAAGAATACACACAGATCTCACTCAAGCGATACACGAAGATCTTGAAGTAGACTATGGAGCAGACCGCCGCCTAAACTGCAGGCTGGACTGAGGGCTAAGCATCTGGGACTGATCTGAACAGCAAAGGCCTCAAAAGCTGACCCAGAGACCACAGCCCACAGAGAGCTGGATGAAAAACTGAGGTCAGAACCCAACTGGGTTGATGACCAGCTGAAAGAATGTGTCAACTCTCTCCACAGGATCCAGCAGCACTTAACATAATGTTTAGAATGTCCAGCATAGGAATCGGTGCTCAACAGCATGCGGAGAGGCAGGCAACTCTCAGGGGAGCTCTCGACACATGTGGGAAAAGATGCCACTGCTGAGCTAACACAGATGTCGGAATCCTTCAACCGAGAGGTTAAGGCAGCTGCTGATGACATGCTGACCCAGAATTCCAGAAAGGTCTTGGAATAAGTGTAGCTACAGAAAACCTCATCAGTGAGGTGGAAAGTGGAAGCAACAGTATCTTTAGAACTAAAAAATAAAATCACTGACATTTGAGATAAAATGAATCTATGCATCAAAAGATTTGTGTGTGGGGTGTGTGGATGCAGGAAGTGCTCGTGACTTTGGAGTGTGTCAATGGAAGGTAAACACTCTGAAGGAGAGATTTAAAAGGGTTTTGTTGTTTGTTTGTTAAATTACTAGGGCCAAGTGGCTTATGAGACAGTAGCAAAACTCAAGTTTAACTTTCTTCTCGCTATGGTCTAAATAAAAGGCCTAATATATAAAATACTTATGAAGAAGCAATGGCTAGAAATTCCCCAAAATTTGATAAAAATGAATAAATCTTCAGAATCACTAAGTTCATCATAAAACAGGCAATATGCCCAGCTGCATTGCCATGAAACTTCTAAAAACTGAAGACAGAGAACAAAGAAATACTGAAAGCAGCCAGGGGGTCATGGCTGCACACCTCCCAGGAGACTAGCAGTTGGAATGGCTACAGTTCTGCAAGAGGAGCAGGTTCCAGAATGGGCTGCACAAAAACACAAATGCTAACAGAAGGAACACTGGGCTGGAGCTCTACTCTAGCAAGGAGTCCTTCTAGGAAATGGGTGTTGTGGCTTTGGTCTAATGCTTACATTAAGTTAATTGGGTTTTCAAAATTACATGGGAATCTGCACATCTGCATGGAAGGGGCTGAAGGTCCCTGCCCCCCAGTTGGTTCTGATTAGTAAATAAAATTGCCAGAGGCCAATGGTTGGGCAGAGAGACAGAGGTGGTGACATTTTAGTTTTCCCAGGCAAGGGGACTGAGACAGGGAGACGGGAGAGAACCCGTCATGCCTGGAGAGGAATAAAGGCCAAGCCTTAGAAGTGCAGAAGTGAGAACATACCAATCATGGAAGAGCCAGGGAAGAGCAGCTCCCTCCCCAATTTAGTCTAGAGTAACAAAGATGGAATATAGATTTTAGTAAGTAATTACTCGGGGCTATCAGAGGGGAGGTGTTAGCCACGTAGAGCGTAAGAGGTAGCCTAGTCATTAAGCTGTTAAAGGCATAGTAAAATATAGAGGCTGCACATGTATGTGTCTTTCATTCGGGAATCCAGAACACTGGGGTGGGTAATGAGAAATGTGTGCTGCCACCACCAGGTTGATTTGAACAGGATTCATTGGCTACTCCAACAAATAAGACAAAAAAAAAAAAAAGACCTAAGAACATTTGCTGGTGAATGGGAACTGAGTTTATTGCCAGCAGACTCACCCTGAAAGAATTTCCCAGGAGCTTCTTCGGGCAGAAGGAAATAATAGAGAAGGAAGTTTAGAGAAAAGGACAGACATTGTACATTTTGGCGTATAAGGCAGGCTGCTCTACTGGATTTCTTGATGTACAATTGCTAGGAAGAGACGACCAGGACAGGGGTTAATGGGGTTTTCTCTGTAGGCGGATAGAGCACAGCAAAGAATGACTGTAAAACATGCGTGTCCTGGCGAGGTGTCTGTGCTCTCCTTGAGGAGCTGCAGTATTTGAAAATGAGAACTGAAGAGTTACATGCATTGTTGTTCTTGCACACGAATCTAATCGTCCCACACCAAGAGATGAAATTGTATTGTACAACATACAGGCAGAGTATTTTCTCAAATCACAGTAGAATTCAACTGGAAGTTAGTAAGTGAGGCAAGAAATCCCAAAACACACAGAGAAAAACAAAACAGGCATTGAAAACAAGATGGTGGAAGCATATTTAAATAATGTTCCAAAAATGTAGAAAAAAAGAAACTAAAATGTGAAGCAGAATAGGAAGCAAGTAAGAAATATTCATAACTGTGCTGAAATGAAAATGATCCAAGTATATCAATTAAAAGATAAGGATTGTCAGAATAGATAGGAGGCAGAATCTAACCGTTCGGCATTTGACTAAGCTCGAAATGATAATACAGATAGGTCAAAAGTAAAAGGATGAAAAGTCTATAATATTCAGAGAAGAAAATATGGTCAAAGCATGACAAATGGATTACTGCAGCAAGAGGAGATTACAGCCTTAAATATTTATACACGGCAGGCATTAAGAACACATAAAGCAAAAGCCAGCCAAGAGAATGAGAGTCAAAATGGACGGACCCACACTTAAGAACAGAAAATTCAACGTTCTTCTAGTATCCACAGAGCTGATTGGTAGAAAGTCAAGGACCCATCTAAAGAGCTGAGCAATATCCTCAAACCACTGCCTTGAATCAACATTTATACAACTCTCTGCCCAAGATACCAAATGCTCAGTCTTTCGAGTACTTGAGAAGCACCCACCTCTGCAAGCCACAACCTGGGAAAGAAGATGGCTCTTAACAAATTTGAAAGAATTGTTATTATATGAAATATTTTCTCTGACCATGACATAAATTTAAAATGCAATGAGACCCATAACAGTAAAACACTGGGAATTAACCAATCATTGCTAATTAATGTACAGTACAAACAGAAGCTTCCAGAGTAGTGAGGGACTGTATACAGAGTGAACGGGAACAGACAAGTTATAGACAGGAACTAAAGCCATGCTTAGAGAGAAACTCAAAATGTGAACAACAGAGCCCAAATCAAGGAGATGGCAACAACCAAGATAAAGCTGGGCATGAGGGCTCATGCCTGTAAGCGCAACCCTCAGGAGGCTGAGATAGGAGGGTAGCCACGAGTTCAAAGTCAGCCTGGGATGCTCATCAAGCTCTAGAAAGTCTAGGCTACAGAGTGAGACCTTGTCTCAGAGAACAGGAACAAAGCAAAACATTAAAGATTCATGGTGAAAATACAAAGAAAGAAAGTAAAGAATATTGTTATTTTTTCCCTTAAAATATCAATCAAATTCCTAATTTTCAGAAAAGATTGGCAAAAAAGAAAACTAAATACTAACATGAGAATAAGAGAGAAAGGGCTGATTTGGATTCCTCAGTGCATGACATAAGCACCCAGTATGAGGAAGAGATATTAATACTGCTATAACTATTAATAATGAATTCATAATTCAAATTTTCCAAAACAGAAATGATTAGTTTCTAGGAGTTTGTGCTAAATCATTCCATTTGATTGAATAATGAGAATTCTATGGAATATTTTCTAAGAAACTGAGGAGTTCTTAATTCATTTACCTTGATTCTCTTTTCTTTCAGTCTTTTTTTGTTTTGTTTTGTTTTGTTTTGTTTTGTTTTATTTTGCTTTTTTGAGACAGGGTTTCTCTTTGTAGCCTTGGCCTTTCCTAGAACTTGTTCTGTAGACCAGGCTGGGCTGAACTCATTAGAGATCTGCCTGCCTCTGCCTCCTGAGTGCTGGCATTAAAGGCGTGCGCCACACTGCTTGGCCCAATCTTGATTCTAAAATAAAAGAGTTAAAAAAAAGAAAACTATAGTCTAGTTTGTATCATGAAAACAGATGCAGAGGTCTGTACCATTATTCTGGAAACTTGTATAAATATATAATGATAATAAACAGTTCACACCTGGTGGACTTCTCCTGGGCTATATCAGATTAGCTCAGTATCCAAAAATCAAGAGTGTAATGTTTGTAGTCTAAAGGAAAAAGCCACATGATCATATCAATTAATGGGGTAATAACATTTCATATGACCAACATCAATTCACGATTACAAAACACACTTACAGCAACCCCAAAAGAAGAATTGTAAGTTCTACTTAAACCCTTAAATAAACAGAAAAGCATACCATATTCATAAAACGGAAGACAAAACTGCAAAACCATTTATACCCAGCTCATGTATAAGTCAAAAAATAACTCAGTCAAAATCCCAAGAATATTCTTTTTTTTTGGTTTTTTGAGACAGGGTTTCTCTGTGTAGCCCTGGCTATCCTGGAACTCACTCTGTAGACCAGGCTGGCCTCGAACTCAGAAATCGCCTGCCTCTGCCTCCCGAGTGCTGGGATTAAAGGCTCACGCCTTTAATCCCAGCACTGCCCGGCACTGCCCGGCAAGAATATTCTTTGTAGATAAGAATAAGCTGTGTGGAAATGTGTGTGGAAATGCAAAAAAGTAAGGATGATCAGAACAAGACTGGATGGGATCCTGGTGGCAAACTCAGACTTTCCGAGTTCGAATCTTCTGTCAATCTAGAGTCATGAAGATCAATACAGCAAGTTACCAGCACATGCAGAGCTTATGGAACAGAGCACACTGTGTAAATAGTCCCTACTCAAATTCAGCCAACCAATGTCAGTTCAAGTGAAGGATATTTCGCACACATCGTAACACATAGACTCGAGTAAAGTTGGTGAGTTTCAACAGTGTCGAGTTACTCCGCAGGCTATGACAAATGTTCTAGTGTCTGTTACTCTAGCACTCTTGCCTTGTTACATTCTGGAAAGCATCTGCTCTCCTGGGTAGGGGCTGTTTTCCCCCAGATCCCGAAAAGAGCCTAGGAAGAGAGAGAGGACAGCCTTGCCCACATGACCAGGGGTTTTGGAGAATCAGACTTCCTGATGTTTGGAAACCCTTGAGCAAACAGAGACAATGAAAACTTGTACATTTCATATCCTACACCAAAATGAAGACCAACTAAGTTACGCATTTGAATGTTAGGTACAAACTGTAGAACTTTAGAGCTAGACACAGAACCATCTATTTTGTTATGCTCTATAACGAAAACTTTTGATAACTAAGACTTCACCAGAATTCAAAATGTATGCGTGGAGGGATTGTTCAAAGAACGAAAGTCAGGCTAGAGACCTGCAGAAAACTTAATTGTCCATATCTATCGACACACTTTTCCCCAGAGCCTAAATGTGGTGGCTTGTGCCTGTGATTATAGTGATTGAGTGGCTTGCACTAGGAGGGTGGCTTTGAGTCCAAAGCCAGCCTGGGCAGCATAATGCATGCAAGGCTAGCCTAGACTACAAGCAAGGCTCTACTTCCAACAAGCAAACACTGGTATCCAGGATCTGTTAAGAATCCTGAAGACTCAACAGGAAGACAACAAATAACTCAAATGAGCAGAAGACTTAGATATCTCAGAGAAGAGGATATGTGTTGACAAATAAGCACCGGGCAAGATCTGCAGCATCATTAGCCACCATGGAAAAACCAAAAGAAGCTGTGAGATACTGATTAGGAAATCTGAACTACAAACAAAATCTGGCACAGTCTCAAGTTATCATAACAGGAAGGCGCATGGATGAGTTGACTCTTTGTTCCAACTCTGAGCAGTCATCTATCTACTACCCACCGCCTCAAGCTTGTCTTTACCCCCAAGTCTGCACAGAGGCAAACAGAGTAACCAACCAACACTGTCCCAAATTGGAAACCAAATGGGAAACATTTCTACCATGAGTCTCTACCAAAACTTAGTTATGTCTATACCATAAGACTCTGCACAATGATTGAAGAGAAAGAATAGACCACACACGCAGTGCCTTGCATAAATTTCAAAGCCACTGCTCTGAGTGAAAGAAACCAGGCTCAAAAGGCAATCATCTGGATGATCACCATATATGACTTTCTGGGAGAGACAAAATTTTGAGCATGGATAACAGACAGGTTGCTGAGGGAGGTTGGAAACACCAAAAAAAAAAATACCATACTACTTCTCTGGGGTGATACACTGTTTTGTGATCCCACTGTGGTGGTTACAAACCTGCACGTGACTCACTGGAGGTTAGAGAAACAGCTCAGTGGTTAAAACCTTACATTGCCGAGACCGAATTTGGTCTCCAGCACCCTTGCTGGACAGCTCATAACTGCAACTCTGGCTCCAGATGATTGGATGCTCTCCTTTCTGGACTCTGTGGGCACCCACGTTCATGTCATATACACAGACTCATGTGTGCACACACACACATGAATTTAAAATAATCTTTAAAAATCCATGCAACTGCATATATATTGTGTGTGTGTGTGTGAGTGTGTGTGTGCTCGATTGCTCACATGTGAGTAAAGGCCAAAGGTCAATGATGGGTGTCATCCTCAATTGCTCTCTACTTCATTATTTTTGTTAAGTCTCTTACTAAAGCTGCACTCACTGCTTGGGCTAGCCTGACTAGCTAACAAGTCTCAGGGAGTCTCCTGTTTCTATCTTCCCAGGGCTGGGATTGCAGACACACTTTGGCCTGTCCAACTTCTAAGTGAGTGCTAGAGATCAGACTCATGTCCTTGTGACTGCACAGCAAGTGGCCTTCCTGCTGAGCCTTCTCTCCAGACTCACAGCCAGCTTATTGGATGATCATTACTAGAGCTGGGATCTGAAGCATTCACCAAGGCTAATGTTCTAGACTTGATCACCAGCCTGTGGGGCTGTAGGGCGAGGGCAAAGGTTTTTGAAGAAATAACCTTTCTAATGGAAGGAAGTTAGGTCACTGGGTGACATCCCTCCCAGGGGGACCTGGGATACTAGCCCCTCCCTCTGCTCTTTCTTCCTAGCCACCAGGATATTACCAGCTTAGCAGTAGCATGGGCCCTCTCCTCAGCTTTACTCAGCCACTAAGCAGGCTCAAGGCAACAGAGCCAAGGAAAGCAAGCTGAAATCCCTCAAACCGTGTACCCACTTAAGTCTTTCTTCCCTTTCTGTTGTTGATCTTTCTCATTTTGCAAGAGAGATAGCAATCTAACTAATATATCCCTTTGAAAAGTAAAATAAGAAAAACAATTGAAAACATTAAAATATTTGCAATATGACAAGCACACCATGAAGAAGAAAGTTGCCTATGATGTACAATTTTGCAGACAAAGCTTAAAAAGAAATGAGGAATAAAATAAAAAGAAGAAAAAGAAAATATTACCTTAAACAGAGGTTCACAAAACTTGATATTCCTAAGAATCATCAGAAGGATCTGTTACCATTTTATTTCTGGGGCGTCACCCGGCTCCACTCTCAAAACACATGTGGTTGGAGCAAAGAAGGCAATAGCTCTTCGGTTACCTTGGCAACTCAGGTATAGATGCGTGCTTCATCACGTCAACTCGCAGGGGAATGGACTGCATCCAGCAAAGCAAAGCAGCACTCTGGAATCACTTACGTGGTTAGGACTTAATTTTCCTTGGGAGAGTACATTTGCAGTGCTTAGGCCTGCTGCAGACCATAAATACAGCCACTGCCTGCTAGTGGACCAAAGAGTTTTATCTTTCTCTCTTCACACACTGAAACAGTTTAGCTGAACATCTCTGGGTCTTCCAGGGCCATCAACAAAGAACATGAGTCGTCAGAAGTAAGTTCTGAGCTGGCTGACCCGCTCCAAGTGATTGGTGGAACATTTAATTTTTTAGATTTGTTTTTCTGAAAGCACAGAGAAGGAGGGCACACATGGAAGTTTTGAAACTGGAAAATACTATCAAAAACACAACCCAAAAACCCAAAAAACAAAAAACAAAAACCACAACTCACACACCAGTAACCTTTTCTCTCTTACAGATGCTGTTTAATGTTAGCCAAACTTTCCAAGTGTGCTTTGAAAGCAGCTCTGGGGGGGCTGCAGATGAGTTTTTTCATGGCTTAAGAAAAATAAAGCAACCATTTAGTTTCCCTTATCAATTCCCGTTCTTCAGAACATTCCAGTTTGACCGTTGGGGTGTTGCCAGTTAAGTTGCTACCCAGCTTGCCAAGTACAAACTGCTAAGTGGCAAGAACAGGGTGCTTTGGTCTCGGTGATGCCAACTTCTTAATCAGAAGACACAAAGGTATCATGCAACTGATCAAATTGTAAGCCATTTTCACCATCTAGTCAGTGCTTAGACCAGAAATTCTGAGGGCTCCTTATGTCTACAGATCTGCTTGTGGATTCCTGGTGTCCCTGGGAACCCTGGCACAGACCTCATCCACAGTTGCTCCCTCCTCAGAGGGGGACACAGAAGTCCCTGCTTTTACTCCTCAGCACAGGAAGTAGATTTGGCTCAAGGACTGTGGCGCACTGATGAGAAAGGACATGTCACAGTCCCATCTTCTCCCACCTTGCCATCCTGGGGAGCGAGAAACCCCAAGCCAGCAGGCCTGTTATTAAAACGTTATGTCTAAAAGCACAGAATGAGCACCCTTTGGAAAACAGCTTTGACTTGGAATGTAGTTTCCCACCAGCCTTACCACACATCCGCCACTGCTTGCCTTGGTATTTACCAGCATGTTTTATTTTTTTTTTTACCAGCTTTCTCCAACCTTGGCAACAATGACAATGCCCTTCAGAGGTTGAGTGGATACATTGGCTCACCCCTTCATGGGAATGTTATTCAACAGTAAAAAAAAAAAGGTTGAGGGTGGGGCTCAGAGGCAACACTATTGCCTGGTATGTATGACTTCCTGGGTCTCACCTCTGGCAGCACAAACCAACAAACAAATAAAGCACCTGTGAAAAGTGTCCCCAAAGGCTAACGTTCTATGATTCCAAGTAATGGACGTTCTAGAAAAAGTGAAATTCTGGAGACAGTGAAAACAGTAATACATAGTGGATGAGGGACAGAGCAACAAATTGGTTGGGGTCAAAGGATGCTATTCTGTACAATACTGTTCTAGTGGACACCCAACATCAGGTGTTGGTCAAAGCCAATGGAATGGTCAGTATCAATAGTGATTCCACTGCTGACTAGAAACTCCAGCTAGTCACAATGTATCAATATTACTCACCAACTGTTGCAGATATCACACTAATGCAAGAAATTAATGAGAGGAAGTTTACATGTGTGTGCATGCATGCTTATGTGCATGTGTGTATACAGTGCGTGTGCACATGTGTATATGTGTATGCGTGTGTGTGCACATGTGCATATAAGGATGGAGGAACATTTTATACTTTCTGAAGCAAACAGAAAGTCATGAAAATGAAGGGGACATGGGAGGGAAAAGGAATCTGATGAAAATCAGGAAATCCATCACAATTAATACCATTTGCTGTGAAGACTGCCACCACAGAGGGAACATTTCTTTTATATGGAAATATTTTCAAATAGGGTGGTTAAGATATTAACAAACCAAGCCTAAGTATACATGTCTTAGTTGGGGTTTTATTGATACCACAACCATGGGCAACTCTTATAAAGGAAAACATTTAATTGGGGCTGGCTTAGAGTTCAGAGGATTAGTCCATTGTTGCCATCCTGGAAGCATGGCCGCATGCAGGCAGACACGGTGCTGGGGAAGTAGCTGAGCGTTCTACATCTGGATCAAAGGCAGCAGGAAGAGAGATTGACAGTGGGCCTGGCTTGAGCCTCTTAAACCTTAAAGCCCACTCCCAATGACAAATTTTCTCCAACTCCACCAGACCTGTTCCAAGTATCAGTCCCTGTGAGCCTTTGGGGCCATTTTCATTCAGACTACCAGAGTACATAACCTTGAGTCTGGATTTATTCCTCTTCAAGGCATTTTCTGAGATGCTCACACATGGAACTACTAGCTCCAGTTTAGAGTGAAGATGCCCTGTACCCCTGCACCCCTGTCACCTGAAGTCTGACAATTATTAACTGTAACCCTGCCCTACCTTCCTCAGGAACCACCTTGTTAGATTTCTTAACAACCCTTTGAAAGTAGGAGCTTCAGAACTCACCAAAATCCTTATATGGCCATCATGAAGACAGAGCGGTGCAGGTTCTCTGAGAGCTTCCCCACACCCACGTCTCTGCTGTACCTTCCACTTTCCCCTAAGAGCCTCTCTCTTAACCTCTAACCTAAATTTGTGTAAATTTGTGTGTGTGCTTATGTATGTTCATGTATGTGTTTGTGTGTATGTTTGTGTGTGTGTGTTCGTGTGTATGTATGTGTATGTGTGTTCGTGTGTGTGTGTGTGTGTGTGTGTGTGTGTGTGATCTCCTTAATGAATCCCAGATCTACTCCAAACCACCTCATCTTGGCATTTTCTGCAGCCACCTCAAGAATCTGGCTTTACTTGAGTGGTAGTCCCTAAGGGATGAAGGAAAGTCCCTAGGCTGCTCCTAGTGGCAATGCGAAGCAAACCCCCCCCCCCCCCTCATACAACTGACGCTGTCCTTTTAAATCCTCTTCAAACCTGAAATTGCTCAAAATTAAAGTTTATTAAAGAAAACATAAACACACATCCAGAGAAACTCTGTCAGGGGCTTCCTGTTCTGGCCAAAGCCATACATTAACACCAGGTTCCTGTGCCTGTTTGGCTTAACTTCTGCACTGGCTCACGGGCCTGGATTCTCTAAACTCTGGAGGATTCTGACTGTCTGAGGTGGGCATTCCTACTCATGACCTCACTGGGGCATCTTCTGCCTGTCAAAAATGCTGCAAGCTTCCCTACCAGGTTTACCCACAGAGCCTTAAACTTTGTGTCTCTGTGGGACATCTTTAGCATCCTCACAGTGGATGGAACCATCCGTCTCCACTCTGTCCTCGCTGTTAGCTTCTATAAAGTAATGGCAGACTCCAGGCATTGGGGCACCGCTAAACTCCTGTGTGTGGGACTTCCGTCTGAGTGGAAGCGTTCTGTGATAAATCTCTTCCTTCTGAGACTGACCCACACACAGTAGGAGTTCCATAAACACCAGCAACTGCAGTACATAGCCCACTGCCTTCTCAGGCCAAAGGAAGCTGCGATCACTGTAAGTAGACAGCAGGCACGAGGGCAGGAGCGGCTGCAGTTCCTCCACCTGCCAGCAGATGGCAGCAGCGGCAGACTCATGCCTGTGTATTTCCGCTCTTTAGATTGAGGAGGGGAGGGCTGGGCTGATGAATGGGAGGCTCAGCTTCTTATCCTCCTGGATCACAACAAAAGCCTGTTCTCACTGAGGAGTGTCTAGGAAAACAGAGCTCCTTATCTTATCGTAGCATCTCCTGCTTTGTCCTTTCAAAAGCAGCCACTTAACCCCCTGGAGCAGGGAGACAAATCCTTCCATCTGTCCCCAGCTCCACAAAACAGACCTGAGATCCCCAGGCTGAACAGCAGAGAGAAAACGACAGAACTCAGGAGTTCAGAGGCCCTCCGAGTTCAGGAACAGAGGAAGAAGCTGTCAGGAAGGGTCAGGACACCTCCAAAAACGTTTCTTGGCCCTGACAGGGTGGGTGGTACAGGTCACCCGGGTTCCTGGGAGAAGCCAGGCATCTGGATTCTTGTGTGACACTGCCCCATTTTCAAATCACAACGGTGTCCCCGCCCCCTGGCCCCGACGACTTTGTCTGCCACCTGGATTTGGTCTGAGCCTCTGGGTCATGCTCTAGACAGTTCAGTTCAACAATTTCCAGATAAGTGACAAGTTCCGTTGACAGCTCCAGGAGGAACAGTGCTTCGTCCAAGGTCACTTGATGAGGTATGTTCTCTGCAGGCTCAGCCCTGGAATGCTACATCCTGCTGTGGAAGGGGAGTGCGTGGTGTGGGCGGGCAGGACTAAAATGTGAGCCACAGAGGACTGCAACCTACATTATTACCCTTCGACTCTACCTAATAAGCAGGGGCATTCATCATGCACACAACAGCACTCCATGAATTCCTTTTCTCCTCACAGTCACCTACCCGGGAAGGCATCATCAAAGAAGATAACATGTGACCTCCCCCACAAGCCCAATGGTGTGACAGTCCATTACCTGGCTGCATCCTCAGGTACCATTACAGGATAGGTAGGTAGCATAATAACACAGGAAAGGAAAACGGCTGTGGCCTCCCAGCAAGAGTGATTTTTTTGAAGCCCCAGGGGCCTCAATGAGGTAGTGCTTCGAAACCCTCTGCAGGAAGTAGACCTGGCCAATGTGTGTGGATGTGGAGCATGATGGGAAGGAAGCCCACCCCTTCCCATCTTCCTCTGCGCTTACTCCTTGAGTGCCGCGTTCTTACAGTCACTTTCCTCCCCACACACAGGAACACCAAACGGCCATGGCTTTCTGGTGTCTTTAAGCAGAGCCCTTAGAACTGTAAACTGAGTCCTGGTTCTCCCTTCTGGGCATTTACTGCTTTAATACTCATTTGAGTCTCTTAACATTCTCTCCCAAGTTTCTGTTTTGTAAAATGGGGATGATAAAACTTATCTCACCAGTTATGGCCCTGGTACTGTATAGAGACATGGCCACGGTGCTCCTTAGAGACATGGCCACGGTGCTCCTTAGAGACATGGCCCTGGTGCTCCTTAGAGACATGGCCACGGTGCTCCTTAGAGACATGCCCTTGGTGTTCCTTAGGGATGGCATAGTACAGTGCCTGGGTGCTGACCATGACAAACCACATTAGTGACTACTGCTGTACTTCCTGGGGTCAGGAGCTTAGCCTCCTCTTCTCCTCAAACAATAGCAAAACCCTTGGTTCAGTCAAAAAACACTCAGGAAAATGATTTCACAGAAAATGTTCCAATGGAAATTAGTGGCTCTGTCTTAGTTACTTTCTATTGCCATGACAAAACACCAGGACCAATGAAACTTATAAAAGAAAGCATTTAATTTGGGAATTCACAGTCTCAGAGGGTTAGAGTCCATCATCATCATGTCGAGGAGCATGGAAATCAAAAGGTAGATATCGTACTGGGACAGTAGCTTAGAGCTTACATAATCCACAAGTACAAGGCAGTGGGGAGGAAGAGGGGAGAGAGAGGGGGAAAAGGGGAGTGGGAGAAGGAGAGAGGGGAGAGGGAGGGAAGAGAGGGAGAAAGAAAGGGAGAGAGGGAAAGGGGGAAGAGGAGAGAGGGGAGAGGGAGGGAGAGAGAGAAAAGAGAGAGGGGAAGAAGAGAGAGAGAGAGAGAGAGAGAGAGAAAGAGAGAGAGAGAGAGAGAGAGAGTGAGTGAGTCTGGCTTGGACTTTGGAAACCTCAAGCCCATCCCCCAATGAGTCACTTCTTCCAACAAAGCCACCTCTCCTAATCCTTCCCAAACAGTTCCACAAATTACATTCAAACATCTGAGCCTATGAGGGCCGTTCTGATTCAAACCACTACATCCCTCAAGGTCTGGTTTATATTTGGGCCACCTTTTCTAATGCCTTAAGTGAAGATGAGGGACCTGAAATCAAGCTGTACAAGCCAGTGAGCTGTCTCAGTGGAGTAAAGGTACCTGCTACCAAGCCAAACTTGAGTTTGGTCTCCGGAACCTACATGAGGTTATTTATATTTCTTGCAGAGCTACCATACCATGACATTCCACCATAGTACATCTTATTCCTATCCCTACCCAATAACATCCCATTGGCCTTCATAGTCAGACCACAGGACGGCTTTGCCATCCTCTGAGCCTCACCTTGGCTGGAAGGCTTTCCCATTCCTATGGGGCTGGGGCATTGGTTCCTTGATATGACTGAGCCTATGTCAAAAACACATTCACCAAGGGCTTCATCCACTCCTTATGCACCATTAAGGCTTCTTCTGTTCCCACATTGGTTACTTTTGGTTTTGAGATGGAGTGTCACTGTGTAGCTCTGGCTGGCATAGAACTTGCTATGTAAACTAAGCTGGCCTTGAGAGAGATCCCCCCCCCCCCCACCTCTGCATCCCAAGTGCTGGGATTAAAAGCATGTGCTACCACACTGGCCTCCTGAGCTTGTTTTTTAAAAACAAACAAACAAACAAACAAACAAACGTATCTCATTGGCCTGGTTGCTGCCAGTCTGCTATCCTAGCCAGTCAGCCAGCCCCAGGTATATGCCTATAACTGCCTCCCCAGTGCTAGGACTACACATGTGTGCCACCACACCTAGATTCCTTTTATGTGGGTTCTGAGGAACAGACTACAATTCGCAAGTGCTTTACCATCTGAGGTGTGTTAGGTCTTAAACCCAAGTGGCTGAGGTGTGTCTTTAACATATCAAAGTGGACCTGGCTACCAGGTTCTCCCAGCATCCCTCAGTCCCTACCTGTTACAGGTCCTGCTGGCTGGTATACCCTGCTCCTCCACTCTAAACTTCTCCAGACCAGGGGGTTGGACTGGGCTTCCCTCCCCAAAGCTGCCCTTCCCTACATAATCCAGCCATTTTGATTACCTGGCTCTTTCATCTACCATTTACCTTCCTGGCCTCTTGGTTTACCTCTCCCTTCTTCCCTTCCCCTCCCCCTCTCCCTCTCCTTCCATGGCCAGGATGGAGTCATGACCACTCTGGACGCTCCCAAATGTGTCTGCCTCTGGCTATGCTTTCCCTTTTATCCACAATAAACTTTCTCCTCCATCATACCTAAAAGTAGTCATGTCTTTCCTTTTTTATTTATTTCATTCAGGGTTAGGTAAAGAAACCCAGCCATGCCAAGGAGAGTTTCTGCAATGGCATTCCTGCCGCCTAAGCACCCTCCCCCCCCTCCACACACACACATAACACAATCCCCCTCCCCCACATTAACCTCCAGACACCCTGTTTGGATGGGATCTGAGCCTGCAGCCAAGCCACATCCTTTAGGTCTCTGAGATTCCTCTGATTTCTCTTAAATCCTGCAGGACACTGTCCTAACCCTTCAGCCCACTTTCCTTAGCGGCTGTTATGGATTCAGACTTGGGTGTGTAAGATGAAATATGTCTGTGACGTTCTTTTCTTTCATCAAATCCCTTGTCTTTGGAATCTGGGTTGGTCTTGGAATGCTCTGAGCCAAACAAGAGTCTGTCTTTCTAGAAGGCTGCCCTGGACCTCATGCTCAGGAGAAGTAGAGAAAGGAAGCAGAAGGACTGAGAGGGTGCTGGTGGCTAACTCAGGTCAGCACAGTAGGCTATGAAAGAGGAATGAGCTCTGGAGCCTTGTCACTCGAGGGAAGAGGCTGCTCTCTGTTTCCCATCCTCTACAGCTCCTGACCCTACAGGATATGAAGAAAAAAAACCATATATATGGGTATCTATCTATCTATCTATCTATCACTATCTATCTTTCTATCTATATCTATCTATCATCTATCTATCTTTCTATATCTATCTATCCATCTATCTAATATATAATTTGCTGGGTTTTTTAGCAGTGGTTAATGTTAAGGGGCACTACACTGATGCACATGCTGAAATGGTCACTTACTCAACAACATATCCGATTTTCTTAAAAAGCTGTTTTGAAAGGAGAACGGAAAAGAGAAACTTGTTGCACTGGGGGAAGATGCACAGTCTTATCTCCCTGGAGATGATGTGTCTGCTGAGAACACAGGTTTTAGATTATTTTCATTTCAGCTCTTTTCGAGGAGCCAATGGAAGAAAGTTTAAATAGCTCCCCTCAGGCAGTGTGGTATTTTGTGTGTGTTAGCTTAAGCTACAGGCTAGGAGCGGCCTCCACTCAGATGAGGAGTGGATATGCCAGGGGCACTCAGCCCTTTTTTTAATCAGAAAGGATTCTGGAAGCATTGATCCCCAAAGCATAGATAATCCTTCAGTGAAATCTAGAGTCTTTGGTCATTAGCAAAATGAACACTAGAGTGTGTTTTCTCCTGATAAAAATGGGGATTTTTAAATCTCTACATTAAGTCCTCTGAGCACTGAGCGATGAATGAAGTGGTGAACTTCCAGACATGGGGCTTGGCCCAAACCCTGAAGAGCCAGTCCCCTTCCTCCGAAGAACAGAGAGGAAGTCTCATGGGACTAACAGCCTGTGCTTTCCGAAATGAGACTTAAAGTCCTAGTTTTCCTTTCCTGAGACCCTGGCCTCATGTGCTCTTCCCAGGAAGTTAAGGTTAAAGAACAGAGAGGAAGAACCCCATTTAGCTTGATTTCCCCCACCCCCTTTTTTTAGCTTGATTTCCCCCCCCCTCCCCCCCCCCCTTTTTTTTTTTTTTTTTTTTTTTTGGCTTGGCATTAAAGTCTGCTTCCTAATAAATGTGGGTGGTGGTTAGTATTGACTGTCACCTAGAAGACAAGCCACTGGGCACATCTGTGAGGAAGTTTCTAGACTGGGTTAGTTGAGGTAGGAAGACTTCAATGTGGAAGGCACCATCCCATGGACTGTGGTCTTGGGCTAAATGGAAAGGAGTACTAGCATCTCTCTGCTTGTGACTGTGGATGCAATGCAGACGGATCCTTCAAGCTCCTGTTGGCATGACAACAAAGTGTATCCTTGACCTATGAGCTGAAATCAACCCTTCCTTCTGTAAGTTGCTCTGTCAAGCGTTTTGTCATAGCATCAAGGAATGATGATTAGGCACGTAAAGACTGTCCCCACTGAGTGGGGCACCACCTGCTTATATTGCACCATGGCCTTCAGGTATACAAGTCAATTCCCCTAATAGCCCTGGGGTTCTGCCTCCAAGCTCTTTTCAGATCATGGCTTGGTGAAGGCAAACTGAAGCAGAGAGTGACTGTGTCATGTAATGAGCCTGGAGTTAGGTCTGATGATGTGGCTAGAATATATAGGCACTAGTTCTGAAGAGAGTCCTCAATCATACAGAGAAGGGACTCCAAAAATCTGTAGGTGCTTCAGAAAGAAACCTTAGAGTCTCTGCCTGAATACCAAGTGACATATGGACAGGCCAAGAATCCAGGACAAGGAAGGAACAAGGAAGGAAGCTGTAAGCTGAATTGAGAGTCCATACAGAACAGAAAGGAATTGTTTTAAGAACTCAAAAGTATATAGTATCTTAAATAGAGCCTACACACACACACACACACACACACACACACACACACACACACATGGTGGGTGGGGGCAGGGGGTGGTGCATGTAAATACAAAACCTTCAACAAAAGAATGAAAGTTCTGAAAGTCATGTGGCAATTTCCTTTACGTTGAAGCATTCCCCTCTAGGATCCAAGGGGAGACTCATTCGCCTCAGACGGAAACAGGAGGTCACATGTCTGGGACATGTCTGAGAGCTGCTGAGGCCAGGCATGTGGCAAGAGAGTCCCTGTATGGAGGCCCTGGGAGAGCATTTCATGAAGCTGTGAACGTGAAGCCTGTGTTTCATTGGAGACTCTAAGATGTTGGATGTGCCAGAGCTGTGAGCTATCTGCCAAAGAAAGCTGCAGACACGGAGTGGAACCAGGCCAAGGGAGAGAAGACTGTGGCAGGCAGCAGAGCCAGAAGGGCGGGGCTGTCCAAGTGTTTTGACATGAGACAGGGAGTTACAAGATTTGCATTTTGCCTTGCTGGGTTTCTGTCTTCTTTTATACCAATATTTCCTCACTGTGGCCTGCTTCCTCCCTTTTGGAATGGCAGTGTATATATATTCTGTGCCATTGCATGTTGGAAGTATGTAATTTGCTTTTTGGTTTTACAGGATGTTACAGTTAAGACACTGCCTTGAGTTTTAGAACAGACTTGAACTTTGTACTTAAAAGATGGTGTTTTATCACAGCAATAGAGAAGTGACTAACCCAGGGCCCCTCCCCAGCAGTATACAAACTGCTGTGGTTACCATCCTCCACTTTCCCTACTTGGCTGCACACTGGGCTGGAAGGATAAAGGAGAATCCAGGATGGGCAGGATCCTGGTCCAGCTGGGAGCGAGTGCCTGGGGGTAGGGGTGGGGAGCTTCTCCAAGGATCTTAGCGTTACAGCTCTTTTAGGCTAAGGCCTTCTAAGGCCATCTTCAATGAAACAGCTCTCTGAGATGATCTTAGCTTGTGGATATTTCTTTGGTGTGGGTTTCTGTAATATACTTTATTCAGGGTGAGCCAAGAGTTATATAGTTTTAGGGAAGGGAGTGAGAATATCCAGGGTGAACAAAGGTCATTGGCTGAAGGCTTAAGACACTGAGATACCTCATTAACATGGGGAGGCATTCCAGGCTACGTGACATCCTCAGGTGTGGGATCCAAGATACCCCAAAGAAGAGGAAGCCCCGCTGAAAAGGGGAGCCTATCATTTTGCACTGAGCTCAGAGTTGTCAGGTAATGTCAGACTTTGACCTAAGCAATAGGGTTTCCCAACAAACTGCTGGGGAGGAGACTCTGACAAGCAGAACTGCAGAGGGGGGAGGAGAAGAGGGAGAGGGAGAGAGGGAGAGAGGGAGAGAGGGAGAGAGGGGAAGAGGGGAAGAGGGGGAGGGAGAGGGAGAGGGAGAGAGAGAGAGAGAGAGAGAGAGAGAGAGAGAGAGAGAGAGACTGTGCAGCAGCCAGCAAGCTATGCAGAGAACTCCAGGGTTGCAGGTTTTGTGACTTTTCACCTGTGTGGAGGTGGGCTTCTCAGTGATGCAACTGCTTTTAACTCATCCCTGATCCTTATAACTAACCCATCACCTGTAATCCATCACCTTGTTGGTTTACTGAGTCGGAATTTGGTGCAATTGTAACTTTGTTCTGCTGCAGGTTCCCTTTCTGGATGAGTAGACATGTATATTGTGTCTTCCCAGGAATTCTTGTCACACAAAAGGCACTCAGCTGATATACAAAAAAGCCACCTGTTAGGACAGGTTATAGCTGTCTTGGGGTTAAGGGTAGACTATACTCTAATAAACGTCAAAGATTATCCTAAAGGACTGAGTAGATCCACAAGGAAAGCAACTGTCTGCAGGACAAATCCCAGTGCTTTTTAAAGAAGAACACAATATTCAGACAGCCAACAATGCATCCTCTTCCTGCGAATGTCAAGCATAGTATAAAGTATTATTAGAGACAGGAAGTAGGGTAATGTGCAGGAACAAAAGCAACAAGTCGATAATTGACTCAGAGAAGAAAAGACACAGGTGATGGTGTTAGAGGGCTCAGCTTCTAAACAGTTGCTATGACAGCAGCCCAGGGCATCGGAGGAAAATTAACAGTACTGACGTGGAGGGACATAGTACATGTCTCATGTGTACCTTGTAGTCTGGGGTGAGAAGTGTGAGAGACAGGCAGAAAAAAATAATTGAAGAAGTGTTAGCCAAAATCTCCCCAAATTTGAAGGAAAATTTGAGCCCCAATTGCAAGAAGCCCAGAAGCTTCTAGTGGGTATGGTGAGGGTGTGCGTGTGCCCACACGCGCGCGCGCACACACACACACACACACACACACACTGAGAAAATGGCTGAAAATGATTGATGAAAATAAAAGTTTAGAACTAAAGAGACCAGCACACATTACAACAAAAAGCAATCATAAATTATAGCTGACTTTTTGCAGAAATATTGTGGTCCAATATTTTTTGCAGGACATAGAGAAACCAGTCTCAAACTGACCAGGAAGCACGCCCTGCTAGCTGGCTTTCTCAGTGCCAGAAGGTGCTGTCTAGGCTGCTAGGCAGAAAGATATGGTCTTAACCAGTGATTGACCCTGCTTGCTACAATATAACCTGCCGGATGGGATATACCCACTGGGGCAATAGTCCCATGACTGTTATGCAGAACTGATGACTCTTTGATTGGATTTGAGGCCTGTTTCACAGGAGGGAATTTCATGCCTGCTACCATAATAGAGGCCAAAAGCCCATGGCAAGGTGATCATAGGCCCTAGGGTAGAATCCACTATTGTTATTTTGTAAAATGTTCATGTTTCCAAATTGCCTTCTAAATATTTATGTTTACACTGTAGACCTTGGCTGCTCTCAGTCGTGACCACAGAAGCTTCTTTTTGCAGTGGGTGGCAGTCATTGCTGAGAGGCAGAATGAGGAGAAAAAGGGGGGAATGAGAGGTCAGCTTAGAAACTTTGAGATATTCCACCAGGTTCCCACTCCCCCCAAGCACACAGAAGAAACAGGTTAGAAAGCACGTAGGCTGGAAGGGAGGGGCTGATTAAGCCCCTGCTACCTCATTCCCTAAAGACCAATCAGTTTAAAAGTCATACTGTTCTGCCAATCACATTGTACCTATTGGCGACTGATCTAAAATCCTATATAAGGTCCCTGAACGGGCTCCACGGGGTCGCCTCTGCCTCATGTGACCAAAATGCATTGGAAATAATAAACCTCCTGCTGACTGCATCACTCTCCTGTCTTTGAGAGGGGGAACTACCGGTAGTTGCGACCTTCAGGTCCAACAAGAACAGATAGTGTTCAGCCCTACCTAAGTGGGACATCACCTCCTCCACCAAGGCCTAGTGAACACCGAGGGAGTCCAAATGAAGAGAATGTTAAGAGAATGTTGGGTAACAAGAAGGAATGCTGTGAGGCAAACTTCTGGAGTTGCCATAGGGATTGCCCTCACAAACCCGTACCAGCTATGGTTATGTGTACGAGATCAACCCATCAGAAATTCTAGCGTAGACAGGGGAGGTCCTACCCAGGTCCTAACAGTGAGGAACTGTGGATAGTTGGCGATTCTGTTTTGCTTGCTTGCTGTTGAACATGTGGCCACCTCTAGGTCTCTCATGCCCCAGTGGATGTCCCCAGATGTATTCTCATGTGGATGGGCGGCATTAATATGGCTTGGGGGTTACTTAAAAGTTTTTAAAAAGAAGACAACATGAAACTGGGAGAGAAACATGTTTGCAAGAGATGTTCATGTTTCACTGTGTACATATATGACTTCCTCAAAAATTAAAAATAAAACAATGTTAATAAAATCGAATGGAAAGTTAATTCATTTTCTTGCCATAAAAGCTAACAAAATACATCACTAGTGGAACTTCGCAGAAACTATTAATAGAAGTGTTTTAAAGAAGGGAAATGTAACAGGTGAATTCAAAATCTATACAAGAAACGAAGAACACCCTAGATGGAGTAGTACAGTGGCTCAGCAGGTAACGTAATTACCATGAGACCCTGGTCCCCTGAGTCTGATCCCTGGAACCCACACAAAGCTGGAAGGAGAGAACTGACTCCTAAAAGCTGTCCATTGACCTCTACAAAGATGCTGTGGCGCATGTGACCACACGCAATAGGCACACATCCATGTGCACAAGATAAATAGAAGAATGCCTTACATAGAAAACTATTAAATATAAAAGCTTTTTGATTCATATACAGCTCTCAAGAAAGACAAATTTACTGCTTAGAGCAAAAGTAACATATTGTATATATCAGAACATATGTATAAATAAAGTGTAAGATAACAATAACCCAGGGGATTAGAAACAGAAAGCAAATGTGTAAATTTTGTCTATATGTATGTGAGGTGATACAATGTTATCAGAGGTAGTTGTGGTAAGTTAACAATGCATATTTTAAACTCCAGTGCTACTTCCACATAGAACTATTTGCTGAATAAACAAAAGGTTTGTTTTAGATGTGAAGAGCCTGCCGTACACGGTGATTGAATTAGGTGCCACATTTTTTGGTGAGATGAGGAGACAAAGTCGAAGGAAAGATGGTGGGGAAGTGGGACAGGGTGAATTTTCTGCTTCACTGTGCCTAATATAATGCTCCACTGGTTAGAGCATCAAGTTAGATTCAACAAGACAGTACTGTAAATTCCAAAGGAAGCAAATATTCCGGAGTGTCTTCCAGTCAAGACCTCAGCCAGCTTCTTGTGGTGACATCCCATTAAGAAATATTCCAACTTACATTTTTATGGAAGAGCTGGTATTGATCAAGTGCCCTGGAGGCTAACTTTATGACTTGACCGAAAACTGAAATGGTTTTTTGAATGACGTTTCCTTTCCTTTCCAGGCTTGTGTGAGGGGCTGCTGCTTGTATTTCCTCCTGGGACTTAGGTGTTGATATTTAGTCTGCACAGTTTATGAGCGCTGTGCTTATACTTAGGAAAAGTAAGACTAAGTGGCTGAGTGAGGTTCTGCTGGGTAAAGGGAACCCAACTGCCTCAGTTGCAGGGAGCAGAAGGTGTTATTAGAACTTTCTATTTGTGGTGTGACCCCTAAAGAGACACAATAAAAGCATGTGTGTCTTCACAAAGCTTGTTCAACTCCCTGTTTTTGCTCGAGGACAGATCAGTGGGTCACAGAGGGAACTGGGGCTGAGGGTGTCATGGCTTTCAGAGGGATGGTGCTGAAGGACAGCCTCCTCTGCCTTCTTCCAGGAAGCAGCTCCTCCCTTCTCCTGAGTCTTCTGAATAGAACCCCGGGGAGGGCTGTTTGGAATTAGTTTAACAGATGTGTAATTATAATAATCATTTGGATGTGTGGCGCCCTTTTCCGCCAGAAAAACTCAAAGCAACATCGTAAGAAAAACATAACTCTCAAAACCCTGGCCAGCTTGTAAACCAGGATGTCTTAGCATGACTCTGGAGGCCAGACTTGACCTTCAGAGTGCTGGTGAACTGACTGAGATGGTTAGGAGAGCAACAAGGGTACCTTGGGAGTCAGAGGAAGTGCAAGACCACAAAATTAAAAGGCAAATAGTGATTGATTGATTGATTGCTTAATTGATAACAAAGCAGAGAGAAACTGTCTCAAAAGTAAAAAAATAAAATAAAGGACAAAAACAGGAAAGGAAAAAGACAAGAGCAGACATGAATTGAGAAACATTGATCTAGTCTATGGAGTACGACACACTGCCCTTAAAAGGAGTCAAAATACACATGCTTGCTAACAAGGCCACATCTCTAAGACTCACTGTTGATTGAAAAAAGATGTGGAGATTAGGTTCAGTGTAATGGCTTCAATGTAAACATGGTGTCTGCAGCCTCTAAAACATCCGGGAGTGATCCTCCCCTGGCCTCCTCCTCTCGAGGAGAAAGAAGCCGCTCCTGTTGGATTTCTTGGTTTGATTTGCTTGGTGAGCACAACCATGTGGAAAGTGACAAGATATGTTTATGGGCTTGGGTAAAAGAAGGTGGGGTGCATACTTCTCAGTGCTCTCTGGGCTATCTTACCCTGGGATAACCCACTTCTCTTTTCATGAGGCAGCCCATGGAGAGGCTCTGAGAGCAAGGGCTCTGGTGGATCCTGCTTGAGCTAGCGACTAGCTCATCCCAACTTCTCTACCCTTGTGTCACTCCACATGCTTCCCACTGCCTGCTTCCAGCTCTGTCCAGTCTCTTTTCTGTTTCCTCCAGTCTCTCTGTCTCTCCCATGTGGAAATCCATCCCTTACCACCCCAGCTCTTGCTGCCAACTTTTTATTATGCAAAAAGCCACATTTCTTACATAACTAGTAGGCAGGGGAAGGTCACCTTCCCTAAGATCGCTTGCCTAACTTTTTAAAAAGCAGTTGAGGAAACAACATTTACATATCCTGCTAATGGGTGTTGCTGGCTCCAAATAATTACTTGAGAACACAAAGACATTATTTTTCATAGCCGGAAAATACAATATTTGTGGGTCACCCCAACACAGAGCCTCTTGGCAAGGGTTCACAGTTGGGCTGAGATGATGGCCTGGTCAGCAAAGTGCTTTTTTTGAGGTATGGTGGCTTGAGTTCAATCTCCACAAAGTCACAGTCAAAGAGTCCAATCTGGTGGCATTAACTTGTGATCCCAAGGCTGAGGAGGCAGAGACAGGTGGGTCCCTGGGGCTCACCGGCCAGGTAGCTTTAGGTGAGTTCCAGGCCAATGATGGAACCTGTGTCAAAAGCCAAGGTGGACAGCATGTGAGGAACAATAGCTGAGGCTGTCCTCAGGCCTCCACGTGCATGCAACCACGTGTGGATCCACTTTTGCACAGACAAGTGCCTGCACACAACTGTGTGCACACACAAAGGTTTATGTTTTCTTTGTTAAGAGTCTAAAAGATAGAGAGGAATGGGATGGCATCTCTCAGAGTTGGTGCGGGTATGGGAAGGGTGGGCATGGAATGAATGCAGGAGATAGTGACTGTGTCTATACATCTTTTGTTTTACTTACTTAAATGTATTTCTGGGCTCTTGGTCTAAGTAAACATTAACTAGGAGGTTCTAGTAGGTTGATGCTAGCTAGCCCTAGGCTGTCCTGCACTGTGGCTTAACCTGTGACCATGGTGCCCATAGATCGATGAGAAGAGACATTGCCTCGTTCCTCTTCCCTTTCTGCAATATTGATAAGCAATATTTCAGGTCTCTGGTCAGCTTTGTCCTCATATTCCACAGCACAGTCTAGAACATCTGGGGACAGTGACTGAGTTAAAAAGAGGAAGTCCAATGAGTGGAAAGTAAAGAAAGACTACAGCTGCAGTGACCTTGCAAGACCAAATCAGCAAGATTTCTTCTCTTCAGTAGCAACAATGCAGAGCCACGGAAATCAGCCAGGCTTCCCGCTGTCCTTGAGTGCCAGCGATTCTGGCAATAACTTCAAATTACTATCAAAGGTGCTCTAGGGTCAGTTGATGTGGGTCAAGTCTGAAGTCCATTAGGAAATCCCAGGATCTGGTTGACAGGGTAAGCAATGTAAGGATGCCAGGGAAGCACTCACTGACCTCTCCTTCATGCCAACTCGGCACACTGAACTCCTCTCACCACTAAATATCATGAGGTCAGTGCTACCCCATTCTATTCTTCTTTAGAACAACTAGCTGAAAAGCAGACTGATTCCAAAACTTAACCAGATCATCTAGCCAGAAAAGAGAGAGACCTTCCCTCTGGAAGTTGAAGCCTAGAACCTAGCAACTAGTAGAGTTTTATACATTTGGCAATCTTTTTCAGATGCTTGCTGGCCTTCCTTTTGTGGGTAGGCATAGCAGTAGTCTGCAAACTCCGTGACTACGATCCTCCAGAGAGGTGGTGTCTATGATCCCACTTCTGAATCTAATAATGACAAATGTCATGCTCATATGACTCCTAATCCTGTCACTGAAGGCTATGGAGACTCGACCTGGCTCTCTATTGTATTTGTTTTTTGGAACTCAGGTTCCCCATCTGGAGGATGTACAGGCTATACGGAGAGATCAGGCAGGCGGCCTGCTTGACAGTGTGAGCTGAACCCCATCCCTGTCTACTAGTTATGTGAGCAAGGATTCTGAGGGCTGATTTTAAACCAAGTGTCTCCTGAGGACAGGTATCCATGAAACCCTAGGCAGGAGCCCAGAAAATTCCCAGCATTTAAAACCACAGAGTTTTGAGGAGATTATCTGCCCAGTCCTATAGAGTTATTAGAACTAGCATTAGGTATAGGCAAAGCATGGCACATGATATTCAACAGAACAAGGAGACTGGACAAAGACAAGCTCACCCATCAGTCTTCCCGGCTATTGTGGTCTGAATGTTAGGTGTCTCCACAGGCTGAAGTGTTTAGAGACTTGGTCTTGAGCTGGTAGTCCAAAGGGCTGGGGTCATAGAAAGGTTACAGGCTGGTCTTGCTTCCTGTCTGGCTCCCTATGTCCTGGCTGGCAGCATACAAAATAGCAGCTGCAGGCACAGACCGGGTCCACTGCTGTGCCTCCTCCTATGATGGGGTCTAAATGCTGTAAAACTGTAAGCCAGAATAAGTTCTTCCTGCCTTATGTTGCTTCTGGCCGGAATCTAGTCCCAGAGGCAGGAAAGCAACTAACACATTAGCTCTTTGGCACTTTCCAGAGGTAAAAGCTGGAAAGCAAGATGAGCCAAGTATCTACAGTCACTAGAAAAACAAAGCCAGAACTGGAGCCATGCCAAATGGTCCAGCATACCAGGCAGGGTCTGGGATGCTGTAAGTGCATCTTGTGTCTGTGCAGCAACAAGAAGAAGCTATTCTACTTTCTCCATGGGGAATGTGAGGGTGAATACTGAATGACAATTTGACAGGAGGAAGTACAGCAATTCTCTACCTGTGGGTCATGATCCCTTTCACAGGGGTCACATAGCAGATATCCTGCATATCAGATATTCACATTATGATTCATAACAGTAGCAAAATTACATTTATGAAGTAGCAATGAAATAATTTAATGGTGTGGGAGTCACCATGACATGAAGAACTGTATTCAAGGGTCACAACATTAGGAAGGTTTGAGAACTACTGCTCTCGAATCGTCAGGGAGACAGATCTCTCCGAGGAACCTTCTAGACTGGTATATGGATGTACTTGGATAGGGAGAGCCACCCTAGCTGTGTGCACAGACTGAAGGAAAAGTAGAACTTGAACAGAGCACTAACATTCATTTCTCTTTACTTGCAGGTTGAACGTGGTCATCTGGCTCAGGATCCTGCCACTAGCATGGACTGTATCCCTTCACAGTATAGGTGCCCTCCTCCCTTAAGTTGTTCCTCATCAGGTGTTCTACTACCACAACTAACACAGAAAGCATAAAGCAGAGGAGAGGGCCAAGCGGCCTGAACATAGTTGGCCACGTGTGTCTGTGGGCTCTGAATCCACACATCTGACCACCTTCGTGTTGAAATGTGAAGGAAAAGTTTGTCTGTGTTGCTTATGGACAGGAAGTTTTTCTTCTAACTCTTCCTGATACAACATAGACTCCACCGGCGTTTACATACCATTGACAGTCATAGGCACAATAAAAGCATTGGAAATGATTGAAAGTATACATGTACAAGTATGTTCACATGCAAGTTCTACTTAAACATTGTACCACTGCATATGAAGAATTTGTGCAACTATGGCTTTTAAGTCCTGTTGTGATGGTTTGACCCAAATGCCTTCAGACTGAGTATCGTACCTTAGGGAATTAACATACAGTAACTTCCAGCACTTCAGATTTCACTTGAGGACTTTATCACTAATCAAAACAGTTACTTATCTGTTGCTGTAATAAAACACTATGACCAAAGCAATTTTCGGAAGAATGAGTTAATCTGGGTTTGCTGTTACAGAGGGCTAAGAATCCATCACAGAGGGGAGGATGGGAGAAAGTAACAGGCATGGCAGGCGACTGGAGCAATGAGCTCAGAGCTCACATCTTCAGTGGCAAGCATGAGACTGAGAGAGCAAACTGGGAATATGGCCAGGCCGTAAGTTCTCAAAGCTTGCCTCCAGGATGGCCACACCTCCTAAACCTCCTCCAAACTGTGCCACCAACTTGGGACTAAGTGTTAAAATACATGAGCCTTTGGGGGATTTTCTCATGCAAACCACCACACAAGGTGATTTCAAGGGCCAGAGAGATGGATCCGCAGTTAAGAATACTTAATCCATAACCCATAATCACGAGAGACAACGCTCAGAGCCCAGCACACACAGAACAAGTTTTGGGTCCAGCACAAGTGTGTAACCCTAGCTTTGAGGGCTCAGAAGGACTGCAGGGGCTTGCTGGTTTTCAGCCTCACTGGGGAAAGTGAGGCCCAGGTTCAGAGAGAGACGCTACCTCAAAGGAATAGGTGGGGAGTGACAGAGGAGCCTGCTGGACGGAGAAGCATCTTCTGCTTCTTATTGTTTCTTCCTACGTAGTCCAGTGTGGTTGCTTGAGGCAAGCTCACCTTTTCTGGACCCCTGTTCCTTGGCTTTTCTCTGGGGTATTAACCTCTAGGGGGACTGTGGTGTTACATCATAATGAATCAGTAGTGATAGGGAACTCGGTGTGTCAGCCTGGTGCAGGAGACACAGGGGCTTATTCTTGCAGGTCCCTCCCTTTTCTTTTTAAGAAAGATTAGAAAGGTGAATTGAACAGTGTTGTCAAGTTCCATGCTTTTAAACATTACCTGGAAAACATGAGCATCTATTGGAAAACTTCTAAGAAGGACTACTTTGCATTTATTTAAATAAATGTATTTATTTATTAATTTATTTTCTGCATATGTTTTATGCATGTCTATCTACATGTGTGTATGTGTGCATGTGTGTGTATATGTGTGCCTGTGTGTATG
>JADRCH010000017.1:6022332-6047800 GCA_019843965.1 Rhynchomys soricoides
AGAAGAAGAAGAAGAAGAAGAAGAAGAAGAAGAAGAAGAAGAAGAAGAAGAACAACAACAACAACAACAACAATAACAACAACAACAACAACAAGAGCAAGAGCAAGAACAAGAAAAGAAAGAATGAATGAATCCTTCAGAAACCAAACCTGTTTCTTTTCCTGAAAAAAATTTTTTTCTGGAGAGATTTATATGGGACTCAATATATAGTCTAGGCTTGCCTCAAACTCATGATCCTTCTACCCTGACTTCTATGTGCTGAGATTATAGACATGTGCTATCCCATTCAGCTTCATGGAGGTCTGCTGACTTTATAAAGATTCACAGGCCAGACAGGTGCTAGAATTGGGCCCAGCACCCTGCTCTTCAAGCTGCAGTACAGCAGAAGGAAGCATGGGAGACCTTCTGCTTCTTAGCTTCCCCATTTGAGACCTTAAGGAGAGAGATGCACAATGTGGATCTCCCAACATGCTTCTCCTGAGGCACATAGAATGGTGGTGTTCCTCCTGTAAACACAAAAAGACTCGAGGAGCCGTCTTGATGTACCATTGCTGTAAAGTGAGGTCACCATGACCAAGGCACCTCTTAGAAAGGACAACATTTAATTGGGAATGGCTTAAAGGTCAGTGGTTCAATCCATTATCATCATGGTGGGAAGCATGGCACTGTGCAGGCACACTTGGTGTTGGAGGAGCCAAGAGTTCTATATCTTGATCTATAATCAGACAGGAGGAGACTAGCTTCTGCAGGCAGCTAGGAGGAGGCTCCGAATCACATTGGCCAGACTTGAGGATATGTATGAGACCTCAAAGCCCAGCCCCACAGTGACACACTTCCTCTAAGAAGGCTACACCTCCTCTTAAATAAGGCCACAACTCTAAGAGTACCACTTCCCATGGGCCAAGCATATTCAAATCACCACAGGAGCTCAGAGTCCCTTATGGAAGTGTCAGCCAGCTCAAGCTCTTGGGATATAATTCAGAGCTCAGGTTCATAGAAAGGTGGAACTAGAAGCAGGAAGTGCAGCTGTCCTGAGGAGCTTGCTATAGAAGAATGTCTGTTGCCACCTCAATGTGTTGCCTGTTGCTTTTATGGATACAGTCACTTAAAAAGTGACCAAATGAAAACGGTTGCCCAAACCAGTCAAGGCTGGTAATTGGCAATGCAGTGCTCTTTGGGGGCCATTAAATGTCAAGTGCTATTTAAAGAAGCAGGTGCCTCAATGGAGAGAAAACACCCATGCTGTCTCCTGGAAACACACATCAGGGAGAGCGTCACAGCAGGAGGGTGTGGGAAAGACTGCAAAATCAGCCAGCTTTAAGCACTTCAGACCCTACTACCTTTAAAGACATTTTTAGGGAAAGTACAAAGAGCCTTTAGATTTTTCACACACACACACACACACACACACACACACACACACACACACACATTTGTATAACTTCATTTCTGTTGCCCTGAGCCTGAGGTTGCCAAGGAGACAGTTATCAGTAGAATAAGCTGTTGGTGAATAATTAATTGTCTCTCCTCAGTGAGGCTAGAAGGAAGTACTTCTCCAAGTGTGCATACAGGGCTCAAGCACCCTGCTGTCTGTTCAAAGTGGCAGGATCACAAGGGACCTGGGAGATGGCCAGAGGAAAGGCAGGAGTGAGGGCAGACCTTAGCCCTCCAACCTAACAGGAAGCAGGCAGTCTCATGGTCAACACATACTCTTAACTCCTGACTATCCCCCACCCCCACCCCCCCACAGGCTTCCCACCACCCTCATTTGCGTTTTCTAGTACCCTGAGGATTCCTGTTAGTTGTGGAAAGAATACAGAGAGCTACATTCAACCCACAAGAGAGGGAGTGTGCCTTGTACTGGTACCCCATGCCCTGGGGGATTCAGACTCACTCACCCAAGGTGGCCACTTGCCAACCCCCTCATTAGTGGCTTCTTTCCTTTCTCTGGCTTGATTCTCCACTCTCTCATGTAAGCTTCCTGCAGTCCCCCCACCCCCAACACACCCCCACTCCTATCTTAAGTCCCTAGCATGCAAAGCCTCACATAGGCTCCTGAGGCAACCAAAGAAAGATTCATACCGTGAAGCAAGCCCTGCATGTGTGATGGCCAGGTGGGGGTAATAGGAGCCAGCTATGGAGTCAGACACTTCTGCTGTGACCCCTTCTGTGTGAAGGGATTGTCCTGCAGAGGGACTGACGTCACAGCTCTGCTTTTCATTTTACCTAACATCTTATAGGTCACACGGTGCTAACAATAGCATGTGCTGAGCCTGTGATAATGCATACCCACAGGAACAAAGTGGATTTGTTCCCGCAAGCACCCAAGCCCAAACCCCAGAAGGAGCTGAGTGTCTTCAGGGATAGGTGCTGATTACAACCTCATAGTGACAACCCTCTATTTCCCAAACTGACTTTGCAGGTTAAAGAGTCAATTTGAGGAAGCCCAGAGGGATTCAATTTCTTGACGCCAGTACACCGTGTGTGCAGCTCTTTCCCTAAAGGAAGGGTCTTCTTTATTGAGTTGTTTGCCTTACAAGGTTTATTAGTGCTGTTCCACTTTCATGGCCTCAATAGCCAAGAGAAACAACTTACAGGAGGTGGGGTTCATTTTGACTTGTGGCTTGAGACATTTTAGTTCATTGTGGAGGAGAAGGCATGGTCCCAGACTATGGCAGTAGGAGTGTGTGGTAGAGGCTCCACATATTGTTGTAGACCAGGTAACATACACACACACACAGAACACACACACACACACACACACACACACACACACACACACACACACAAAGAGAGAGAGAGAGAGAGAGAGAGAGAGAGAGAGAGAGAGAGAGAGAGATTTTTGCATAGGCCTTCCTCTTAAAGGGCCCAGAGTTTCTCAAACACAGCACCACCCTGAGGCAAGCACTAAAACAGAAGGAGGACATTTCAAATTCAAACTGTTGTGCAAACCCAACAGCTCTCACCTTAAAGGGAACTCTGGAGCCATTTTGAGTGAGCAAGGCTAGATTACTGCAGCTTTAACAAGTCAGTCACTGCTTCTTTTCAGGACTTTTTGTTCACAAAACTATAACACAAAGTCATTACCTCCATTTCAAGAAATACTAGAAGATGGTCTTTTCCTTCAGATTCTTACTAGAAAGGTCATCTAAAAATCCCCAAATACTGTGCAGTGGAGACAGACGGATCCTCAATGGCCAGCCACTCTTAGACCTGTCTCAAAAACTAGGATGGACAGAGATTGAGGAAGCCCACCCGAGACCAATCTCTGGCCACCAGACATGCCTGCTTGGACAAGAGCATGCATACCTACACATGCAAAGGTACATATAACCCCCCCCCCCACACACACACACAAATACAAGATCACCAGTTGAGGTGAGAGGTTTGTGGGCTATGTCCAATTCCCTTGAGCTAGCCTCTCTAGCAACATTGTTCATGACAATGAACTCTTATGAAAAAAAAAGTCAGCTTCAACTGTCTGAAAATGAGCTTCGAGGGTGAAGAGGCATATTGTTAGCTAAAGGTCCTCATGCATTTTGAGGATGGGATGAGAAACATCAGAGACTATTTCCGTGTCAATCACTTGGTTCCATCTGCTAAGGACACAGCCTATAGTGCAGAGAGGTGGGTGGGGTAGAGCCCACACAGCTCTACGACCGATGATTGACATCCTCTGTCCTAACCTTGTTCTCCCCCGTCAGGGGGAGACTGACACTTGGACTGACCATGTCGCCATGAAAAGCAGCTGATGTCCACTTTGTTTTACCACGTATCTTTCCACATTTTTATTTTCTTGTAAATTAAGGTCGGGGCTGGAGCATCTGGGCACAGAGGAGAGAAAGAGGAAGTATTCACCTTTCAAATCCAACCACCCTCTGCCTTAGTTACCTGATAACAACACACAGCTTTGAGAGAGAATTGTCTGCCACAAGGGAAAGCTTTGCGGACTTTACTTTTTACATCCATGGCCAGAGCCTGCATGCTAAGAAAGATATAACCAATGGCTGGCCCTGGAGATGAGAGCATAGGTGCCATAGGCCTGGCTTTTGTGCCTTCTCTAGGTAAGTGCTCCCAGGATGAACAGCTACAGAAGTCTCCTAACTTTCTTCTGTCTGGTTCTCCAGTGCCATTTTCTCAGGACCGAAGAACTACAGATTCCACTTGTGGTATACTGAAATCAACCCCCAACCTGACATGTTAGCTCATGCGCAACACAACTCATGAGCTCAACATCTATACCTGCAGATATGCAAAAGAGCTGTGAGGGATGAGCACCTCCTTTGTGTTTTAAAGACAGAGTCACAACCAGCCCACTCTCAAACTCACTTGATAGCTGAGGCTGACTTTGAACTCCTAGTTCTCTTGCCTGCCCCTCCCAGTTCTGTGTGCACTTGGTGTGCACCACCACACTTAATCTACCCCTCTGTTATGAAAAGGGATGTCAAGGTTCCTAGAAAAGATGGGGTCCCCTAGAACCTTCTATAGTAAACGGAAGGGAGAGTCAACTTCTAAGAACACATGGGATGTCTTCTCTGTTTGAAACACACACAGGTTTAGAGCGGAAGACGTTCTTCTGCACTATTTCATTTCAAGTATGGTTAAGGAGTCAACCGCATGAGAGACTTCTCCATTGTCACCAAAAGCAACACATTGCAAACAAAGATATAGTGACTAATAGATACACTTGGGTGGCAGCCAAGTTTCTTTGCTAGATTCTGAAATATTCTAACCTTTCTGGATTGTTAAAATAAAGACTGCCCAACTCCCAACTGTCACCTCATCTGTGAGCTGTCTTACGAAGGACTGGTGAGCACCTTCCCATTGGTGGCAACATTTTCTTCTTCACAGAGGGCAAAAGAGTGAGTGTCCTTTGATATTAACTAACTTATACAAAATTACCAAGACCAAGACCAGTATAATTGAGAATGTATTTGTTGTTGAACCCATTACAATTCTGGGTATGGGGAGGGGGGGAGAAGAGAAGCCATAGTTAAATGCACAGCAGACAGACCATTCTGGCTCTTGTGCTCACTGGCTAAGTTCCAGCTTCCTCATGAAGTTACTGTAGGGACTAATGGGGTCACTGTAGTCTCCTTTGGCTAAAGTTTGGCTTTCTGCCTTGTTAGTTACTCATGGTCAACAAAGGCTCCTAAACACCAAATAAAAAATTCCAGAAATTCCTAATTTTCAAATAACATTTATTATGGTACCTATTATTTATAATCTATTCTAAAATTAATTATTGTTTGACTTTCTCACTGTGCCTTATTTACCCATGAAACATTACCAAGAGTCTATGTGTACATGAAGAAATATAGGTTATTGAGAACTCGATGTTGCCAGTGGTCTCAGCCATGCATTGTGAGCTACATAATATATCCTGTGGGCCAGAGATTGTAGGGGAATGTGAAAGAATATAAAAAGCTGTGGATGTACTGATCCTTTTTAACAAGCTCTCCTTCCATCCTCAAGGAATACAGTACCACTGCCAACAACAATGGGAAGAATGTGACAGACACCTGCCCATCACTCCTTGCTCCTCCTGGGTCTTTTGCCCTCTGCAGGGAAATATTCCCATGTGTTGGGTTGGGATCTCCTACCCTTCATTTCTTCAGCTACACACATGGGATGTAACTTTACCTTAACCATATCTACACCATGCCTATAGATGCAGGAAAGAGCAATCGATTCAAACTGCCTCCTTTCTGAGTCCTCCCAGGGACTTTTCTTCTGGGTGTAGCTATCATGAAAGCTTCCTTTAAGGCTGATCCTGTAAGGTGTAAATTTAATGGGCATGGTGACCATTTTCCATTGATTATTTGGCCAGGCTCCCTCAGAGAGAAAGGGCCTTTAGAAATTGTGTGTGTGTGTGTGTGTGTGTGTGTGTGTGTGTGTGTGTGTGTATCAGTGATTGACTGCATGGGTAGCCCCCTTTGTAATTGAAGCTGGTTCAACAGTCTGAGCAAGATCACTCAGGTGTTTTCTACAGGACCAGTAGGTTATAGAAAACACAGCAGGTCTGTGTGTTTTCTGCAGGACCTTGAGGTTGGCTAGGCAGGAAGTCTGAGCTGGAATTCAGAGAGTGGGATGAACAATGGTCTCTCTCCGTGTTGGTGTTTTAAGTGACCTGGATAAGAGTGTGGCACCTTCACAGTGGAGCTGAACACATACATACCTGACATAGAAAGCAGAGAGGGTACAAAAGGGCTCGGGGGTGCAGGTGTCATAAGTTCAACCCTACAGGGTGAGCAAACTGGAGGACCACCAGCATCAGCCAGGACAGCACCTCATGCCCAGCACTGGCCTTCCGAGCATAAGAAACACAGTTGCAACTTTATTTCCACTATCAAATTTCATACAAAATATGGGACCTGCACTGAGAAGGGAATTCTGGGAAATGCAGTTCTTAGTTATCTAAGTGGACTCTGTGAACCCTCTTCACTGGCTCTATGGAGAGAATCCGTTGAGGGTGAAAGGGACCAGCCGCACTAACAGATTCAAGCCGTGGACTCAGCCTTCTCTGAGGCTATAACTATCCCTTGAATGTCCAGTTCTGTGAACATTGAGCTTGTGTTGGCTTTAGAGTCCTGTCTTTTCAAATCAAGCAGCCTGACTGTACTGACTGGTTTTGTGTCAACTTGACACAAGCTGGAGTTATCATGGAGAAAGGAGTTTCAGTTGAGAAAATGCCTCCATGAGGTCCAGCTATAAGGCATTTTCTCAATTATTGATCAAGATGGGAGGTGGGCTCTTGTGGATGGTACCATCTGTGGGCTGATAGTCTTGGGCTCTATAAGAAAGCCAGTTGAGCAAGCCAGGAGGAGTGAGCCAGTAAGGAACATCTCTCCAGGGCCTCTGCATCAGCTCCTGATCCCTGACCTACTTGAGTTCTAGTCCTGATTTCCTCTGGTGATGAACAGCAACGTGGAAGTGTAAGCTGAATAAACCCTTTCCTCCCCAACTTGCCTCTTGGTCATGATGTTTGTGCAGGAACAGGAACCCTGACTAAGACACTGACCAACAAAGGGAGCGAGTTCTATATCCAATTGCCATTCAGTTAAGGAGCGATTCCTGCAAAGACCATCATTTTGCTATGGTGATAGGGAAAAGTGAAGTGGAGGGGATGAGGGAGCTTGCCATGTTTTCAGTTTTGGTGAGAGTTTGCTAAAGATTGGCAAGAAGCTACAAAGTCCTATGCCCAAACACTGATGGCATTTGTCATTAGCTCATCTTCAAATGGCAGGTATAAGTTTTATGGGAGTTTAGCTGACACTGTGAAAAGCTAGGCACCCAGGTTAAGACTGAATGGCCCCTGAGTCCAGTCTTCATGCCTCAAACTTTCTTTCTTATTTCCACAAGCTGAGCCACTTCACCCAATCCACCAGTTCTAAGAGGATCCAGACTCCTCACCATAATCTCAAGAGGTTGAAAAGCAAATATAAATTTATTTATGGGGAGAAAGGATGCATTTTCTCAGCAACTGGAATCCTTGCAGCCCTGCCCTGGGCCTGTCTTTTCCCTGGACAGCACTACTCATGGTAGAGGATGTTTGAAGACTCAGAATGCTGCTTTGGAGAGCACGGAGTCATTTGAAGGAGATTTTCCACCCAGGTTCTTGTCCAGCCTGGCACATGGTTCTCATACTCACTCCAATTGGTCAGAATGCCAGTGAGCCCTTGTGAATTCTAGTTTTCTTTTCTTAAATCATTTATGGATCTCATTCTATTTCCTACAATACTCTGATGTTTACGTGTAGCTATTGAATATTTCCTAAATTACCTAATTGTCCCAGTCACAGACTCCAGTTGGGGCCATGGGTATAGACATGCAGCACAGTCATTTGGAACATGCCTCTGAAAACGAATTCTGAGAACAACTCTTTTTATCTCTCTGTTCCAGAAGCCATTACACACCAGACAGCAATGCATTCTTCTACATGGGACATAGGCATGAGACACAAGCTTTGGTAACTCCCACCCCACTGTGTGTGTGTGTGTTTGTGTGTGTGTGTGTGTGTGTGTGTGCTTGTGGTTGTGTGTGTGTGTGTACAAGTCCACATGGAGGCCAGAGGAGTATGTTAGCTGTCTTTCTCCATTGCTCCCACTTACTGTTTGAGACAAACCCCTTCACTGAATTTGAAGCTTGCCATTTTAGCTAAGCTGGCTAGGACAAGCCAGTCTCCACACGCACTCCTTTCCCACCATTGCTAGGGTTATAGGCATGTGCAGTCGTGACAGGCTTTGATGTGGGCGCTGAGGATTTGAACTCAGGACCTCTTGTATTTACAGTTCTTACTTACTGAGCCATTTTCTCAGCCCCTGATGAAAGTTAATTTTTGTTTTTAAAGTTTACTTTCTGGTTTCAGTTTCAAAAGTAGTAAATACAGCATGCAGAAAATGTAGGATGCTATGTAAAAATATTTTTAATCACTTGTATTCTCAGGTAGTGACTGAATCAAACTGAAGGTATCTCTCTACTAATTATAGGAAGAACAGGACTGACCTGTTCCTGTCAGTCCTGCCTGTACCTTTAGAAAGAATCCTTACTATGGTTAGAATATGTCCCAAATTTACTTTTAGAGAGAGGACCTTTGGGAGGTAAGACAAAATGAGAGCATGAAGGTGGGGCCCCATGATAATTTTGGTGATGATTTCGGTGCTAGCCTGAGCTAGCATCTTGCCATAATGTGGTTTAACAGGGAAAGCTTTCACCAGATGATGGTGGCATGCTCTTGACATTTCTACCCTCCAAAACCACAGGGCAAACAAACCTTTGTTCTTTGTAAATATCTCAGCCTCAGGTGTTTAGGTTATAGTACCATAAAGCAAACTAAGGCTTGTCTTCTTCATGACCCTCCTGAGTCACCCCTTTGCAGGGATGTCTTATGTCCCTCCCCCCAACCCACTTCTTAGGTTTTGCCTTCCAAGACAAGAAGGCAGCGGCTGTCATGGCAACAGGTGCTGAATCGGTCACAGGCAGTGTTATTTGGTTCAAGCATCAGGGTAGCCTCTGCCCCACTAATCAGAAAAGGCCTTTTCTCTTCCCGTCAGAGTTTGGCATCCTGTAGGCATGGGCATTATGAATTAAAGCATCTCTAAAAATTAAGCACTGAATCGGGCCCTTTATTTATAGCTCATTTTACAAATGTGAATTAAAGTGGCCCAGGCTTATGACACACTCAAATTTATTATCTCCACTTGATGGCCTGGATAGTTAAATACTTGGGTGAATAAACTTAGAATTCATTAGGCCTCATTTTCTCATATTTCATATATTTGCAATCGACTCGCTTCTTTGGCAGTTTTCAAACAAGAAAATTAAGCTGGCTCTGAAATTTATGGATACTTTCTTCTAATATTCCTTTAATTGGAAACTCATATGCAGCTTCCAAAGCAAGCCACCCATGGAGATAACTTATATAATTGAGCTACTTTATTGTGCAGCTGCTTATTATTCTATTTTCTGAGACTGTCTTATCTCTGAAATACCACAGAGGTAAGAACTGCACAACCACAGCTGGGAGGATTAAGCTACATTTGGGATTTTTTTTTTTTAAAAAAAAAACAAAAACCTCTGGATTGGTGTCAGGAAGGACTGATCACTTACAGGTTTCCTGTACATTGTTGAATGTCAATAGAGCAGCTTTAGAGACCCTTCTCCCCGGGACAACGTTATCCAAAATAATTAGGGGACCACAGGACCTTTTCCCACAGGTAAAGGAAGTCTGCCTCTTCAGACCCTGGGTCTTTAAGCATTCATTCTATTACCGCTTGTACCATGTGAGGGCACTGCTTTGGACATCCTATTAACAGCTGTAACACAGAGGGGTGAGAAACAGAGAGGAGAGGGAAGCAGAAAGCTTGAGAGCCAGGGCAGAGCTAAGAGGGATTGTACTGTACAAGTGCCTCTGTGAGGTGTGCCAAAGATGAGACATCACCCCAGGATTAGCTGTCCACCATGGAACTGTGTGGAGGAGTGAGGTGCTAGTGATTACAAGGTTTTAGAGCTGAGCACTATCAGCATATACTAGCACCAAATGCTTTCAGTGGAGAGTGTTGATCAACAAACACAGTTCTTTCCTTCACAGGCTCAATTTCAGATGCTGGGTTAGCGATGGGCTAGGTGTTATTCTCAGTGCTGTGAATATACTAACTCCATTTTGTGTGCATGGAGATGGGGAAATGGAGGCTCTGAATAGTCAGATGCACAAAACGAGTAACCGGATGAAGAGAAAGTTGACTCTCAATTATATATACCAGAGTTTGTGTTCTTAATTACTGTATTAATCGGTGCTCTCCATAGATAAAGGGACTCAGAAGTGTGGTGTGTGTGTGTGTGTGTGTGTGTGTATGTGTGAACATGGACGCTCAAATCCATAATCTAGATACTACACCTAGAGATACCTAGGAAGATGGACTCTCACCTGAAAAACTGGCTCAGATTGTCCTCTGACCATGTCATGGAGAGATTTTATTGGCTGATCATTGGTGTGAGAGGATCCAGCCCACTGTGGATGGCACCACCATCTCTAGGCAAGTGGCTATATATTGTCCTGGGCTGCATAAAAACAGTAAATCAGAGAGCAAGCCAGAGCCAGGTGGTGGTGCACATGTTTTTAATCCCAGCACTCGAGAGGCAGAGGCAGGAGGATCTCTGAATTTGAGGCCAATCTGGTCTACGGCACACGTTCCAGGATAGCCAGGGCTACACAGAGAAATCCTGTTTTGAAAAACTAAACTAAACTAAACTAAAATGTTTCATAGAGCAAGCCAGAAAGCAGTGTTCTTCTATGATTTCTGCTCCAAATGGCTTTTGGTCATGATGTTTATCATAGAACAGAACAGTACACTAGAACAAGACTCAAGGAAGACAGAAACCCATGTCCAAAGGCAGTCAGCCAGTAGGATAAATTGCTTGTTTGTTTGTTTGTTTGTAGTGTCTGGTGGGTGAAGTCAAACTTTGTTCTATTTAGACCTTCAACTGCTGAGGCACACATTTATGGAGTGAAATCTGCTTTCCTCAGAATTTAGTGATTTAAATATTAATCTTACCCTCCCTAGAAAACAAACCTCATAGAAATATCCAGAATAATATTTGATGAAGTACTGGAACACCATGACTCACAAAATCAACCATGACAAGTCTTGTGATGACCTGAATTGTCTATTTCAACACACACACACACACACACACACACACACACACACACACACGCTAACCTCAGGATGTAACTTTACCTACACATAGGGTTGGTTAGCTGAAATTAGCTAAGATGAAGTCACACTGAGCTCATAGTCCAATATGACTGCTTCCTTTGTAAGAAGGGGAATGATACAGAAGGAAAATAGCCATGTGTAGGGATTCGGCTTAGCCTGAGTTCAACCACCTTCATTAGCCACCATTTTGCCTGCCCTGTGACCATGTTACATATTCCCAACCCTCCTAAGAAACAATCAATAAATGCAGAAGTAGAGTATGGTTAGAGCCATAACTCAATGGTTAAGACTACTTGTTGCTCTTGAAGTGGACACAGGGCTGGTTCTCAGCATCTGATACACCAGGCAGCTCACATCCACCTATTCCAGGGGATTCTATATCCTCTTCTGACCCCCACAGACACCAGAACTTATGTGGTGCACACAAAGACAAGCAGGCACACATATACACACCAAAGAGATCTTTTTTTTTTTTTTTTTTAAAAAAAAAAAAGCAGGCAGTAGAGGTTTTTGTGCTATGCTGACTGACTCTTAATTGATGTTTGACATCACAATCCCTTTTGATACATCTCTGGTTGGCTAAGGTCCATCTCTGTCTAGTTTGGTATATAAGCTTCTCACTCCTGCCTTGGGGTGTGGGGATTCTTCCGTTGTTCTGTTGCCTGTCTGTAAGTCTCTAATAGATTACAGTCTGTGCAGTTCTGGGTCTGTCTGCCTCTTTCTGCATCCATGGCCTCTGGTGGCCAGTTTTCATACTCCAGAACTTCTGAAGTGTGAAGCACATGAAGTCAGAGGCAGGGAGGGATGAGGAGGCAGGAGCCTAGAGTGGGGTGATTTGGGTACAAGTCAAAGAATGTCTGTGGCTCTAGAATGCATTAGAAGATGCTTGTGCCCGTGCCTTTCCTGTCACCCCACACGGGGACTCCAGATCTGTGAGAGCTAAGTTCCTGCTATTTAAGCCACTTAGCATGTGGCCCTCTGTCATAGCCTGGGAACTAACATAACCAGTATGCTGTGGGCTCTCCCACCATCTTCTCCCTTTGGGAGCTGATGTTTTTGGAAGGGAACAACGATCAAGAGACTCATGTGAGTCATTAAAAACTCCTTCAAAGCAGGTTGGTAGGTGTGAATTATATGGGATATTCTGGCTGAAGAGAACAGGGCTGACTTCTAAGGAATATAGCCCTTAGAAGAGTGTCATCGGGCACTGAGACACTATGGACAGATCCTGAGGTCTGCAGGAGAGGCACTGAAAACGAATGATGGGCATGGCATGTTCTGGGCTGAGTATATATAAACCATAACATTCCATTCCCTGGTCCCCATAGGCTTGTTCAAACATATGAGTCTATGGGGGCCATACTAAAACATTGCATAATGCAAAATACATTTAGTCATTCAAAATGTCTTTAAAAGTCCCCATAGTCTATAGCAGCCTCAACAATGTTAAAAGTCTAAGGTTCAAAATTTCTTCTGACATTCATCCAATAACTTAACTGTAATCCCCAAAGCAAGACAGGAAACCAGCTGGTCAAACTCCAAATTCTGCATTTCCATGTATGATGTCAAAGCAATTTTCAGATCTCAAATTCCTTTTTCATCTTTGTTGAGAACAACAAACTTCTTTCTCCTGGGCTGGTTCCACTCCCTGTTAGCAGTTTTCCTCAGCAGATAGCCCATAGTTCTGGTATCTCAAACATCTGTGGGTCTCCAAGGCAATTGCAATGTTATAGCTTCTTGTTCCAATGTCTGGAACCCACACATGATCTTCTGGGCTCCTCTAAAGGGCTGGTATCACTTATCTAGCATTGCCCTCTGTGGTACTGTCAACTCAGGTTGATGAACTCTACTGCTGCTGCTGTTTTGGGGGATCATCCCATGGTACTGGCATCTCCAATACACTGGGGTCTTCTGCTGCAACTAGGCTTCACCAATAGCCTCTCCTAGGCTCTCTTCATGGTGCCAAACCTCAAATCCTTTGTATGACTCCTTCAGTCCTGGGCCATCAACTGCAACTAAGGCTGTACCTTCACCAATGGCCTTCCCTGGCCTCTCACAGTGCCAAACCTCATCTGCTCTCCATGACCCCTTCATGCCTTCAGGGTGACTCTTACACATTATCAAGTACAGCTGCAGCACAAGGTACAACCTTGGTTATCTCTGGAACACAGCTTCTTTGTGCTCTCAGAAAACACTTCCCAGAAGATTTCACTTTAGTGAAATCACCACTTCTTAATCACCACTAATTTCTTAGCTCTAGTTAATCAGCATTAATAGTAGTCTCCTCCTCCTTTTGGCTATAAAGACAGAGGCACATGACTAAAGCTTTGAGTTTTGCTAATTGCAGGAGCTGGAACATGGCCCCCTTGTTCGATTACATTATGACTAGCTTCCTCTTTTCCAACTTCTTCACTGCGTAACCTTGGCTGTCCTGGATCTTGCTCTGTAGATTGACCTTGAACTCAGAGATCACCATGCCTATCTCCTGGGATTAAAGATGTATACCACCGTACCTGGATTTAAGCTTTTCTTCACCTAGAACTTGTTCTGTCTTGGGCTGGCCTGCCTTGAACTCAGAAATCTGCTTGGCTTTATCTCCTGGGATTAAAGGTATGTACCACCATTCCTGGATCTAAATTTAGCTGGGTAGGATCTTACTCCAAAGTCCCACACCCTTAATTTGTTATCTCCTTGAACACAGGATTCAGCTCCATTTCACTTCCTGGTACCCCATTAATACACAAACCATATATTGTATTTTTTCTTTTCTCAGCTTGCTATGCTTGTTTAAAATGTTCTTCATGAGACTTATCCAGAGAACAAAGTCTATGATGGGTGTTTCTGAGACTTCCTTTGTCAATGCAATTAATCTGAGTCTCTTCACCTTAACCTCAGGCAAATTCTCCAGACAAGTGAAAAAAGTAGCCACATTCTTCAACAAAATACCACAAAAACCGTCTCTAGGCCACATATTGAAATTCTCCACTGAAACCTCTTGGGCCATGTCTACACAGTTCAAATCACTCTCAGCAACAAAGTCTTTCATATTCCAACTAGGATGGCCCATCAAACTCCACTTAAAGCATTCCATGGCCTTTCAAAGTCCCAATCCATATTCTTCCAAACAAAAGCATGGTCAGGCCTATCATAGCAATACCCAAGTCCCTGGTACCAATTTCTGTCTTAGTTAGGGTTTTACTGCTATTAACAGACCCCATGACCAAGACAAGTCTTATAAAGGACAACATTTAATTGGAGCTGTCTTACAGGTTCAGAGGGTCAGTCCATCCATTATCATCAAGGCAGAAACATGGCAGCATCCAGGCAGGCATGATGCAGGCAAAGCTGAGAGTTCTACATCTTCATCTGAAGGTTGCTAGTGGAAGACTGGTTTCCAGGCAGCTAGGATGAGGGTCTTAAATCCCACACCCACAATGACACACCTTCTCCAACAAGGCCACATCTACTCCAAGAGGGCCACACTGTCTAATAGTGCCATTCTCTGGGTGAGCATAAACAAACCAGAACAAACAAACCTATTTGGTGGAATTATTTGGGAAGGATTAGGAGGCATGGCCTTATTGGAGGTGTGCTACTGGAGGTGGGCTTTGAGGCTTTCTGAGTTCCTCCCCTCTGTTTCTCCCCTCCCTCTCTCCATTTCTCCCCACCCCCACATCTCTCCCTCCCCCCATTCCCCCTCTCTGTTTGCCTCATGTTTGTGTGTTAAGATGTAAGTACTTGGCTACTACTGTTCAGTGCCATGCCTGCCTGACTGTAGCTATGCTCCTAGCCCTTTGAAGTTGTAAGCCCCCAGTAAAATTTTTTTTTTTTTTTTGGTTTTTCGAGACAGGGTTTCTCTGTGTATCTCTGGCTGTCCTGGAACTCACTCTGTAGTGAGTGAGCCTCGAACTCAGAAATCCACCTGCCTCTGCCTCCAGAGTGCTAGGATTAAAGTCGTGTGCTACCACTGCCCGGCTCAGTAAAATCTTTTTATCAGTTGCCTTTGTCATGGTGTCTTATGGCAATAGAGAAATAACCAGAAGCCCCTAATACACACACACACACACACACACACACACACACACACACACACACACCTCAATCTAGGCAAGTACAGTAAAACCATTATACTAGACCACTCTGCTGGTTAAAAAAAATGGTTTATTGAGGAACAAATAGTTGGCTGTCTCATGGAATAGAGAGCAACAGATTGTTAGGAAAGCAAGCAGATTTTATGACAGTCAGAAGGATGGGGTGCTTTGAGTTGATGCAGGCTGTTCAGCTTAAAGGGAAACTAGGTGCCCTTGTCTAAGCTGGAGCTTTCCTGATAAGTTCTGCATCACAAAGTCTCTAAAGAAGGAGAAGCTCAGGTTTCTGTTTACCAGGTTACCTGAGTCTAGCCCAGGATAGTCATCTTGGGACATTGTCAGCTACACTGCCATTTTGTGTCCATTTTATGACTTAACAGTAGCCCAGTAAACCCTTATTGGCCCAGAAACAAGATCCTTCAGTGGCTACCCCCTCTATGGGATCTCTTTCTTTTTTTATTATGCTGTCTCCTGAAATAAAGGTTGTCTCTAAAAATCTACACTCTGTGAAATCCATTCTTAAAGTTCACAAGACATAAGACCTGGGAGTCACCAGAACAGGATGGCTTTGGTGACCATTGGTTGCCCAGAACCCTATCCCTGTAAATCATGGTCTCCAGGGGCAAAAAAGCATCTGTCATATGTAAAGACCCTGTCCCCTACATTGTTACTTTCATTGTCTCTACTTATATATGTTTATGCTATTATTAATAATATTAAATATTATTTTTATAAGGAACACTGAGGCAGCCGTCTTGGATAAGAGATTTACCAGGAGTTATTAACACCATAAGTTGACATGTCAGAATTCTGAAGAGAGTTGAGACCCATGAAGCACAGTGGAGATCTATTCTCATAGGTCTTCTGGGGGTGGCAATTGAAAGAAAAAATGACATAAAAGGAGGACATGGTGCCTCCTAAAGTGTGGAGAAGATTTTTATTGTAGATATAAGGGAGAAAGTCTCAGCTGAACATGGCCTGCAGGCTAAGCTGCACTGTGAGCAGAGAGATGGGAGTGGGGGTAGGTGGGTGGGGGATGGGTGGGGACAAGAGAGGGGCTGCCTGGCCTGGACCAAGAAGCCAAGAGACCAGCTTGGCTAGGCAGTATGGCTAAGTTATAGGGATCCGTTTGGGAGAAGGGAGGTGGAAGCCCAGCCCCTGGGAGGGAGGGGTTTAGGGTAGGGGGTGGGGTGAAGAGTTCTGAGAGGAACACTGAGTGTATGTGTAAGTACTGAGTTAGACTTGTCTGGGGTTAGAGACCTAACGGCAATCTCATGTAGTTAATAAGAAGCCCATAGTAAGTGCTTGAGGTCAGACTGTCTCTGGTTCCTGGGGTTGGAGGTGGGGCTTGGCCCTTCAGTTAACAGATGTCCATCGTATTGGATATGCTACATGTTGTCCCTGATAGATTAGTGAGCATAAACCTCCGATGAGGAAGTGAGAATTCTGGTCACAGATGGCCTTAGCTTGGTGCCTGCTGTTTGTTTTACAGCAGATGGGGTGGGTTGGGGCTGGGGATGAAGCTGATATTGGTGAGGTTGGCCTGAGTAGCCCCTAGTCCGTTAAATTACTTTCTAGTAAAGGGACAGTGGTGAGGAGGCCATGACATATTCCACATGTGTGGACCTGGCTCATCTTACCATGCCTGCCTGGGCAGCATATACTTAGGCCTTGCTTCGGAGCTCCAGGAGCTCCATAGCGAGCTGACATAGACTAGAAAAATCCAACCTTAGCACAAAATCTTCGGATGGCTCTATAAATTAAATGTGCTCATACATGCTTCCTGCCTAGGGAATGCTAGCCTCCTTTCAATTTCTGCTCCCTGTAAATGGACCTCCCCAAAATAATTTTCCTCCTATCCCTCATGGTGTGTGTGTGTGTGTGTGTGTGTGTGTGTGTGTGTGTGTGTGTGATTATCAGTATCCCAGTCTGGCACGAGAAAAGCCCACTCCTTCAAGTGCTGGCCCTAGTCTACTCTATGAATAACCTACTCAGATCCCAGACACAGGATTTATCATGCCTAGGAGTATCTGCTTCCTATCTGCCCTGAGATACCAACTTGAATGAATACATGAACATGGTCTACTACACAACAGGAAGGAGAGAGCAGACGGAGAGAAGACAAGGAGAGAGAAGGGAAGAGGAAAGGAGAGGGAAGAGGAGAGGGAAGAAGGGTAAGGAGGCAGAAGCAGATCAGAAAGCAGACAGCTGCAAAAAGGTCCCCTGGGATGATGGGACTTGAAACTCTGGAGCAAGTGAGTTGATCTATTCTTGAAAGTCATGGGTTTGGACAGACATCTCCTTTGTGGTTACGGTTGGGAAGGCTGTGAGCTGGCAGACACATCTTCACTCTTACAAGAGTTATGACAGGTACAAAAGTAAGTATGGACAGTATGGTGGGGGAAGCCAGAATTCCACACCTGGTTGCAGAGACAGTTCCTTAGTGGCTACACAGCGGCTCCGGCAGTCACTGAACAAGACCACACAAGGTGTTCCACATGGGTACTTGATGTCTGATGGATGTTCTTTCAGTTTCAAATGAGTGGGTTTGTTAAGCAGGTAGCAAGCAAAAGTAAGAGAACAAATAGCAAGTAGTGGATAGAAGAAGGAAGCAGCGGAGAGATGGCACAGCATCATCAGAAGGGATCCAGCAGAGATGACCCAAGCAGCCTGGTGGAGAGAGAAGAAACATCATCACCAGCTTACAGCGTCCAGGAGAAACCAACTGGGAAAGCCTCCATGAAGCAGACAGAGTTTCTAACTGAGGACTTTCTCTCCATGGATGAGCCTCCAGCTTCTTATTCTGGGGAATTTTATACCATGAATTAAACAATAGTACTCTTTGTTGTAAAGGTACCATATATTTGCTCTCAGGCTCTGTTGCTGTTTCTCCTCTCTCCTGTCACAGGGCTGGGGGCTAGCCCATCCTCTTTTCAACAAAAGGCCTTGGAGGGTACCTCAAAGCAAAGGAGCGAGGTGCCCTCAGTCCAGAGTCTCAGTAAGCTTAAACAGTATGTGACAATTTACCAATGCAGGCTATGTTACACAGCTGGGCTGAGGGCTGGAGCAGCATGGCCAGATGAAATACAGAACAGAGGGACAGAACCAGGTCCTTTTCCTTCAGTCACTTTGGAGATGCAATTCAGGGCTCCAAGCTTGCAAGGCACTCTCCCACTGAACCACACCACTGCCCCTGGGTCAGACCCTTTTAGTCTGCTCGGATGCCACTGGGATGACACAAAGCGTGACTATGGGACTTGTCTCATGGATCATGGCACAGATCAGCCTGAGTGCCACTGACCCTGAGTCTATGGATCAGTTGTCCATGTGTGTTACTGTATTGATACATTCCAACACAGGCTGGGACAATGAGTGGGCCACGACAGAGGTCATACCTATGCCCGGAGGGTCACTGGGTTGCTATGTCTGAGTCTCAGTTTCTCTGTAAAACTGCTGATCAATTACCCACTTCCTGAAAATCCTAGATGGTTTAATACAGGAAAAAAATCAAGTGGTCAGCTGGTAGCTGGCACAAAGTGTATACTTAGGAAGGGTCACCCCTTGTCCCTTGGTCCTGGCAAATGAACAAAATCCTCAGCATGGCTTAGGTCAGTGTCTCAGCATCACAGGTGCCCAAGGAAATGAGCCCAGCCTTCCAGACTCGGCCTCAAGCAGGCTGAGGATCTCCAAAGACAAGAGAGAGGGGCTGGTCAGCAGCCAAGGGATGAAGATGGCAAAGCTCTGCCTCCCTCCGCTGAGAACAGAGAATCGATGGTGAAGGCAAGCTTCAAGCCCTTGAGCATTCCACAAGCCAATAATAAAATTTAAAATCAATGGGGAGGCTGACAGCAAACCGATGGAGGGGCCAGAGGCCAGGTGCGATGAGTCTCCGTGCTCAGAGCAGGCAGACAGCTTGGGCAGGCAGCAGGGCTTTCAATGAGTGGCCTACTTGGAGAGTTAGGGTGCTGAGCACCCAGGCCACAGCAAGGTGCTATCGGGCCTGGAATCCTGCTGGCAGACTACTCTCCAGGCCAAGTGTCTTCCCTGTGTAGGGGCCTAAGAGGAGCCGAGACTGACCCAGAATGATGATCTGGAACTCAGCATTGTACTGATAATATTACTCAGCCTCTGGCTGGGTGCTGCCAAAGCCTGGCAGATGATAGTATTTTATAGCACCGATTCCAGCCACATTTTTAAAAATTGCACAGACACTGTGGTCTGGCACAGAGATTTAAACTATTTCTCAGCCAAGGGGCTGCACATGTTCATTTATCCTCGCAAATATTTTGTGAGCCCTTTCTATGTGTCAGGGACTAGGTTGAAGCAGCCAGACAAGATAGCAAGCTTCTGTTCATGACGCAGTTGCTGCCCACGGGAGTATCTGTCACCCCACTGTATAGCCAGGAAGGCGGAGGAATGGCTTTAAAGAGCTCTGGAAAGGATGTGGTTGAACTCCCTGGGCAGAGCATGGCTGGGGAAGGAGGTGTTAGGGAAGGATTGGTGACCTTGGTCACCAATGCATATCCTAAACAGTGGTTCTCAACCTACCTAAAGCTGTGACCTTTTAATATAGTTCCACATGTTGTGGTGACCCCCCAACCATAAAATTATTTTATTGTTACTTAATAACTGTAATTTTTCTACTGTTATAAATCATAATACAAATAAATATCTGATATGTACGATATCTGATATGCGACTCCCAAAGGGGTTGATACCCAAAGGTTGAGAATGCTGTCCTAAGACATTACAGCATTGGAGCTGAGGCATCTGGGGATGGAAGAGGAGTGTGAGCTTTCAGGGATGTCAGTACCAAGGTGGCAATGAAGCCTGCACTAGGCAAGGAAGCAGGCAAAAGAGTGGGGGAGAGGCTCAAGCACAGTGGATGAGGATAGAGAGGGGACGAGGAGAGGGAGAGAGAAGACATATCGTGCGTCCGAGACCGCGTGACAGAGACACACGAGGAGACTATGCACATACTAGAGAAACGAAGATCGTCTATGTGAGACAGACACAGACAGGAGATTCTGGGAGAGTGACAGAGACAGAGAGACACACGTCCTCATGGCAGGAGGAGGAGGATGTTTGTGGTGGAAAGAGAAATGCCATGCACAGAGAGAGAGGGCGAGCAAGATAATGTATGTGCAGGCAGAGGGAGGGGAAAGAGAGAGAGAGGAGACAAAGAGAAAGGAAAAGGGGAGGAGAGAGGAAGGGAGGATGATCACTACTTCAGACGCAGTTGTGCAGTTCTGTTTCGGCAACGTTTGAGCTCCGTCTTTGAAGTTTTGGGAATTTCTCTCAGAATTTCTGTGAATGAGCCACCTTTGATAGTACCCCTTGTTAGTGCTTCCTTTAGGCTTGACCCCACAGTTACCTGGCAACAGCCAGGAATGCCTGACTCAGTATAAAAGGGGCTGCTTGTCCCCTCCTCTCTCTCTCTTGCTCTCTTCCCTCTCTGTCCCTTCTCTCCTCATTCCCCCCCCCCCATGTTCATGGCTGGCCTCTACTACTCTATTCTCTCTCTCTCTCTCTCTCTCTCTCTCTCTCTCTCTCTCTCTCCCTACCTACCTCCCTTCACCCTTCCCAACACCCCTTCCCGTGCCCTAAATAAACTCTACCTGTCTATACTCTACCTGTCCTGTGGCTGGTACCTCAGGAGGAAGGGATGCAGCAGCATGGGCCTGTGGAGGAACCCCCTTCCCACTGCACCATACCTCGCCTCCACCAAACACATCCTGGCTTCCCTTTCTTTTTATAAAGCACAACCCTCCTGGGAGTGGTCTTCTGACATCAGGAATCCTGGGAGTCCCAGCTAAGCTGCTCTGGGAAGCCCAAGGCAGCTCTCCCAACCCCAAGTGCCAAAATGGCTGATGTCACTCTCACACTTGAGCTTGGGGCTGGGACAGTGTGGAACTGGAGGAGTGTGGCCTCCCATCTCTCTGTGGGGGTGCGACCTTCTCTTGGTTTTGAGACAAGAGCAAGAGAAAGGAAAGGAGAAAACAATTAGCGAGCAGATGAGCATCCTGTTTCCACTTCAGCTGCCAAGGCCAATCATTTATTTCAACTGAGGTATTTGGTAAATTAAAGCCACATGGAAGTTAAGCATGCTGATTTCATGCTCTAACTGTTAAGAGTACAAACACCCAGGCCCAGCCTATGTTTTGGAGAACTGAAGGCAGTAATTAACTCATAAGGTCTCAAACTAACAAACGACTTCCTTTACAAGCAGTGTCAATCGGACCTTGATTCATGAAATCACTAATTGCTCTTCTTGGTTTCACATGTAGCCCAGAGCCTTAAATGGATTATACAGTATTATATGGTGTCCCTGAATTACTCTGTGTGTGTGTGTGTGTGTGTGTGTGTGTGTGTGTGTGTGTGCGCGCGCGCGCGCACGCGCGCGAGTGATCAATGTTAGGTGGGTTGTTCAATTTCTCTTCTTATTTTTTAAGACAGAATTCCCTCAGTGAGCCTACAGCTCATTGATTTGGTTAGCCTGGCTGGATAGCAAGTCCCAGGGATCCTCCTGCCTCCACAGCCTCAGCATGGGAATTACAGGTATGTGCTGCCACACCTGACTTTCTTTACATGAGTACTGGGGATTAAACTCATTTCTTCATACTTACACAGCATGCATGCTTACCCACTGAGGCCCTCTCCCAGACCCAGAGTACATTATTTTTAAAAAGATAAACACCAGAAAGTCAACTCAGACCAAAATTCAATGCAGGCTACCGGGTAACTGCAGAATGGCATAATGACAGGGACAATGTGAAAAATCAGCAGGGCCTCAGAGTTTCCAAATGAACCAGCCCTCGAATTAAAATTGTTTCCTCTCAGCTGGTCAGGGACAGTCAGCCAGGTGGGCATCCTTCTGCCCACTGTACTTTCACTAATGAAGACACGGTGGCCTGCAGGCCCTGAGGTTGTGAGCAACCTCCTTCTTCTTGTGACTTCTCAGATTGGGTCCCTATAAGGGCCTCCCTGCAGCAGATAAAGGTCTATGGAGACCCACAGGCAGCAGAGGAAGGTGATACAGACCCTACAGCTTACGTTTAGCCCAAATGTCAACATTAAATCAAATCTAACCTGGAGCTTTCCTCATCTGGTAACAGTGAGATAGTTCCTTTCCCTACTAACCAGATCCACCCAAAATATACCACTTGGGCACAAGGAACATCCTGAGCTTGGGGCAATTGAGATCCAACAGATGGGTGAACGTTCCCACACATTCTTATTGCAAAGCTCACTCAGAAGCTCCGCTAATCAAGACCATCCGCTACAGACCTAAGGTCAGACATATAGGCCAATGCGATACAAACGAGAATCCAGAGTAAACTTGTACATTTGTGGTCCACTGATTCTTTTTTCTGACAAGGGTGCAAAGAGAATTAAATGGGGAGAGAATAATGTTTTCAACAAATGGTGAGGAGAATGGAGCTGGACATTTTCATTGCATCATACGTAGGCATGAACTGCAAATGGATCACAGACTTAAAGGCAATACCCAGACTTTTAAACCTCTTAGAAGAAAACATGGGGGAAATTTTCATGAACTTAAGCAAGGCAAGTTCATCCTGGCAACAGAGACTCTAATTTGGACTTCATCACAATGAAGCACTTTGGACCTTTAATGGGCACTGCACTGGTTGGTTGTTTTGTCAACTTGACACAAGTTAGAGTCATCTGGAAAAAGTGAGCATTAATAGAAAAATTGCCATCAGCATGGCCTCTGGGCAACACTGTGGGATGTTTTCTTAACAGCTGATGTAGGAGAGCCCAGCCCACTGTGGGCAGCACCACCGCTAGGCAGGTGGATCTGAGTTGTATGAGAAAGCAGGCTGAACAAGCCACTGGGAGTCAGTGGGGTTCCTCCATGGTCTCTGCTTCAGTTCCTGATTCCAGGTGCCTGCCTTGAGTTCCTGCCTCAACTTCCCTCAGTGACAGAGATATGTAAGCCAATAAACTCTACCCCTCATCAAGTTGCTTTGGGTCATGGTGCTTTATTGCAGCGAGAGAGAGAGAGAGAGAGAGAGAGAGAGAGAGAGAGAGAGAGAGAGAGAAATAAAACAGGAAGAATGTGCAAAGATAACTCACAGACTTGAAGAGAGTATTCTTGGAACAAACAAGGAATCTTTTATGTCAATGTAAAAGCCCAAATCATCCAGCTTAAATAAGCAAAGGGTTCAAGATGAGATGCAGGGTGTCTAGTAAGGGCATGAAGAGTCTCAGTATCACGGCTACTGATGCAATGCTCACTAAAAGCACAGCGAGACACAAGCCACAGCCACAAGAATGGCTAGAAGCAAATGAGAAATAAAGGGGGCTGGTCAGGATGTCTGGTACATGGTGAGAAAAAGGACAACGGAGTAAGGTATCTGAGGGCTGGAGAGATGGCTCTGCATTAATGCATTTAGTGTTCTTGAAGAGGACTCAGGTTCAGTCCCCAGCACTCACATATGGCAGCTTGCAACCCTCCTTAACTCCATTTCCAGATTTGACTTCCTTTTCTAGTTTCCACAGACACCAGGCATGAATGCACGCAGCATACATACATACATACAGGCAAAACACTCATATAAAATAAATCTTCTATTTCACAATAAACACAGAATATGATTTCACATATTCAAGTTTAAAACAAACTGCTTGTCCACATGTGTGCATGTGGTACAAAAACCTAGACCAATGGTTCTCAGCCCGCCTAATGCTGTGACCCTTTAATACAGTTCCTCATATTGTGGTGATCCCCAACCATAACATTATTTTTGTGGTTACTTCATAATTGTAATTTTACTACGCGTGAGAATCGTAATGTAAATAGTTGTGTTTTCTGATGGTCTCAGGTGATAGCTGTGAAACCATCTTCAACCCCCAAAGAGGTTGTGTCCCACTGGTTGAGAAGCACTGACCTAGGAGGAGGACTGGGGGGGGTGTTTGAAGAGTTTTGAAATCATCACTCCTGAATGAAAGTAGGGCAGAACACAGGGAGGGGGATCTTTGGGTATTGTTGGGGACGGGGGTGTCTTTTCTTTTGCATTGCTTCACTATAATTCAACAAGTGTATTATTAAATATTTTGGTACTGAAGTAGTTTTAGAGAGAGAGAGAGGAAAAAAAAGCTCAGCAGCTGCCATATAAGGAATTGTCTGCAGGTAGTCTGGGTACTCAGAAGATGAGGTGTGACCTTGGACTGTCAAGGTGACAGCAGAAAGCCTATGGGAAGGATATCTGATTTGGAGCTGCTGTGACTGGGCAAGGAGCTGTAGGGATTAAGGTAGGAACAGGGTAACAGTATCACAAAGGCCCAGGAAAAAGTCTGAAAGAATGTGGGTTCATCAGAACAGACTCATTTTGGATCTGTCTTGACGATGAAACAGTGGACATCTGCCAGAACTGGAGAATATTTATTTCATGTGGAAAAAGAAGGAAGAAAAAAATAGAGGGAAAGGAAAAGAGGAGAGATGGAGAGGAGAAAAAGAGATGGGAGGAACAAAAGAAGGAGGGAGGGAGAGAAAGAGGATCAGTCCAAAGTCCCAACTAAAACTCCTGCACCATTTTAAGCAACTAGACCTTTGAAGCCAGTGGTTCACAACCTGTAGGTTTCAAGCCCTTTGGGCTCATATATCAGATATCCTGCAGATCAGATATTTACATTACAATTCATAATTAGAAAATCTACAGTTAGGAAGTAGCAACAAAATAATTTCATGGTTGGGGGTGTCACCACAGCACCCGAGAAACTCTGTTAAGTGGAGTTGAGAGTTCTGAAGATCCCTGGGCTTTGTGCAGTTTGCTTCTTGAGAGATGTGACCAGTTGGAGCTGCAGTGATGTCACTTTCTCCTTGATAATCATGTTCTCTGCATCACCATCCAACCAGACTTTACACACAGGCCGAAGTGCCTTTCACACTAGCCTGCAGCCTGCAGCCTGGAGTTGTGGTTACCTGTACGAAGCGCACACGAGGAACACTGGAATCTTCCACTAGGACAATCCCAGCTTGATCTTAGAGGAGGCAGGTTTCAGACCCAAGCTTCCAGTTTGCTTTGGCCTTGAGCTCATGAAGAGTCCAGCTTCACTTCTGAATACGAAAGACTGGGTCAAACCCATTGTGCACACACACACACACACACACACACACACACACACACACACACACAC
>JADRCH010000017.1:6047810-6066920 GCA_019843965.1 Rhynchomys soricoides
CACACACACACACACACACACACACACACACACACACACACACACACGATGTCCTGATGTGGGAAGTGCAGCCCAGGGCAGGGCGTTCCCATCTACTGTTTCTGGAAATACAGTCTCTCTTGCCATGCATTCCTGGAAGCATTTATAAAAGCCAGTCAGAGCAGTGGTAGCAAATGTTTTTAAGGACTTAGTCTTCCTCCCAGCTGGGACTTCTTGGAGTCACAACACCGTCTGAAATGAATGCTAGGGCTCTGAGGTCCACCAAGCTAGGAATACAGCCAGCCTGACTGCCCATCCTTTTCAATTTGAAATTAAGTGAAAACTTGGGTTGTTAGCCTGAATTAATTGTTTAATTTGAAAAGGAAAACAAACACAAAACAACCAAGCCAGTCAAACCTGTGCTAAGTCAAACCAGCTGGGGGTATGTTTGGTTGGTTTTTGTTTTCAGCAGCAGAGAAAACTGGAGTTCAAAATGCAAGCATTTCATAAACAGACCAGGGAGATGGACTGGCTCTCTTCTCAGAGGCAAAAGCATTTCAGAGAGGACAAAAACAATGGACCTTGAACTGGGGCGGCAGTGTTTCTTCCTCTGTGAAACCCCACAGCCGGCACCAATGTGGACAATACAAATAGGCCGAAGTCTACAGCAAGGACATAACTACCAGCCTTTAACCACTGTTGCCGTCACAGGGCCCTTGATCAGAGGGAAAAATCCAAGCAGGTAACCCAAGATTCTACCCAATGCCTGCACTAAACCAGAGGTGAGGTTTAGTCCAACCCCATTCTCTCACTCCTAACACACACACACACACACACACACACACACACACACTCTGACACCTGAGGGTTCAAGTTGAGTCACCGTGATTACAAAATTTTATTTCTTTTCCCCAGTTCTCAGATGTTGTTGCCTTCCCCTTTCAAGCAAAATTAATAAAAATTCCTTCCATGTTGTTACATGAGATGGGAATCTCAGCTTTTATGCCTGAAGGGCTTACTACCAATCTTCATGAAAGATGCTACAATTTAAAAAATATTGGAAGTTATTTGCGTGAGAACAACCACCCTTTGTAAATACGGCCTAACAAGAATGCTACACCATTGGTTAATCTTAAAGCCATAACAAATGAGTGGAAGAGAAGACTTGCAGATAAATGACTTTGTCCATAGCCAGAAGCCACGTGCATAAGATAAAGCACGGACTCTCCCAACACAAGAATAAATCTATTTCATGTTTTCTCCTTGTATAGTGTGCTTATAAAATTTAGGCCAGCATGACAAGCGCAGTGTTCTAATGTAAACAGTTCAGAACCCAATTCTTCTTACTCATGATTAATATATTAGACAAATCATCTCTGAATCATTTAGGCAAATCATCCTTCTATTTTCATGGGGAGCGCAGATTTTCCGCCTCTTATCTCAGTGACAAACAGCCTTTCACTTCCATTACGCTAAATAACCACTGGGACTTCTACCTAGAGATTGTTTTTAGTAAGACAAAATTGTATGGTGACACATGTTTGTGTTTCTAATCCCCAAAGACAGAAAATACAGGATATACAGTTGAGATGCTGAGAGAACATGGAAAATGTATGAACCAACCAAGGAAAGTGGCATAGGCTGGGGTGGGGAGACAGCTCAGTTCCTAATGTGCTTACCTTGCAAGTATGAGGACCTGGTCCGCCAAGCTCCAGGCCAACTAGAGACTCTGTCTCAAAAACCAAGATGGTGGCTGTGCCCATAATTCAGCTCTTAGAGTATTTGACTAGCATGCACAAAGCTCTAAGTTTGATCCCCAGGCACTGCATAAAACCAACTCTGGCGGCACACACCTGCAATCCTAGGATATGGGGAGCAGAATCGGGAAGGTCAGGAGCTCAAGTCCAGCCTGTCTAAAAAGACTGTCAAATCTAAAAAATCTCCACAGACTTCAAAACTGATGAATTTGAATTTATAAATAAGGTTTACATTATTTATCTTTATTTTATGTAGAAGAGTGTTTTGCCTACAGTGTGTGTGTGTGTGTGTGTGTGTGTGTGTGTGTGAGTACCACATGTATGCAGTGCCTGTAGAAGTCAGTCTTCTGTCAGATCCCCTAGATCCAGAGTTACAGATGATTGTGAGCTGTCATGTGGATGCTGGGAACTGAATCCAGATTTGTGTTAGAGCAGCCAGTATTCTTAACTACTGAACCATTTTCCCAACTCCATAAGTAATTAAAACAAATTAACAACAACAAAAAGGTAGACAACATCCTGACTATACATATTTACAACATACAAGCATACATGCAAACATACATGCATGCAACATGCAAACACACACACACACACACACACACACACACACACACAAGATGGTATAGGCCTTGGGAGTCCAAGAAGCTGGTGTAACTTAAAGCATGCAAGATGCAGATCCAGGAGCAAGCTAGCTGATGAGCTAAGCCTACAACTTGTAATTCAGCTATGGAGTAGGGGTTGGGGTGGGGGTTAGGGGAAGGTACTGTCTTATATCCTTATTAAGTAAAAAGGGTTTGTTAAACGAATTCTCAGCATAAACAAGAAAAATGTACCTATATCTAAGAACAGTGTGAGCCTGTCAAGCCAGCAGCATGCAAAATATAAAAGACTGAACTTGGAAGTAGAAGCCCCATCTTGGGAATGAGGAACCTAAGAAATCTAGATGATTTGGTTTCCCATGTAAACAGTGAAAAAAACAAAAACATAAAAATAAAAAAGAATCGTATTCATTTTGCACTCTAGGAGGTGAATCTAGTACATAACAAACTGAGGCTCTGACACCCCCCAGCCATCCCCAGCCCCAGCTCCACTCTCCCAAAATTTAGTCCTTACATGGCCCGACAGTAAATCCTCTCCACCTGTTTCTCTCTTCTTAACTGTGGGAATAGAAGCATCTTAAAGGAGGGTTGTCATGGAGATTTGATAGCAGTGTGATAACTGAGTTGATGGTTATCAGTTAAGATGCCTCAGGCTATAATGTGAAAGGAAAGTTCGACTTCCCCTGGCTTAGAAACAATGCATTTTATTGACTCCAGGCCTTAATAATTCCACAAGGGGGGTAGATTTTTGAGATTTGGGTGGAGCAGTGAATGGTCAGCCAGGGCTTCAGTTCCCAGGGCGTTTCTGAATTCTTCTGTGGCCAGGCTGGCTGCCTTCATGTTGTGAGATGATCCACACTTCCAGACTACAAGGCTTCTCCCTCTCAGTAGCTTCCTTTCTCCAGCCACCTAGTCCAGTCCTCAGCTGCCCTCTACTGGATTAACAACCCCTCCCCAGTAAGTAAGTGATACAGAATCTGCCAGGGAACATGGCTGCTGCTCATTGTGATGGTAGAAGTATAGATGACTATGACACATTCTCACAGTGCAGTCACAGAGCTGTGACTATATCTTCATGTCATCTTTTTCTCAGTGGAAAGAGGGGTTTGGGTTAAAGCCAGGAAAGGACCCTTCTCTCTGTACTTTATTTATAAAGTTTTAAATGATTTATTCTTATTTTATTTATGTGTGTGTATGTGAGAGCATACGCCATGCATATGGGTCTCCACAGAGATCAGGAGAGAGCATATGATTCCCTGAAGCTATAGTTACAAGTGGTTGTGAGCTCTCTGATATGGGTGCTGGGAATTGAACTCAGGTATGGTAGCAATGGGATGGTAGCAAGCACTCTGATCTAATGAGTCATCATCCAGACCCACCCATTTCTCTGGCTTTTAAATAGTAGTTATTACAGCAGGTAACATTTCCTGGCATTTATAGTATAGCTCAGACAGGTCTAAATTCTTTGCATTATTCCAGGAAATCCTGACCTGACTTCACAGTAAAAGTATAGGTATTGCTATTTTACAGATATGTAAACCTGAGGCATAGAAAGACAAAATAACTGCCCAATATTACACACATAGTCAAATGAGGAGTTGGTACTAGCACAGTGCTCTTTCTGATTTAGAAGATTTAAATGTCAGTCAGAATGTATTCTGTATAGCTGATGTCTGTATACAATGCGAAGGTGTGAAGATGTGCTGGATCCTCTGGAGCTGCCACGTGGGTGCTGGGGATCGAACCCAGGGCCACTGGAAGACTAATCAGCAATTTTTAACCACCAATCTCTCCAGCCCCTGTTCTGTACTTTTGAAAAAGCAGTAGAATGTCATTTCTCCAAAAGATGTTGTAACGCAGACATCCATTTCCCCCACTGGTCAGCCTAGAAGCCTAGAACATTAAACTGCCACCTCATGTCACATCATTATGTGTGTACTTAAAAAAAAAAAAACACAAAAAACAAAACAAAACCCTCTACTCCACTGGGATGCTGGGTTCTAAGAATTGTGGGAGCTGGCAGTCACCATCTAACTCTGGAGCTCAGAGACAAAACAGGAACGTCCCCTTATATCAAGGCCAAGTCCCTTACACCTTGTCCCTTTGTATGGCTTGAATGTGAAACATTCCAACTCCATACTTATGAGCTGAGTGTTTGATCCCCAGCTGGGGGTGGGAGATACTATTTTGGAAGTTCTAAAAACTTTGGAAGGTGGAGCCTAGTTGAAGAAAATAGGTCACTGGGGCAAGATATATCTTTGAAGGTTATATGGGGCCTCCAGTCCCCTCCCCTCTCTATTTCCTAACCTCATGAGTTAAGAATATAAAATAAATAAAAAGTATCTCCTATGCTCACGCTACTGCTATGCTCAAGAGGATGGGGCTAAGTGGCCATGGACTGGAGCCCTCTGAAACCATGAGCTGACACACATCCCCCTTTAAGGTGTTCATGCCAGGGATTTTGTCGTGGTGATGAGGAAAGTCATTCATCACCAAAGCCATGTGTCCTTCTCGATGTCTCAGGATCAAGACCTATGTGTCTACACCAGGGTCCTTTCATTGGCAATAACCCTTTAGACATGGAGCTCCTTGCTGGCCAACATTCCCTAACCAGAGGAGAAGTATCTCATCTTTCCTACAAACTGAACAGTATCACCTTCCACTTCACATTCTGTGTCAGTGGTGCTTTTATGCGTTTAGAGAGGGGATTTTTTGCCAGTGACTAATTGTCATTTGTCAAGTTATCTTTGTTGACTGACAGACTCTTTGCTTGTAATCCTGTACTAGAATATGAATATTTTGATGAAGAGACTTAGGTTTTCACTGCTCTATCCCCTCAGCCCCTTGCATAGTACCTGGCTTCTGCTGGCACTCTCTAACATAGCGGAGATGGATAAACAAGTGTTATAATGACTATCAGAGCACATCTCTGGGAAGTCCTACATAATTTGTCTAAAACCAGTGTTTCTCAAATCTGACCGCTTAACACATTTGTATGTGTGGTGTGTGAGATGCTAACATTTCAAAGAACTCTAAGGTTTGTTGAAATCACTATGGGAAGCATTGGCCTGCTAGCCTCTCACTGTACAGGTGAGGAAACCTGGATGAGTTCAGGATGCTTCCAGCCTACACAGCAAGCCCATGGCCCTCAGGGCAGCGCATCTTTTTATTCCTATTCAGAATTCCTTAGCTCCAGCCCCTCCACATACTGTATTGATTGAAGATCATCAGGGCTAATTATACTGGACGTACCAATCAATAAAGCCATCAATGAGTATTAATGGACCATTTATTTTGTGCCTGGCTATCGGCACCTTCATTGTGACACTGAAGGCTCAGGTGACATTTTTATGGAAGACACAATTTTTCAAGGGCTGGTGATTGATTCCTGGAAGTCTGGGGTTCATCCACAGATACATTTTCCCAGAGTTTGGGCTTCATTGATCCAGGCTGCTTGCTGACCCCACTCTTTGTCACTTTACTTATTTTTTATGTTAGACTGCTCTCACCTCTCAGTACTTCCTTCCAGCTGTGTCACAGTTATTGACCAAATGTGATTTGACCTTCTTTATGAACCAAAGAAAATGCTCTTCAGCATCTCAGAAAACAAAGAGAAGCTGTTGTGTAAGGGGGTGGAGAGAATGCCAGGTGATGCGGGCATGCGCACTCAGTCATTGGGTCTGTACTGAAAGGCCATCACTTTCCCACAGGACTTCGTTTTTTTTTAACCCCAGTTGGTATGTCACTCTCTTTCTATAGAGGTGTTGTCAGGGGCACAGTACCCATCTGGAGACAAAAACACTCCTGAGATGTCTCTGATGTGGCAGCCAGCAGCTTCAGGCACAACTGTATGCTCTTGAGACACATGCATTTCTCAGTGGCCATGAGCACAGTGTCTAGGATGTCCCCCAACCTTGGGCTACCTCATGGACCTCTCTCAGGTTCCCATAAAGGCACCTCTGCCTGAATATTCTCATCTCTAATCCCAGGAGGCTGAAAGGCCTGGCCCAGATCCTCGCCCTGTTTACAGTAGTTTGACTCCTCCAGGGAACACTTCTTTGGGAATAATAGTGTTAAATGACATTTTACCTGTTGCTGATTCCCAAGTTCTATGCTCAGTTTTGTGTCTTCTACCACCACCCAAAGCAAAACAAACAAGAAGAAAGAGCTTAGAAGAGGGCTCAGCTGTAAAACTTGCCCACAGGCATAAAAACCTAGGCTCAATCCCTGGGACCCATGAGGAGAAGATAGCTGATTGTTAACTTGTCAACAGCTGTCCTTTGACCTACACACACACACACACACACACACACACAACATATACACATGTGCTTGCGCACACACACCACATCATATCATATACAGATACTATACACACATACACATACCATAACATGCATACGACACATCATATACATATATACATACTATACACACATATACACACCATACACATACATACACAATACACATATTACATACACATATCACATAACACACATATAAACACACTATACATAGTATACACACATATTCGATACATACACAGCATACACATAAACATGTACACAAAATTCATAAACACCAGACACATACATATACAACATCACATATACACACAACATTCATGTATACATACAACACACATGTGTGTGTATGTATGTTTAGTGTGTGTAGTATATATATGTGGTGTATGTATGCAGATGTGTGTGTATGTACTTGTGCACATCATGTATATGTGTGGTCTATATGTTGTGTACGTGTATATATGAAGTGTGTGTAACATGTCTTTATATGTGTATGTATGTAGTGTGTGCACAGTGTATGTATGCGTATATGTTTGTATTGCGTGTCTTTTGTGCATATAGGGGAGTATAGTGTATTCTGTGTGTATATTGTATGTATCTTCTGAGTGTAAGTGTGGTGGGTGTGGATGGTTTGTGTATGTGTGCATATGTTGTATGTGTGTTATGTGTATGTGTGTATATGTGCATATAAGTATGTGTCTCTGTGTTATGTGTGTTTGTGAGTGTATGTGCTATGTGTGTATATGTGTGTTATGTGTGTTATTTCTTCAGTGTCTCTCACAGAGGCATTTATTAGAAATGGCAACAATGTGTCCCACCTGATTATTGTCAATACAGAATGCTGAGAATCCTGAGGAGATGGATGCAAGGGTTCCCACGGCAATAAACAGCACTGCTTCCATCCCTACAGGAGTGCAGCCTTATATAGCATATTCAGTTGTTATCATTAAGGAGATCCCCAGATATCCCATCCTCTGAAAGTTCCTGGACTGGGCCCTTGGCATGTGAGTGCTAGGAAGCCACGCTCTGCATTGTTTTTTCCTGCCCAGTGGGCCAATGCAAGGAACAGCTTGAGTGGCCACCTCTTTAGGAGGGGGTCTCCTGAGTCATCACCTTTCTTCCAAAGATCACCTTAATCCCAGCAAGTGTATCCAACCTTTTGACACAGACATGACATTGTCATCTACAAATGGGCTGCATTCATAGCTAGCCTTGGATCCTGCATGTCCAAAGTCAAGATTTCTCTTAGCTGCCTGTAGAGCTGTCCACACAGCCTGTCTGTCTCCCAGAGCTATGGTTATTCAATGGATTAAATGGTGACTTAGATGGAAGCCACAGGGGACTTCAGAGGGCTAGTCCAAAACCTTGTTTCTGTTGTGGTTAGTAAGTGACACTTTCTCCCTCCCCAAAGTGAACTTCATAGCTAAGTCTGGCTCAGTTTCATCACTCGACTACAAACATCTGGCTCTGTGGCATGTAAGCTTGTTCCTTGGTGGGAACAGCACCGGGATGGCTAGGGGTGGCTGGGGGTGGCTGGGGACCAGTCAAGTCTCTGAGGACCAGTTAGGTGCTAGTAGCCTGGCTGCTGAAGGGTGTGCTTTTAAACTGGAATAATATAAATTGCAGGCCTCAGCAGAAAATGCTTTCATGTAGAAGCTAACGAGGAAACTGTTGCCTGGAACCAGCCCACCAAATACCCAGCCATATGCATATGCCCCTGGTGGCTCGTCTTTAAGCAATGAGATGCTTTGATCCCCTGCCAACTTCTGCTCCTCTAAGCATGGATAGAGTTTTCCCGGGCAAACTCTTTATTCAGGGTTCAGGGCCATAATTTAGCTCAGTAGGGATGAAACAGTTTATTCTTTCTCCTTCTCTTTGTACTGGACATTAATATTAGAATCTATCATACGCTAGGCAAGTGATGTACCACCGAACTATATCCCTGGATCTCTTTTTTACTTTTATACTCTTTATTTTTCAAACAGACTCTTACTAAGTTGTCCAGGCTGGCTTTGAACTCACCATCCTCCCACCTAAGCCTCCCAAGTAGCTGGAACTACAGTCCTTTACTAGCCCTGGCTTCACAGTTAACTTTAAGAAGTGAAATTTCACCTTTATAAGTGTCACAGTGCTGTGGGGGTAGCTCATTCAGTAAAGGGCCTGCTGTGCACTCTAATGAAGACTTGAGTATGATCCTTAGAACCAAAATTTAAAAAAAAAAAAAAAAGGCTGGATAAGGGAAGCAGTACTTTTAATCTTAGTGCAATAGAGGCAGAGACAGACAGATCCTGGGCCTCACTGGCTAGCCTAGCTATTGAGCCCCAGACCAGTAAGAGATGTCTCATAACAAAAGCAGAAAGGGGCCTAAGGAACAACACCTGTGGGTTAACCTTTGACTTCTACATGAATGTACATACTTTCACACCCACAGACACAACAGGCATGCATCCACACAGAAATAAACAAAGGTGCCCATGAGTAAGAACCATGCTTCCTCTGGTTGACGCTGGCACATTTAAAATGTGCTGTTTAGAGTTTCAGACCTTAGATCCTGACTTCGCTATTCCATGGATTTTAAAGAAAAATCACAGGCTTGGACTTGAACTTACTCACCAGCCCAGACAGGCCTTAACCTTAGATCTGCCTACCTCAGCTTCCTGCGTAGCAATGATTACAAGCTTTGAGCTACCAATCCAGCCTGAAATGGGTTTTGAAACACTCAGAGAGATAGTAAAGTCCTCAGCATAAAAGAAGGGTCTCAGCCTTCATCCTAGGCAGGCAGTGAGCTGCTCAGGGCCCCAGCCACAGGTATGCAGAACTGGTCTCAACTGGTCTCATCTTGTCAACCTGTAGCCTCTCCAGCTGGACAGACTCCACAGCTGGCCTGCTCCTGGGAAAATCTTAAGGGGTTGTTCATGGATGAGTTGATCTGAGGTCTGGGGAAGTGAAGTAAATGTTCAGAGATGAACGCGTTTGTGATGACAGTCTGAACTGACTGCCGTCTCTTACATCCTGATTGACTGGTTAGCCCTATGCTTGGCAGCGCCCCTCCTTAGAGGCTGGAAGATGAACAGTGGGGTGGGGCTTGCTTCAGTATCCACCTGACTCTTCTTTCCCATTGGTAGAGCCAGGTCTAAATATCCTAACCACTTCCTAGATGTTCCTGGAAAGTTTCCATGGCAACACCACCTCACCATAGGACCAGGTTCTAATTTAGCAGTTTCTAGTCCAGGTGAGTTTTCCTACCAGCAGGTGGAGACTGGCTCAAGTCTATTAGCTGGGAGATGCTTTGCAGATTCAAGAGGCAGCTTGTTTGATTTGGAAAGCCCCTCAGAGGTGGGCTACTCCAGCGATTGTCAAACTTGAGTGATCACAGACCCAAGGGGCATCTCAGACACACAGCTGCCTGCTTGTGTTTGAGATTAAGGAATTATTGTTTGTCTTGCTGAATGGGATAGTGGCATTTGTGACACAAGAGTGGCTTGCTTTAGAATTATTCAGATAAAAATAAAAAGACGAGCTGGTTCCCACAGGAGATCAGAGCACATGGGAAGGAGGAAGCAACTGTTGTTAATAAAGATGCAGAATTGTGTAGAGAAAGCACAAAGGGCTTCACGGAAAACAAATGAATGGATGGCTATCCATGAAGGGCTGGGGAAGGTAATGGATAGGAACTGATGAGAAGCTGGGTGTGGAGGCTCACACCCAAAATCCCAGGCCTGGGAGATAGCAGCAGGAGAATCTTGATTTAAGGTCAGTTGGTGCTATATAGTGAGATGCTGGCTCAAAAAAAAAAAAAAAAAATCTCCAACAACCAACTGACAAAAGGCAGAGAAGCCATGGGCAGCCATGGGCTGTGTGTGCCCTGAGCTGTCATAAACTATGTGTGCCCTGGGCAGCCATGAGCTAACTGTGTGTGCCATAGGATGGAGGATCACAGGGACCACAGCTATAGACACCAGGACAGGGGCTGTTGATGTGCATCGTCCTCCCTGTTTTTGAGTCTGTTTTGGGGAGGAGGGGACATTTTCATGATCAATTGTAAGGCAGTACAGATTCTCAGGTCTAGCTTCAGACTCACCAACTCAGAATCCTTTGGGAATGGAGCTACCTATTGATTTTTAAAGATTCCCTAGGTGTTTAATCATTCCCTTCATGAAAGCCTTTCTTCTTCCAGAGGAAATCCAGTCCCCAGAGAAGTTCAGTGACTTGTGGGAAATCCCAGAGAGATAGAAGTGAAACCTGTATCAGAAGGTCAGACACCATCCCAAGGCAGCGACTGGTGACAGTTGGACAGCCCCACAGCCAACACTGCTGCTTTATGCCTCTAATCAAACAGTGTCTGCAGGTGTGGGACTTGCTCATGCCGCCTCAGTGGGTCCTTTGAAGATGGAATGAGTGGGGGTAAATGAAGAGTTAAAAGCAATGTCTGTCAAACAAAGCATGCAACCCAAGGTAACTATCCTTTTCATCCGTGTCTCTGTGTCCGAGCTTGCTACAGTTTCTTCTTTGTCTTTTCTGAACTGAAGAATCTGAAGCCTAGATAAGAGGAGCCCTCCTCCTGTGTCATCCCAGCTAGTGGGTGTGTGACCACAGCCTGGTATAGCCCACGGTCCGTTATTTCCAACCACCTGCCTCTTAGTAAGCCGTTCCCTCTTTAAAACCCCAAGCTGTACAGGGAACAGTTCTTGACTGTGTCTCCCCAGTACTTTGCCTGTGGGTCTCAGGTGATTCTGACACATTACAAATGCTTTCCACCTGCTCCTGGTGGAAGGGAAACTTCAAAGTTTCCTGAGGAAAGGGACTCTGCCTGCATGGTGCTAGCTACAGCAGTCTGCACCATCTGCCACCCAGCGTCCCGGGATGCATCTACCTATGAGTACATGAACACACACACACACACACAAACACACACACACAGAGAGAGAGAGAGAGAGAGAGAGAGAGAGAGAGAGAGAGAGAGAGACAGAGATGGGGGGGTGCATGCGCAATTGTTTTATTGAGTGAATAGAGACAAGAAAAGTCTGTCTTTACAAATGGGTAGCCTGCTCATCCACTCATCCCCCCTGCAGTCAGTCATCTGGTACTCAGGGCTGATACTTACTAACGTTCCAGTGGAGTCTAGAAATAGGCTCAGAATCCTCAGCTGAGCAGGTCATCCAGCTGCCAAGCTGGAGTGGCCTTGTGAGAAGAAAAAAAAATGGACAGTGCTATCTGTTTGCAACAGATGCATTTAAAACAGTGGTTCTCAACCTTCCCGATGCTGCAGCCCTTTAAAACAGTTCCTAATGTTGAGGTGACCCCCAACCATAAAATTATGTTCATTGCTAGTTTGTAACTGCAAGTTTGCTGCTGTTATGGATCGTAATGTAAACATCTGTATTTTCTGATGGCTTTAGGTGACTTCCCCTGTGAAAGGGTCATTCATCCCCAAAGGGGTTGAGATCCACAAGTTGATTTAAAAGAAATGATCATCCTATAGACAAGGTTATTGCCTGAGGAAGAGATGAACAGAGAATTCAAAAGGACCTAGCCAGGGTGGATAAGGTTTGCCTGAAAGATTTTGAACAAATCATTGACCATGTCCAGGTGTGTACCCTGGGCTGAGGAACACTGATGCCCTTTGCTCATGACCGCAAGAACAAAATGAGAAAGCTTTTGCAGAAGTGGAAGCTGTGGGGCAGGGAAGGTGGCTGTGCGTAAAGAGCTTGGCTGCACCAGCATGAGGACCTGAGTTTGATCCCAGAGAAAAAGTCAAAAAAGTGTAGTGCTTCAGTGCATGAGCTTGTAACACACACACACACACACACACACACACACACTCCCTCTGTGGTCTAAACTATTACATATGTTTAAACTGTTAATAGGACAAAGCACCCTGCAGCTATAGATGACACTAAATTGTGTCATCAGGTACACGCCCTGATAACCCCAAGTCCTCTTCTCTACTCACTACCGACTAACCATCATGAAGGCAGCAAAACTCTGGCCACCAACCTGCTTTGTAGTTCCTATGACTCAGTGAAGTGTGGGCTCAGGAAGTTGATATGGACCTGCTGTTCCATGGACCTGTCAAACAATCTTCAGATTCAAACTTATGAAAGAAAATGCTTGTATTACATATAGGGCAACTCTGCCTAAAACTACTGGGTCAGATAGAGTCCAGGGAATAGGACTTTTTAATAAGGGTGACACATACATACCTTCTGCTGGATAATATTTCACAATCAAACCCATTTGATCTGAAAGCCAAAATACATCTATCCCTACTCAGGCTGAAGGAAGAGGCACAGACTGGAGCTGGGTTCAACTATTGCCCTTAAATGAACTTTGCTTCCAGAGCCTCGTGGCTATCACAGTTTAAGATAAGCAATGACAAGCCTGGCCTTCTGTATTTTCTGGGGACAGCAAGAGGCTGGGGAGCCCAACAGTGATAAAAGGAGTCAGAATCATTAAGATCAGGGTCCTGTTTTAGTAACTGTAGCTTTGTCTCTTTTCCTGTCCCTCTGTTCTGCTGTCAGAAGGGACAGGGAAAGAAAGCCTGCCTCCTGTCAGTACCTGACTTCACCAGCCATGCCTATAACCCCTGCTACAGTTTACATGTGAACGTGGCGCACATGCTTGGCTGTGTGGTCCCTAGTCAGTGGTGCTGTTCTGGAAGGTTGTAGAAACTGTGGGAGATAGGGCCTTGATGGAGGAAGTGGGCTCTGGGAGACAGGTCTTGAGGTTTATAACATGGTCCCACTTCCTGTCTCCAACCTGCTTTCTAGTAGGCCCAGTTGTGACTAGGTGTGGCCATCCCTCCATCATGCCTACCTAGACAAGACAATCTGGGACCTTAAACCTTGAGCCAAAATAAATGCTTCTTGCCAGCATTTGTCACAGCAATAGGAAAAGTGACAGGTGTATCTCCCATTGCTCAGCCTTAGCCAGACTGACAAAGCCTTGGGTGACTCAACTTCTGCTAGACTTCAAGCCTCATCTTTTAATTCTTCTCCAGAAATAACTCACCTTGGGTGAGATTCTTCTAGCTTTTGTGCTAGATCTACTTGGAACACCCTTGGTCTCTCTTTCACACACAGTCACTATGGATCACCTCATTAAAGTTTGTATCTGAAATGCTCTCTCAGGCTTGTGTTATGTGGTCGAACACTTAGGTCCCAGTTGATGACCCCTGTGTCCAGGAGGCTGTGGGTCCTTTGGGAAGAAGAGTCTCATTGGTGGATATAGGCCAATAGCAGCAAGCCTCGAGGGAGGTAGCCTGGCCCTGTTTTCCTGATTTACCAAGATAAGAATAAGTTGTACTTCATGCTTCCAATGTCACAGAAGGAGACACTGCAGCTGCCAGGTGCTGTCAAGCAGTGAGAAGGATAGCTGAGGTGGCCTTGCCACCAGCCCTTCCCCAACACCCACTCTTCCCTGCACACAGATCAGTACCTAGCACTGTGAGCTATAGTCCAGAATATGACCACCCTTCTATAGTACCAGGCTCTACCTACAATGTGATATCACCACTCTGTATCCACTGGACCTGGTACCATGCATAACATAAGTGTCCAGAACAGAAGACAAGGCTCCCATGTACCTGCTTGGGACTAGCCAGAGCAGAGCAGCTTCCTCCACAGCTAGTACAATGCTCTAAATCGTGTGTGTGTGTGTGTGTGTGTGTGTGTGTGTGTGTGTGTGTGTAAGAGGTATCACACATGTCTTAGTCAGGGTTTCTATTCCTGCACAAACATCATGACCAAGATGCAAGTTGGGGAGGAAAGGGTTTATTGAGCTTACACTTCCATGCTGCTGTTCATCATGAAAGGAAGTCAGGACTGGAACTCAAGCAGGTCAAGGAGCAGGAGCTGATGCAGAGGCCATAGAGGAATGCTGCTTACTGGCTTGCTTGCTTCTCCTGGCTTGCTCAGCTGGCTTTCTTATAGAGCCCAAGACTACCAGCCCACAGATGGTACCACTCACAAGGGGCCCTCCCCCCTTGATCACTAATTGAGAAAATGCCTTACCGATGGATCTCATGGAGGCATCTTCTCAACTGAAACTCCTTTCTCTGTGATAACTCACACAAAAGTAGCCAGTACAACACATGTATGTGAGTATATGAATGCTTACAACAATGTGGAAGTCAGAAATCAATTTCTAGTATCTTCCTCAGTTACCCTTACCTTGTCTCTTTTGAGACAGTGTCTCTCACTTTTCCATGAGCTTGACAGTTTGGCTAAGATGGCTGAGATGGCTGAGATGGCTGGCCACCAGGCTCAGGCATCTTCTTGTGTCTGCCTCCCTGTCACCATGCCCAGATCTTTCAAGTGAGTTCTGGGAACAGAACTCAGGTCCCTGATGAGCCATCTCCCCTGGCATAGCACCACATCTTACTGCACTATCAGGCCTCTCTCCCTCCCTTGATCTTTCTCAGAGTATTTCTTCTGTTCTTTGTTATGGAGCCCATGCCTCCCCTTTGGCTTGGCCTGCCCCTCACTACCACAGCACCTCTCAAAATCAGCATCACTTCTTCACAGAATGATGCTCCTTTGCTTCATGTCCCCTGTGACAGAGCAGCTGAATGCCACCTAATCTCTATTCTGTCCCTTTTGCCCTTGGTTTTACCTCTGTGGTTTAATTTTGAAGTGGCACAAAATTAAAATGTCACAGCCTGCATTTCCCAGCCTGTTTTTGCACATCTAGGTAGTGATCATATGATTGGTTTCTGTGAGGGCATCTTCGGAGACTTTGGTTGATTCGTTGGTACTGCCCTCTGTTCTTCACACCTCCTAGTTTATCGTCCTGACAGATGGGATGCCTGCAGCCATCCTGCACCATAGAATGATAGATAGTCTATGGACTATAGACCAATATACCAGACAGACCTTGGTTCCTGATAGGTGTAAAGTAACTATACTATTTCTGGACTTAAAGGTAAAACAACTGCTGATGTATTTAAACACTGATTTTTTTTTTCTTTAAAAGAAAAACATTCTAAAACTTACGCTAACACATTACTATTGAAGTCTATAATTAAACATTTCATGGGCTATTTGATTATTTTTCCTCTCCCAGGAGACAGATGGTAACAGTTTAGCTGATAGTACTATGTGGCCAGTGTGGAATAACTAACAGGTGTCCTTCCGTTTTATAGACACTCTGGAAGCTTCCACTGGGCCCTTCTTTTTATATCTCTAAGTTTTGTTGTGGACACTGCATGTAGAAACGGCTACACTTAGAAGCCTGAGGTAAGGAAGCATTGCCTACAGATAAAAGTTCTTGGGTACATCCTCCTTCTTACCATCACATGCTCTTCTGGAATGTTCTGCCTTGCCCAGCCACATTTCTCTCCCATCATGCTCCTCTTTTGCCTTCATGCTCTTGCTCTTAAAGATCCAGTCAGCCTGAACTACTGGTCATTTTACAAGGGCCCCTGCTTTGCTTTTCTCCAAGTCTGCGCAAGTGCAGTTCCTTAGCTGGAAATCATTTAGCCTAGTGTCTTAGTGTCTTTTCCTCTTGCCATGATGAAACACTCAGACAAAAAGCAACTTAGGGAAGAAAGGTGCATTCAAGGCTGAAGTCCATCATGGTAGGAAAGGCACAACCGCAAGAGCTTGTCACATTGCATCTACAGATAAGAAGGCTGCTACGGATGCTCAGCTCCCTCTTTCCACCACTTTTACAGTCCAGGATCCCAGCCAGGAACTGGTGCTACCCACTGTAGGTGGGTCCTCTCTCTTCAATTGATGCAATCAAGATACACCCCCCACCCACCCAGGCATGCCCAGAGGTCCATCTCCTAGGTGACTCTACAGTTTGTGAAGTTGCCAACTAATACCCCCCAACATAACTAGATAATCACTATTATCCACGGAATTTATGCTGGCTAGTTTTATGTCAACATGACACAGCTGAAGTCATTCAAGAGGACAGAATCTCAAATGGGAAATTGGCTGCTTAAGATTAAGCCATGGGCAAGCCTGTGGGGGCATTTTCAAAGTTAATGATTGATTCAGGAAACCTGGCCCATGCCATCCTTAGGCAGATGGTCTTGGGAGCTTTCAGAAAGCAGGCTGAACAAGTCATGAGGGGCAAGCCAGAAGTGATCTTCCATGGCCTCTGCATCAGCTCCTGCCTCCAGGTTCCCACCTGGTTTGAGCTCCTGCCTTAGCTTTCCTCAATGAACTGTGACTCAGGCTGTGTAAGTCAAACAATCCTTTTCCTCCCCAAGTTGTTTCTGGTCATGGTGTTTCAACCCAGCAATAGTGAACCTAATTAAGACAGACTGGCAGCTTCAACGTCCCTTCTTCCAGGAGGTCAGACTCATCTCCTAGGTGTTCTTCTCTCTCTTTCCCATTATAGCGCTTGCCACCCAGTACCCAGGATTGAATTGCCTCCTTCACAGTGACACATGGCAGTACTAACCCCGTACCCAATCTTATTGGGAAATAGGTTCTCTATAGATGTGACTGAGTTAAGATTAAGTAATTAGTAGAGTAATTAGGCTTTAATCTTCCATAAAGTGTGACCATGTGGGAGAAGGAAATTTAAAGACAGACAAGCCTCGAAGGTTGAACACCATGTGGACACAGAGGGAGGCTACGGGGTAGCATCGCTGTGAGCTAGGATGAGCCAGGAAGAAGTGGGCAGCAGATTCCCCTCAGAACCTCTAGGGACAGCCTACCTCACCTGGGTTTTGTACTTGCAGTCAATGGTGAGAGAATGAAGTGTTGTGCATCTAAGCATAGACTTTGCTACCTTATGATGGAGTTCCGAAGGACTGATACCAGTGATCTTTGTAGTATTGCTTTTCCTGGGGACACACGGAACAAACGTCTAACCAACACAGCTAGGGCACTAATGACTGCCCAAAACAAGTCCAGCTTGGAGAGTCAATGAGTTTGACAAGCCTCCCAAACAGCTCTGTTTGAGACATCCCACCCAGCATGGGTGGTGACCTACTGAAGGCCTCATAGTCGGAATGGCCTGTAGTTAACTTCCCACCACTCTACACTCCAGCTCTCCTGGCAGGTGTGTCCAACCTGCAAGTCTGATGGTGACATGCAACTGAGGACAGTGAGGAGCAGGGCCCAACAACAAATTTAAAAGTTACTTAGAACACTATGAAAAAATTTCTAACTTGATTGTATAGTCTAAAGTTGAATAGAAAGACTGGACATGCCTACTAGCTTCTCCTGAGATTATTTGCAGTTGGGAATGGGGGGCAGAGGGAGTGAGTGGCTGGAATCTCAAGGGAAAGTTTAATGATCATACCCAACTTCCTTGTTCTTGTGAGGGTCTGATGCAAGCCATCAAAGATGCTATCACTTCAGGATGATAATGTCCTGGAGCAGCATCCCACAATAGCCTTCCATTCTCATGGATTCGACATTTTCCCATTCTCTCAACTGTGGATTGAACAATCTCATTTAAAAGACTGTGCCTGTGTTAGACATGGACCAATCTTCTTGCCACCATTTCCTAAACAACAGCATGCAGTGACAATTCATATAGCATTGACCTCTTACTAGGTTTCAAGAGGAGCCTAGTGATTTAAAGTGCATAGGAGATGTGTTTAGATTGAGGGCAAACACTGCCTTGCTTGATGGAAGGAACTTGAGCATGGGTGGATTTTGCTGTCCACAGAAGGCCCTCAAACCCACTCCCTTTACATACAGAATAACAATTGAATATGCTATATAAGGCTGCACTCCTGTAGGGATGGAAGCAGTGCTGTTTATTGCCGTGGGAACCCTTGCATCCATCTCCTCAGGATTCTCAGCATTCTGTATTGACAATAATCAGGTGGGACACATTGTTGCCATTTCTAATAAATGCCTCTGTGAGAGACACTGAAGAAATAACATCTTCCCACTGGGGCCCTCCTGCATCCTTAGCCTTGGCTGTTCCTCCCAATCCGTCCTACACAGTACTGCTCCTTCCCAGATAACTGCTCCCCTCCTTGATATTAATAAAATCCATAAATCAACACAATGGCTGCCAAACCCTTAGAGAAAGTCTTCTTCCTTCTGAGAACCGCCCTTGACTGACTGTCCTGGAAACATAAACTTGGTCCGATTGATCCTGCCAAAGGCCACAGGGACAGCAAACAAGCCTCACTGGCTCCTTTGCAAGCCCAATGTTATAGATTGAACTGCATCACCACAAAGTCCCACCTCAGCATGGATGACACCTTTGTGCAAGCTGAATAGATGAAGTTCCTCATCCAGTCATTTTGCAAAGCCAGGCATGGTAGGTCGTGTACTCCTTTAGTCTCAGCTCTCAGAAAGCAGGAGGCAGAGCTCTGTGAGTTCAAAGTCAGTCAGCCTTGTCTACATAACAAGTTCCAGGATAGCTAGAGCTACACAGAAAGATCCTTCTTCAAAAATAAATTAAGAAGAAGAAGAAGAAGAAGAAGAAGAAGAAGAAGAAGAAGAAGAAGAAGAAGAAGAAGAAGAAGAAGAAGAAGAAGAAGAA
>JADRCH010000017.1:6066930-6082449 GCA_019843965.1 Rhynchomys soricoides
AAGAAGAAGAAGAAGAAGAAGAAGAAGAAGAAGAAGAAGAAGAAGAAAGACTGTTGTGGTTTGAATGAAAATCCTTAATCCACCCCCACCCTCACCCATAGGGTTTATCTGAATGCTTAGTCCCCAGTTGATGAATTGTTTGGGGAAATTGGGCGTGGCCTTGTTGGAGGCAGTTATCAATGGGCATGGACTTTGAGATTTCAAGGTCCAGGTCCCCCACCTCTGCCTCATCCCTGCCTGCTGGAGGATTAAGATATAAAATTCTTAGCTACTTATCCAGGATGCCTTCCTGTCTGCTGCCCTTCTCCCCACCATGATGATAACGGACTAACTCTCTTAAACTGTAAACAAGCCCCCTATTAAATGCTGTCTTCCGTTAGATGCCTTGGTCATGGTGTCTTTTCACAGCATTAGAACAGTGGATAAGACAGGCTCTGTGCAGTGGGGGTGCACAGGAGTGGAGACATAATTCATGCCCTCACTCTCTGGTGCTTGGGAACATGGCTTTATCTGGAGATGGGGGTCTTCACAGACAGTCTTCGTCCATTTTCAAACCCAACAGTGGGTGGCTTATAAAGGGGAGTTTATATGGGCATGATTCTGAAATTCTAGGCCAGGCAGCTGCATCTGGTGTGGGCCTACAGTGGTGGAAATAGACAGTAGGAGAAGACAACCTCATGCAAGAGAAAAGGGCAAATTCCCAACCAGCCAACCCCACTGCCATGATGAAGGCATTGATACACATTGGGGAAGGCCTCACTCCCTTGAACCAAACCCTGAGGAGGCCTTACCTCTCACACTACTGCACTGACAATGAAGGTTACCACACAGTAGCCTACATGAAAGACACACACAAACCATAGCACAGGTGGCATCATACTGAGGACATTTTAACAGGTTTTAGTCTGGTAAGACTAGTGTCTCTCTAAGAAGAGATAGGTCTATAGATGGGTCTGGGGTGATAACTTAGTAGCTAGGGTGCTTGGTGCTTTGCACATAAGCCTAAGGACTTAAGTTTGCTCTTCCTCACTCATATAAAAAGCTGGGTGTAGCAGCATGTTCTTGGAAGACCAGTGCTAAGGGGGTAGAGACAGCTGCATCCCTGGGACTCAATGACTAGCCAACTTAGCCAAATCAGTGAGTGCCAGGTCCCAGTTAAAGACTATGTCTGAAGAAACAAGGTGGGCAGCTCCTGGGGAAGGGCACCTGAAATTGACCTCTGACCTCCCCACTTCCTTACACCTACATCTGCATGTGCACACACATGGATGTGTAGACACAGATGCGAGAAGGATTCAGGGAGATCCAGAGGTAGGAAGCTAACTCTACCATAACAGAAGCAGGAAGCACAAAGGGTGGCTGGAAGCAACCAGAAAGAGCACAGGCAGTATCATACTGAGGATATAATATCTCCCTCTCCAGACCAGGAGAGCACTACCTTTGTTCTTTCAAGCCCTGCAGTTTGTTCAGCTTGCTAGGCCAGGATTATGACTGATGTAGACAGATGATGGCAAAAGTATCAATCAAACGAAAGCCTGGCTCTAAAGCCCACAGCCCAGAAAGTCATCCTGCCATCTGTTAATTAGTCCTAGAGGTGAGGCTCCAGTCTGCAGCAGGTAACCCAGGAAACCCAGCATCTTCTCTAACTGCAGGCTTTGGAACTGAGAGTCCTTCCTTACCTTTCCTATCCACTTCTAGATTAGTCCAGCTACAGAAAGCCAGAGGCACCGCCCTCCAACCCCATCATGCAGGATGCCAGAATCATCAGCTGAGGTTTTCCCATCCCAATAGTGTCCTGTAAGGGTGTGCCAGCAGCTTGCTTGCTACTGAGTCATTAGGATGAGAGCCTAGATCTTGGGCAACCCTAATAAGCTAGACTCAGTCACTCCTCAATGTGCCAATTAAATAACAGTATAAAGCAGAGAAAGGAGATTTATTCACTGTGGACACATTGGGGAGAGGTAGACAGGGACCCCATCTCAAGTCCATCTTCAGTCTCTGGTGCAGGGTATAGAAGGCAAGGGGTATGCACATCTAAACAGTGTTGGTCATGGTGTGGTCCCAGCATCATCGTGGTCTCAGCTCCAGTCATTCCTGACAAACTGTCAGAATTGTGTGGAATCTCTTTGTAGGAGACAAGCTCCTGCTCTGACAGGCGTCAGGCTTCCCATGTGAGGTTCCTGGGAACTTTCCAACTCCCTGAGTCCCATTGTTTTAATAGTCTGACAATCAAAGGGAGGAGCACAAGAGCTCCCTAGAATATCTTCATTCCTGTCAGGATGGTTACAGGAGATGCGCGCGCGCGCACACACACACACACACACACACACACACACACTCCCATTCCACCGCCTGTAGGTGAGCTTTAGTTGCAGGCAGGAGACAGTAATCCAGTCCCTTGCTATACACAGAGTTGTCTGTTTGTCTTCATTCATTCCTATCTCTGAAAAACTCACACCCCAACATTTTCAAATAAACTCCCCCACTAAGAGAAATCTGGTTCCTTCTCCTTTGCCATCTTTTTAAAATATTGTTTTGGTAATTTTAGGGAAGGAAACTTATGTTAAGTGTTTCTTTTGTTGAGTTAAAACCTCTTCATCATCCACCCTGCCCCCAGCTCCTTGCCTAATACCTGTGTACAGTAAGTACTCAATCTAAGATTTGCTTAATCAAAAAGTACTTGGCCAGGCAGGGTGGCACACGCCTTTAGTCCTAGTATTTGGGAGGCAAAGGCAGGTAGATCACGGAGTCAAGACCAGCCTGGTCTACAGAGTGAGTTCTAGGACAGCCAGGGCTACACAGAGAAACTCTATCTGGAAAACTAAAACAAAACAAACAAAAACCAAACCAAAAGAGCATCTCTTTATAGTAGATGAAAATTATTACAGAAATCCACGACTGTCAAAATGCAGACAATAGACTGAGGAATGCCCATCTCCAGTGGATGCATCTACAACACAACCCTTAGACTTAAGGCTCAGGGACCAACAGGAAGAAGAGGCAGAAGGACTTTTAAGATCCAGAGGAGCAGGATATCTGCTGTGAGACAGTGTCTTTCATTTATGACATGGGCATTACACCAAGGAAACATCAACAACAGAGCTGCCTAAACAGAACCTGCATTATGACATCAGTCAACGTGCATCTGGGAAATCTCACAAGACTCTCCCCTTAGATAAAGAGTTATAGGCAATTAATGAATGGCCGCTGAGAGAGGGTGTCTTCTCAGGAAGAAGCCCCTGAGAGGTTACCCAAGCCCAAGTGGTCAGTCTGAAACACATATACATATAAATGAGCAATATTAACATTAGACTCAGAAGGACATGTGTGTGTGTGAGTGTGTGTGTGTGTGTGTGTGTGCATATGTATATATGTAACAGTAATAAAGAAAGAGGGGGGAATACAGATGAAGTTGGATGTTGGAGACATAGGGATGAAAATGATGGGAACACAGTAATCATAGATTAGATTCTCAAGCAGTTTAAATTTTTTTTAAAAAAAATTTGGGTTGGAGTGATGGTTTTGCAGTCCTGAGCACTTGCTGTGCCATGTGGACTTGGAGTTCAAGTCCCAGCACTCACATGACAAGCTGGGGATCCTGCACCTTGCCGGAACTCCAGCTCTGAGGTGGGAAAGGATGAGAGGAACACTTGGAAAATGTGAGGCCTGGGTTCAAGGAGAGGCCCCCTCAAAGGAATAGGAGAAGAGTGAAGGAAGAAAATATTCAATACCTTCTGGCTTCCACGTGTGCATGCACGCCCCCCCCCCCCCCACCATGTGTATGTGCACGCTGATTAAATAAATCTATTTTTAAAAACTTGCTTAATGAAATCAATGGCTCTTCCTATCTATCTGGTTACATAATGCTTGGCCAGAGCATCTTCCTTCACAGGATGGGTAGCTAGATAGAGCAGGTGCAGCCTCATGCTTATTTAATAGCCCAATAAAGGAGCCTGCCCACCAGATAATATGGCCTGGAGTGGACTGTTTAATCACAGCTGGTCAATATTTATGAGGCCAGAGGCCCAGCTGTGCATATGACTTATTTACAAGCCAATTCTGGAGCCCATAAGGCTCCCTGTGAGGTCCACCTGTTCTAGGCCTGGCCCCAGTGAAGCTGCCAAAGCAAGCAGGAGAGAATACATTCCCTGTCCAGGCAATTCAAAGGACAATTCCCACCTTCCTGCTGCCTTCCTGGACCACTATTCTCTTTTATTCCTTTTGAATGAAAAGGTCGGCAAAGCTTTTCTTCTCTGTCAGCCACTCTCTCCACCATCCCCTTCCAGGTAACTACAGTCAAAACAGAAAAAACATCAGACAGGAACCAGATATCCCAAGGCTTTGGGTTTCCAGCATGGATGTGTGTTAGAATCACACAGGGGATGCTTGTTAGAAACTGCAGGAACTAAAGCCTTGCATAGCCTCAATGAGCCAAAGCCTTGCACATGGGGGACAGGGATATCTTTTTTGTTTTTTGTTTTCATTAGCTAATTGGGGTTGGGGTCTGAAAGAAAGCTGGAATCAGCTCTGAGGACCTTCTAGGACCTTGGATTCTGGAAGCAAGAGACCTCAGTGGTCTCTACAAAGACAAGGTAGGTAAAAAGAGAGAACAATGGGTTCTTAGAGATTCCCACAGGAGGGAAAGGATTCTACAGAGAGATCCATTCTTACTTCCCTCCTTCTAAACTCCTAAGAGACTATTGAGGAACCTTGTGCTGGGGGGAGAGATCAGTTAAGGCCTAGTGCTAACCAGAGGAGGAAGAGATTATATAATCCTGACATATTCTCAAACCACCTTGTAAGACACTGAAGCCCAGACAATGATGGGTCAGTGACAGGCAGGAGCACTCCTGGACTAGTCAGCTATGCATAACTTACTCCTTATCTAAACTTAAACATCAGGTCAGGACCCTCCCACCCCAAAAGGCCTTGAGGGAAGAGTTATGAGGCCTCTTCTTTTGTTTCCCTTCCCTTGTGGCTGCATTGAATAAACTGGCTTTCTCTGCTTTCACTATTCTTTGTCTCTTTAGTGGGCCTGCTGAGCCTGCCTTGTTAGGGCTGCCCAGGCTTCTTTGACCTTAACAGTTCCAGTGACAGTATCCTGAACCGTAGCCCTTCAGCTCCACAGCTATGTGACTTTACACACACACACACACACACTCACACACACACACGGGGGGGGGGAGAGTGAGAGAAAGAGTTTGTACTCACTGAGTTTACATGAAAAGCAAAGGTACCAAGAATAAAGGTCGTATGGGGGTTTGTGAATTCCATGTTATGGTATGGATCTCAAATGTTCCCCCATGGACCACAGGTTGAAGGCTTTGTCACCAACCCACAATGCCACTGGGAGATGGTGGTGTCTTTGAGAAGTGAAGCATTCAGGAGAAATAGGTCCCTGAGGGCATTTCTCTGAAGGGGATGCTGGGACCTCAGCCCTTTCCTCTCATTTGCTTTGCTTCCCAGCTGCCATGAGGCAGCCAGCTCTGTTTGGCCTCCATGATGTTTTCTGACTCTCTACAGGCCAAAAGCAGCAGGGCCAGGGAACCATGGACTGGAACCAGGACAAAGCTCTCCTCCTTTAATCTGGTTTTCCTCAGGGATTTTGTCACAGTGACAGAAACCTAACTCCAGAGAAGAGAAAGTATAGCAAGCACCTGCCTGCTCATGACAATATGGCCGACAATAGGAACAGAGTGGAAAATGAGAAATCCAAGACACAAAGGTGAAGTGATGACACTGAAGAACGGGCCATTCTAGTTACCATAGATTTTTGTCAGCATGTGGGTCTGGCAACCAGGAGCCAGCCTTGGGGGCTGTGGTCTGATACCTAACTTGAGAACTAAAAAAGTTGAAGGACTGGAGCCCTGAGAGTCAGAGGCTAGAAACAGCTAACCACACAGAAGGAATGGAGCCTTTAGAAGCCCCGAGTCAGGACAGAGCTTGGCACAGTGAGAAAGCTCAAAGATGTCCCAGAAAACTATACAAATGATGTGGTACATCGGGAACCAGGCACAAGGGCTTGCTATGTATAACTTACCTGTTGTTACAGGTAAGTCCAACCCATAGGCTCCAGTCTCAGAAAAGAACCCCATCGAAGGGTCCTTTGGCCTCTGTATTCCTACCTTTTGGCTATGACTGATTAGCCCAGGGATGATCTCTGCTTGGCCTCTTGTCTTTTTCTGTTTCACTTTCTCTCTGGATTAGGGAGCAGAGAAGAGAGAAGGAGTTTAGATACTTTAATGGGAAATCTGTAGAAAGCCTAGGCTTTTGCTTCTGAAGGTGCCTGGCTTGTATCTAAGGATAATCTAGCTTAGCCTTTCCTCAGGCTTCACACAAGCAGCCAACAGAAATAGGTTATCACTGTAACTAAACCACTTCTAGATCCCTCCACCTCTGCCCCAGCAGCATGGCAGGGTCCTGTGGGCCAAGAAATGCTCTCTATCCGATGTCTTTAATCCCTGTAAATGCTCAGCTTTTCTCTTCAGCCTCATTTGTGCTTCTGAGTTCCTTAGGAAGTAAAGTCCTGTGAAGGGCTTAGCTCTTGCTAGCTGGAGGTAATTCAAATCAGATGGTGGCTGTCAGTTCTGACAGCGTGCTGCTGAGCTGCACGCTGGGATTTCTGAGGCTTTGCTCACAGTGTCCTGACCTCAGAGAAGGTGCCCAGCACATGACAGGGCCTGACATAACTTCCTTCCACACCTCAGCTGATGTGTAAGGCAGCGCGCCTTTGAAAAGGCACAGCAAAGCTACAGAGAGGTTTCCTCCCTTTCCCTGGACTGTTCTCCCCAAGACAGTGGTTTCCTGGCTGATTCCTAGGGAGCAGGTAGAATACCCTGCAGCGGGAGGAATGGGATAGAAGCTTCTCTGCAGAAAGCATTGCCAATATTGTTTATTCAGGCCTCTCCAAGTCCTCTTGACAAATTACTGCTGTCCCCCACCCCCTCTCTCTGCCATCTTGCAGGCAAGAAACCAAAGCTGAAGATTTAGAAATAGGCTCATTTGTAAGTGGCACAATTCCAGTTGTAATCTGACTAAGATTCTGTTGTATGGAAGACAGGTAAAGACCCTGGAATGGTTGCAAAGCCAGTGAAAAGGTCTGTGTAATAACAGGCTCCTGGAGCCATAACACCAATGACAAAGGAAGTGTACAGCTCAGATCCAGACTTCTCCCATGATTTTTTTATACTGTGAGAAATCTGTTATGTGTTAGAGGTGATGTGTTACCCCACTAAGGGCCCTTGTGAAACAAAATCAAACAAAATCCCTGAGAGGAGCTCAGGTTCCATTGGGTGAGTGCTTGCATAACCTGCAAGAAGCCCCCTGGGTTTGCTCCTCAGCCCAACATGTTGTGGCACAGCCTGTAATCCCTGTACTAGGGAGGTAGAGGCAGAGAGATCAAAACAATTCATGGTCATCCTCAGCTACACAGTGAATTCAAGCACAGCTGGGGCTTTATGAATCCATGTCTCTATAAGCCAAAAGCTAACCCCAAATGCACAAATGAAAAATACCACTCCCCCAAACCAAAAAACCAAAACACACAAAAAAAACCAGACTCAAAAGGCATATGTTCTTGGTGATTGGCTCATATATGCTCTGACCTAATCATCAGATTAATGCAATGTTGGGTTGGGAAATTGATGGCACTCTTGGAAGGTAGCAGAAACTAGCGAGTGGGGCCTGGTTGAAGGAACTGACTTACTGGAAGAAAGTATCTTGTCCTTGGCTTCCTCCTTCTGGTTTTCTCTGCTTTCTGCTTGCCACGGGTAAGCAGTTTTGTTTGTTCACATGCTGGGATGTTCTGCTTCATGGTACAGGAGTCCAGAAGCAAAGGAGCCAAGTGACTATGAGCCCAAATACCTTTGCTGCTTTTCAATAGTTTCTCTTACTTGTTTTGCTGCAGCAACAAAAATCAACCCCTTCCTCCCCACCCCCAATCTCTCAGTTCCTGCCTCTTCAAGGGTACACTGGATTTTATCACACTAGAAGGCTGTGGTACAATAACAAGCGCTCTATATTTATTACAAACTCTTCCCTTTGGTCCTTGCTGTCTCATAGCTGGGTGACCTGGAGCAAGCTCCTAATTCTCTGTGATCTTTATTCTCTTAGTGTTAACAACTCTTCTATAAAGGCCAGGAAACACTGCTGAAGACCAAAGGCAAGAGGTTGGAGAAATGACTCAGCAGTTAAAAGCACTCGTCTTTCTTCCAGAGGACCAGAGTTCAGTTCCCAACTTTCACATTAGGTAGTTCAAAACCACCTGTAACTGCAGGGGGTGCAACACCCTCTTCAGGCCTCTATGGGCACCTTGTCTTCATGTGGCACACGTTCCCACAGACTCATACACATGCATGTAACTAAACATGATAAAAAGGAAGGATCTTTAAAAGAAAAACAAAGGAAGGTGTAATAGAGAGAGCAGAGAGTGTGAAAGCCTCACACTTTAAGTTGCTCCGCTCTGAGCTCCCAAGTCTAGGACTTACGACATTCAGAGTGGAAAGTGTCAGGAACATTGGGAGGTCTGCGGCCAGGGAACTGGTTGTTAATGAGAACCTCATGAACGTTCAACTTACAGATGGAGGTCTGAAAGAAACCCAGAAGAAATGATGAAGCCTGGTACACCTCCTTCCAAAGATAAGAGCCTTCCTCTCACACACACTTGTGTGGACAAGGTGAGGGGAAGGAGCAGTTCCTGGAAACAACAGGAGTTGAGCTGATAATTTTGGCCTTGGATTAGCATGGCCACTCTCCCTGGCAAGGGGTTGTAATAGCTGGAAGAAGGAAACATCCCTTAGTGGACACTCCCCTCCCCCAGTAGTTGAACCAACTACAGAAGCTTCAAGGCCAAAGAGACCCATGGATACAATGCAGGAAGGTCACAGAAGAAAGAGTCAGAAGCTCATTTTAGGAGTAAGGTCCCAAGTGGTCCTTTGGATGGTGAGAGGAAAGGTGGGCGATGTTTGTCCGGACAATTTGACCTTCCCGAGTTATCAAACATCAAGGGAAGGTTTATATTTTGTGTCTGTCTTCCTCAGTTGTGTGTTTCTGTAACAAAATAGCTGAGGCTCAGAAAACTTTGAAACGCAGAAGCCTATCTGGTTGCTGGAAGGTCCAAAAAGCTTGGGGTAACCTGTACTCCTTGTCAGGCTATCCCACTCATCACAACATGGCAGAGAAGCAGATGGGGAGAATGAGAATGTGCAGCCCAGTCACATGATAAAAAAGCAAAGAGAGTCTGGGGAGGGGCCAAATTTACTATTTTCATAGCAACTGCTCTCACAGATGCTAACTAGCACCTACCTAATCTGACCTACATCTATAACATAACAGCCATCCATTCATGAGTTCCCATGACCTAATGACTGTCTATTGAACTCCACTTCTTAAAGGTTTGAGTCCTCCCCACTCCTACGCTGGGGACCAGGTGACGAATGCATGAGTCTATGGGGACAAATCTCATCAAACTGTAGCAAGGTCTCTCTGTATATTGCCTGTTTAGTACTTAAAGGTCAGTTTCAAGAAGGAAGACATTAATCTTCTCTCCAAATCAATAAAGGCTTGGTGATTGGATTGTTAATTGCTCATCCCAGGAAGTTAAAACTTAAAACTTCAATCTCCTTGAACCTGATGGGGTAGCACCCAGGTCCACTTTCACGAATGAATGATCTACTCTACCAACTGTTGCTGGCCTAAGGTGAGAAGGATCACTTCTGAAAAATAGGAAGCCCCCTCTATGACCATCTCTTCTTTCTGGGATCCAGGAAATCCAATGAAGTCAGAATGACCCATTCCCCTGCCCTCCACAGGGATAGTAGTTCTGAAGCCCAGCCCCACAGTGCTTTTGAGGTTGGCCTTAATACAGCACTGGAATGCATCACTGCTGGTCTGCTTCTGACTCCTCCTTTCCTCCTGTGTCCCAACTGACACATCTGGCAGGTCTTGAATCTTCCAATGCCTGGCATCCACCTGCCGCAGATGTTAGGCGCTCCCCTCTGAGCAATGCTTATAAACAAGACTGCAGCGGAGAGTTTCCAAGCAGTAATAAGCAACATCTGTACTGCTGTGTGCTCCACCCAACACTCCTAGGCTTGTCTAACTCTTCTGCCATCTGAAGAGGTTGGCAGGCAGAGGGCAGTGGCCTTTTCTGGCTCATTTCACAAATGCAAGATCTCCACCATGAATCAGTCTCCAGAGAGAGAGAAAAAAACCTATGGTAGGCAGTGATTCGCTACTTTGCTCTCTGCTTATTCCTTCCTCGCTGATGCAAAGGGAAGGCATGGAAGATCAGCTCTGGAGGTAAAGGAAGAGGCAGGTGTGAACAGGAATCCACTGGCAGAGAAAAATACAAGCTGAGAGAGGTGGTGTCTGCTAGAAGCCAGACTGCTTCTGATTTAGGAAGGTGAAGCCCAGGATCCATGGACTTCTAGGCTCTGTGGGGCCAGATAAAAGTTTGGGCTTTCTCCAGATCCAGGTAGACTTTTTCCAGAGTCCCTGGCTCCCTAGTCCAGCCTATGGGGAACTGATGAAGGCACTGATTTATTTTTTGTATTTATTCTTCTCTCATGTATTACATCTTGACTACAGTTTCCCCTCCCTCCTCTTCTTCCAGTCCCTCTTCACCTCTTCCCCAGATCCATTCTTCTTCCATTCCCTTCAGAGAAGAGCTGGCCTCCCAGGGATATCAACCAAACATGGCATAACAAGCTACAATACAACCAGGCATCTCCTCTCATATCTAGGCTGATGTTTTTAAGAGAGCAAATGAGGGGGAGAGAAATGAACCCAAGCACTTCCACTCCAGTGAGCCTGTGCAGCACCTGCTCTCCTACTCTCTGGGGCTTCGACTGCAGTAGCTCACAGCCTCCAAGCATGCAGGGACCCCCTGGCTGACACAATGAGGAGCAGGCTGCAGGTTCACTTTATCACTTCGTCCGGAAGTCATGAAGCCCGTTTCAGCATAAACCGGTGATGTGATGGCAAATTCAAAGCACAGCCAACATTGGGTAGTATTCTCTTGCCCCATTTAATTAACGAATCCTCAAAGATTTACAAGAAAGGGGAGCTCAGATATATGGCTAACCTTTAAAGACAGATAATCCCTAAGTCTTATTAATTAAAACTCCTTATTGGTACATAAACATAGAAATTATGCATGAAATTATTCACGATACTTTAATACTGTATACATTGTGCCATCAAGTTAAGCCTAGCTATCTCCCCAGTTACCTTTGTTTTTTTCTTTTATGACAACATTCAAAATCTCCTCTTGCATTAGTAGAGTATCGACCTCTTCTCCCCCTGCCTTGCAAAAGCCCACTAGAACGCTGGGACTGTTGTTGAGGACCCGCAAAGTCTTAAGCAGGGTTTGGGTCTGTTGTGTACATGTTCAAGAGTGTACCTGGAAAAGCTACTCAGCTGTGTCAGACTCTCAAATAGCTCACCTGCAAATGAACTCTTAGTTCTAACCTCAGCTTTGACATTCTGTATCTTGTTTTTAAGTATTTTTAAATTCTATTTATTTATTGTGGTATGTGAGGGCCCACACCCACCACACACAAAGGCATGAACATGCCACAGTACACATGTGGAAGGCAGAGGAAGATTTTGTGAGTTCCCATTCTACCATGTGGGTCCCAGGAACAGAATCTGGGTCCTCAGGCTTGGTGACAGGTGCTGTTACCGGTGACCCTTCGTTTCTTCTATGTTTTGGGATCAGTCCATTCTATAAATGGATCACAGGACAAGGTTGTGAATGGAGGCAGGTAACTGCGAAGTCACTGTTGGGGAGTCTAACAAGGAAAGGAAAGTGGCTGTGAGGTAGGTGTCTGTATGGGCAATGAGAGGCTTTCTTGCTGGATGATGTAAGAGTGTAAAGCATGATTCAAGGTGATCTTCCCCAAAGTCTGGGGTGCATATGGGCCCTAAATTTGCTGGAGGATGCTGTGGAATTTGGGCCATTGCATCTCTGGCTCACTGCCAAACACTTATTTGTCAATGTGACACAAACTAAGGTTCTTTAGGGTGAGAGAACCTTAGCCATGGAGTGGCTTTCTCCATCACTTTGTTTAACAATGACTGTGGAAGGACCCAGCCCACAGGGAGTGGTCCTAGGTGGAATAAGAAAGCAAGCTGAGCAAGCCATGGGTAGCAAGCCAATAAGCAATGTCCCACCATGTCTTCGGTTCTTACCCTGGCTTCCCTCAGTGATAGACTACAAGCTATAAGCTGAAATATGTTAACTTTGCTCCACAAATTGCTTTTGGTTATGGTAATTATCACAGCAATGGAAATCTAACTAAGATACCCACCCCACATAGAGGGGGAAAAGATGCTCCTGTAGGGGGAACTATAGGTCCATGCTACTGGAAGGGTGAGGACCGAGCACAGATGAGTCACTGTTGAACTAGGATTTACTGTGTGGAGGAGGCAAGAGGAAAATCTGAGCCTCAGTTTCCTCAGGCTGTTAGCATCCACCTGATAGCCTGTTGTGACCATTGAGAGAAAACATAAAGTACAACAAAGAGAGCCAATGAGCTGCTGATGGTTGACAGACTCCCCCAAACATGTCTTAAATCACCAATGCTCATTTACTGCATGTTCTGACTAATCTTTGTCAACAACATTCAAACTACAGTTATCTAAAAGGAGGCTTCAAAAACCAAATTGTCTCCATAAGATCTCAATGTAGGACATTTTCTTAATTAGGGATAAATGAGAGAGGACCCTGTCCATTGTGGGTGGTACCAATCTTAGGCTGGTGGTCCCAGATTCGATAAGGATGTAGGCAGAGCAAGCCAGTAAGCATCACTCCTCCATGGTCTCTGCATGGGCTCCTGCAGGGCTTTCCTACCTTAGCTTCCTTCAGTGATGGACTACAATGTGACAGTATAAGCCCAATAAACTCTTTCCTCTCCAAATTGCTTTTAGGTCATGGTGTTTTCTCAAAGCAATAGAAACCTTAACTAAGACACCGCATTCTAAGGTATATGGATAAGCCCACTGAAGCACAGTGGAGACAGCTCCTCCCCGCTTGGGTGACAGAAGTTTCAGCCAGAAGGCACAAAAGCTAGAGCTGAGGTCTGTTGGGAACCGATGGGCTGGAACACCCATCACGGAGACAGCTTGCACACCCTGATTGGCAGGGTGGTGCTAGCTATGCTGGCCTCCGTTTCCACCCACATGGATTTTTCTAGGAGGCTGCTTGAGTGTCCTTCCAACATGGTAGTTGGCTTCCCCAGGGCAAGCTAACCAAGAGGCTGAGGCTGGAGCCACAATGCCCTTTACTAACCTCAGGATCACATGCTGTCCTTTCTGCAGAAGTCTATTAGTCAAAACCAAGGGTTGGCTCTGGTTCACTGTGGGAAGGGTCTATGCACAAGTAGCAGGGCTATGGGGGGTCTCAGAGAAGGTCACCATAAAAAAGAATGGCAGGTGCATAGTAATAACTTAGAGATAGGAACTAGTTTCATGGTAAGAACAAAAGACAATCCCTTCTATAGCCTTGCCTCTGGAAAGATGAGAGTCAATGCCCCACCTGGCGTTCTCCCTCCTGCTCCTCCTAGACATCGCTCCCTAGGGCAGACAACTTCTGCTCTGTGTGATGAAAGCTTTTCCTCTCCAGCCTTTCCTAGAGCCAAGCAGGTGGCCTTTGGCTTTGAGCAAGTATCTCAACTGGCAAAGCAAACAAAGGGGCGCGGATCTCTCCATATCACTGTAATTAAGCAGAAAAAGGTGCTAACTATGAATCTGGAGCCCCAAATGTCCTCCAAGGGGTAGTTAGGGCTGTGGAGAATCTGTTAACTGGCAATAACTTTGAAAGGAGGCTTTGCCAGAGCAAAGGCAGCATCAGCATAGATCACCTGCAAAGGACTGTGGGCTTACTCTAAGACTGCAAGCATTGAGCCAGAGTCCAGCTGGGGACTGAATTAATGATGCATATGAATGAAGCTTGGAATGAAGCTTCCTCACAGAGAGGTGGGCATTTAATGAATTTTTCATGGCCTGCTCCTGGTACCATTCCCTATGCCAGCTTCTCAGAACACCTTCGTGCAGTAAAGGGGCTGGCTTGGATGAAGGGTACAGTAGTGGCTCCTGCCCTTGCTCCAGTGTCACCCATCCTGGGTGCTTTTAGAATGCTTGCTCATTTGAACAGCCACACCTCCATGATAGCTATTTTCAAGTTCTTCTGACCACAATACAGGAAAGAAACAGCTGCTTAGGGGAAAGATTTATTTTAGCCCATGGTTTCAGTGGGCCTCAGTCCATCATGCTAGGGTGGGCAGGGCTCATGGTGGTGGAGGCTTGTTCATATAGTGGATCAATGGCCAGTACTAGGAGCCAGGCCAGAGTCATCAAATGCCTATTGCCACTGACTTCTCTCTACCAGCAAGGTTCTATATCATGAATGTTCTACAGCTTTTAAAACATGAGTGTGTGATTTAAACTATGGTGCCCCTTAGTCCAGCAACAAGATGATGTGTGGTTCCCTCTCATAACTACAGGTGAGTAGATTTCAAGGGTCTCTTAATAAAAGAGTCTTGAGATTTGGAGGTTCTAGCAGGGAAGCACAGCTACTAGTATACCCTTGATGGAGACCAGTCCTCTTCTATTTGGTGAAGGTCTTCCTCTTTGATCAAGTACTCAGTTGACCAAGTGAGCAGCTCTGGGAAGCACGCACATGGAGTGGAGCAATGAAGGTGGAAGAAGGTACCTGCCTAGCCAGCCAAAGCAGCCTAACCAACCTGGTGATCAATAGGCTGAAAGCCTTAGCTGCAGCCCACACCTTTAATCTCAGCACATGGGAAGCAGAGGCAGGCAGATCTCTGAATTTGAGGCCAGCCTGATCTACAGAGCAAGTTCTAAGACACCTAGGACTACACAGAGAAACCCTGTCTCTAACTAACTAACTCACTAGCTCACTCACTAAATAAAAGTCTTGCAAGATAAATTGCTGTGAGGCAGAGAACCATGAAATGAGACTAAGGGAGAGGGCTACTCTCTTGGGGTGTCTAGATCTTTCATTTGTGCTCTTGGTAGATGGGTGAGGTGATTTTTTTTTTTCATGAAGGGGGGAAGGAAGAAAGAAGAGAGGGAAAGAGAGGGAGCGGAAAGAGAAAATGGGGGAGAGGAAGAGGGATGGGAAGGAGAGGAGGAAAGGAAATAGATGGGGTGGGGAAAGCATTGAAGGAGTGAGCAGCAGAGAGGAAAACTAATGGAGATATTCTAATTGTCACTCTGGTCCCTTCAGCGGATGGCACCTAAGTTCTCCCCAGAGTTCTCACAGACGGCTTCCTGTCCTGCTATAGTCCCATTTCCTGCTTAAACTAGTATAGACTGGATTGGGTTTGCTTCTACTTTAACAACGGGCTAATCTTCTAATCAGGTTAGGTAGTTACGTGCCTTGTTAAAAAGAAAGTAACTAGGATAATAAAACCAACAGGCAGTCAGACACAGTGGAGGAGGGGGACAGAAAGGGAGGGAGGGGGAGAGTAAAGGGAGGGGAGGGGGAGAGTAAAG